>LN483589.1:0-221120 GCA_900002565.1 Culicoides sonorensis
GTCACTTAAAGCGATACACTCACACACACAAAACAATTGTTAAAATGTAAAGTCATAACAATTCAAAGCACAATGCGTGTGTTTTGCTTAACATTTAACTTGCATTTAATAATAAAATCCAAGAACTAAAAGAAAAAAAATAAATAAACAATGACATTGTAAACGTAAATTATTACTATTATTATTTTTAAATGTGTTCAGTGCAATTCATTCAATGAACAGGTTGTTTCGTCAATCATTTTAAGCCGAAAATTTTTTTTTTAATGAATCACAGGTAAAACTTATTTTAATTGCATATTAAATAATAATAATAATAACAATATTTAATATAATATTAGAAATTTTTGTCCTTGATCTTTATCACAGGCAGACAATCGATCATTTCTCAGCATGTATGTATATTGAAATGTCATTAAACGTAATCAATTTATCATTTTAAATTTAAATTTATTATTGAAATGATTATTTTTTTTATGATGTCAATTAAGGAAGTATTTTTAGTTGAATTTTTTGTTGCGGTGTCTGATTGAACCTGTAAGTTGATTTTGTTTTGGATATGAGATGCGTTAAAATTAGGTGTGTTAACGGTTTTCTCATGATATCAAGGTTGAGGATGACATTGATGGATGTTTAATTTTAAGGTTCTTTGGAATTTTTTTGATGTTTTGTGTGATAAATTTAATATCAATTAAGTTAATTTTAATTTAATTTAAAATCAGGAAAGTTTCGTTGCCCAAAATATCGAAAAAAGAGTTATTTTGTTTTAACTGCATAATAAATTTTTTTTATCAGCCTTTTAATTTTACGTTAACACGTTTTCTCAGAGACTTAAATTGGATCATAGTCAAAGTTGAGCTTCGAGATATTCCTTGAGAAGGTCGATTTTGAAAAAACGTGAACCTGCATCGGTTTAAAATGATTTTTGTTTATCTTCATATCACAGTTGAATACAATAAACATAAAAGCTCATCAAAAGCTTGATACTTTGAAAGTGCCATCTTTGGCTCAAAATTGGAATTTCAATATTTTTACATCACTTTTCTGATAATAAACGTTAATACATGAAAATTTATAAAAAATAATGAAAAATCCTAGCCACTGGGCGGTGAAGAAAAGTGCATTTCGGTGAAACTCAATTCATTAAATAATATTAAGTTTTATATAAAAAGAGAATTAAATAAATAAAATAAAAATTTTAATCGGAAAATTTCTGTTAATTATATCCAACATTTTGAAAAATTATAAAAAATTTTGAAAAAACTACGCAATTTTGAAATTAACCCCCATTTTTAATTTTTTTTAATCAATTTTATAATTAGTAAATGTTAAATTTTAGTCATTAAGGTTAAATCGGAAAATCGTTTGAAAGGAGGACGTTGTGGTTTGATGGTTTGTCTTAATGGAACTGATTTTCGATTCAGAGAGCCTTCACCATTTGATCGTGAATGGTTCAGTCACAAACTTAAAGGACCAGGTATCCGCTATGAGATCGGCATTTCAATTTCTAATGGAGATGTTGTTTGGGTATCTGGAGGGCTGGAGAATGGCCAGACATTAAAATCGCGTGTGATTTATATATTTTCATTGCTGAAAACAAAATTACACTGGCTGATAAGGGATATAAAAATCATAGCAGTTTTAAAGTACCATCAAATGTATGCGAAAAAAGAATATTAGTACGGCATAAAACAACTAAATAGTCGCTTGAAGTCGTTCGGAATTTTGGGGTCTCGATATAGAAACTGCCTTGAAAAGCATCCAATGGTTTTTCACACAGTGGTTAATATTGTTTAAGCTTCGATTGACAATACTTCGTTCTATACAACAAAAAAACTCGACTTATTTTTACCGATTAAAGGCTCTGGACCCTGAGACCAATCTGATTGCTAATGAGTTTCCTCTATCCAACAACAAAAAACCCGACCTGGATCCGATGGACCATTGCGGAGTTATGACTTACAGACTTACGAAGTGACGGCTGACCAAACATCTGTAAAAGCGCATTTTTTTCTTTGAAAAAGCACTTATAATGTAGAACGTGATCATAACCTACACAAACGAGTGCATTTCTATAGATAACCATCGAAAATTTGTCAGTAGAAAAAAAAAATGGAACACTTCACGTTTTTTTGCATTTTCTGATTGAAATCTGATTAAAATCATTCGTAATTGTTTTTTATAATATAAACAAGTGGCGAATGTTGATTTCATAAACTTTACAGGAGAGCCTTTTTTTAGTTTAAAAAAAAAGCTCTCCAGTATTTTAAAATATATTATGATTAAATAGTAAAAAATAACAAAAGAAAGGTTAATTAATCAAAAAGTTTGATATTTTTGCTGTTTTAAATGAGAAAAATCAATTTATATTTTTGCGTTCATAAACAAAGGGCGAATAACAAGCCAAAAAAAAATTAACCGTAATTTTTTATATGATGTGTATACTAAAAAAATTTAAATTTGGAATTTTAATTAAGATTTTTTATTTTAAATAAAAGAAAACAAACCATTTAAGATTAAAACTAAAATAAAATGTTTCATCGATAAGGATTTTAAAAGAAAAAACATTTTTTTCAAATTGATTTCAATGTGATTTATTAATTTTCGTTTTTTTTCATTTTCATTTTGATTTTATTTTTTTCTTTTATTTAAAGGAACAACATTTTGACGGATTCGAACCATTAATTTCTTCAAATATTCAGCTTAATTTTATCTTCTTACATTGATGATGACTATTTTGTTCATCTTTTAAATTTAAATAAAAGTCTTGTGATTCCAAGGGAATCAAATTTGATGTGCATAAACTCTTTAAATCTCTCTTCTTTAAGACTGGTATGCCTTTCGGAACCTCACGGAGCTGCTTAGGCTCATGTAAATCGACTTTTTGAGGATCAAAAACATTAATAGTTTTATAAGGACTATCATAATCATACCGATATTCGAGTGATCCAGGTGTTTCATATTTAAGTGATATTTCTCTTATATTTCGAAACTTCACTGGTTCTTTATCAGCATTTTTTGCAAAACTATTCGGTTTCACTAAACTCTTGAAATCAAATAAGTCTGATAATTTCACTTCATTGACAATATAGGGATGTTTTTTGCGGGCTGACTTCATTGCCTGATATACCTGTGAAGGTGTGTGCAGAGTTTGATTTCTCAATCTACGTTCGATTGTCGAGTGAACAGAATCACCCTCATTTTGCGTGTGTCCTTTTACTAAAAATGTGTGTGTTATGTCTATTTTGTACTTTGCTGATGCGTACACGTAATAATAAAATACGAATTGATTATGATTTTGCCCTCCACAATTATCTGATAAAAATCTGAATTCTTTAATTCCCTTCTCAATTTGTTCCTTTATATAAAGGTCAAGAAAACTACAAACTTCGTTTGGACCAACTCCTGTTAAACTTTCATCGTACACATAATTATAAGCATCTTTCGATTTCAAATCAAAAATAGTGAAATTATGTACAACAAGTTTTCGTTTATAGTAAAATGACGAAGCTTCAGCTTTGGGTAACTGAAGTCCTTTTTGATAATCGTAAACACACGAGTTTACTGTGTTTGAAGTCTGAGCAGTCAATTTGTGTAGTGTTTTTATCTCACGGGCACGATTCTTTAGTTGTAAATGTTCATCATGTTTGTTTTTCATTTGAATTTTCATTGCACTTGATGCATTTTTATATGACACACAATTATCACATGCATCCTTATTAATGTTATTGAATTTTAAATCAAATTCATTTTTGAAAATATCTCTATATTTTGAAATAGAGACCAATAATGATGCATCGATGTCACGTTCTTGCATATTTTCCCGATAGAGCTCGTACATTTTGGGTACCGTAAGTTCTGAGTCTAAATAACGATTAGAATTTTGTGCACGACAATAATGAGACTCACACAAGGGAAAGCTTTTTATGTGTTCCTTAACATACAAACGTTGTTCCAAATCTAAGTCACTTCGTCTTCTTTCATGATGACCACGCATTTCTATGATGTTTTCACCTCTTTCAAACTTTCTGTAGGCCGTACGTATGGATTTGTCAGAAATATTTAAAGTATTTAAAAACGTTTTTCTGCAGACCAAAATCATTGTTTCTGAACCATTCTCGATAATGCCACTACCAATAAAATACTTTCTTGTTAACTCACGACGAGATTCGAATCGACCATGAAATCTAGTTTGAAAAGTTCTTGTGTATTTGAGCAAGAATTTATGTTTGTCTGGCATCGATGTTAGCTTATAGTATGCTTCAAAGAATTTTTGACGAATCTGAGGACTCAATCGGGAACCACAGTGCAAGCGACAATCATTACACAATTTACCAACAAATTTCGCTGGTTTGATTTTTCCATTTCGATCTACATAACTTTGTCCGGTTGCAAGTGCATTTTGTCTTATATTTTGTTGCCACAACGAATAACTTGTTTTTGACTTTTTTTGTTTGTTTTGTACAATATTTGTGAGTCGTTTTTGGTCCACGCAAGCTGGTTCTAACAAACAACCGGAAAATTCATCTAAAAATAAGGTTTCTGATGGTTTAGAACTATAATCTATCGTAACAAAATTGCCGGATGCTTCATCCAATACACATAAATTTTCAAGGTCATCCATCAACCACAGGACTAAAAATCAAATTTAAGTTAATTTTTCATAAAAAACAATTATAAACTTACAAAATCTCTTAGAAAATCACAAAGAAGATCATCAAACTAGTTAATAATTAATTTAAAACAATTAAAAACATTTTTTTGTTGAGGAATCCGCTTTTTGTTTACATAAATTTCATTTTTGTTTGTAAGTGACGTTAGGAAGATGGAAATATTATTTGTGATTTCGTAATTATAAAATACAAAAACTAAATATCAATAATAAAATGGTTTTAACAATCAAAATCATTAAAAGGATTATAGTTCAAATAATTAAATATCATAAAAATCAGAAAATTAAAAAATTTAATTAATTTTTTTGATTATTAGTGTGTAATAAAAAAAAATATATTTATCAAATAACAAATGACATTTACCTCCGTTTGACGTTGATTCTAAATTTATTTTATGTGACTGTTGTAATGTTACGTTAAAAAATTTCAGAGGTCATATAATGAATTTTTTTTTTCTAAAATCCAAAATAAGCGGAATTAAGACCCAAAATTTGGCACACATATGTGCTTTCTTATGTAGATTCAGAAAATCAAAAAATCTACAAAGGGCGTATAATTCACATTCGCCACTTGTTTATTCGCCCTACGATATCACAAATAAAACAAACATTTAACTCGGCTACTGAATCCAACATAATTTTTATTTCATTTTAATTTGTTTTATCATCATCATTATTATTATTATTGATTTTTCAGCACATTTATCTACTACAATTTTTCCGTTAATTTATTATTTTTTTAATCAATTTCAATTTATAACAACTACTAATTATTATCATTATATAATTTTAACAATCATAAACTTTTATTTTTTTTTTTAATTTTGATTTCAATTTAAATACCATAAGAGTTAAAATTAAAATCTGAACAGTAACGAGAACAAGAACAAATTTGAATTGAGTTGGTAATTTAATTTTTTGGCAGCTTCTTTTAATTTTATTATAATTTATTTAAATAATTTATCCAAAGAAAACAAATATAAATTATTAAAAGTTTTTAAAATGAATTAAATTATATAATGATAAAATGTTATAATTTTATATAACGTTACATAACATTATATAAAAGGAAAAAAACAATAAATGGCTATTTTTCTCTCTCAACTTTTACTTATTTTTTTTAATGTATATATTTATATTTTAACAATTATACGTATTTTTATTATGTTATATTTTTTCACAATTAACGCTTATTTTTATTATGTTTATTTATATAATTTTATTTCCTTAACAATAATAATAATAATCATAACATTATCCCCATAATAAAATCATTTCATTTATATTTTCGTTCTTAAAATTATTATAATAATAATTAATATTAATAATAATATTATATGTATTTTATATAACATAATAAATGAAAGAAAGTAATGTTTTCGGAAAAAGAGTTATCGTGTGTGTATTTATCATCATAATTCTTTAAAATTTAATAATGTTTATAATCATAATATATTTTTTTTTTTACTTTTTTTTAATTTAATTGATTATTATTATTATTATTTAAATCGATATGTTAAAATGGAATGTTATTTTTTTTTATTATATTTTATTATTATAATTGGCAATTTATTTCTTAATTTTATTAATAATATAACAATAATAATAATAAATAATGGAGAATATTTGTTTCTGTTGTTGCTTTTTATTAAATTATTTTATAATTATTATTAATAATGTTTAATATTAAAATTATATTGTTTAATAATAATTATATTATAAATATTAATAAATTAAATTAAAAACCAATGTGGATGCGCTTAAAAAGTCATTTTTTTCCTTAAAACATTAATAAACGTCCTTTTTCCGTTAAATTAGTATGACATAAAGTTTAATCATAATTGTTTTAGTATATTTTTAACCTATAATATATTTTTTGGCTTCTGGTCATTATTATGTATAATTATATTATAATAATAATAATTATTTTTTTTTTACTTTTCTTAAACATTAATTATTATCTCATTTTTATTGTTTTCATTTTCCACTTAGTAACATCTTATTATTTTGTTTTTTTTTTATTTATTTATTTTAACCATTTATATGAATTTATTTTTTTTATTCTTTTCATTTAAACATTATATATTATAATTATTAATTAATAGTGTATAATTTTTACTTTTGATATCCTGTTTTTTATTATTATTATGATAATTTAAATTAATTTTGTTTATTTTGTTTTAATTTTTTTTTTTAAATATTGGTCGATTTCAATAATGTAATTTTGTTCCTGTATATTATCATATTATGTGTATAAGAAGAAAAAAATTTGTATATGTTGTATATATTATCATTTAAATTGTTGATTATGTGTCTGATATTGACTGGATTTTCCACCAAATGGGGTAAATTTAATTTAAAACTTAATCTTTTTCCGTGCAATCTTGTCGCAATTCAACTAATTCATGTGGTTCGTTTGCGTCTTGGTGCTAAAATGAATTTAATATGAATTTTTTTGAATATTACTGTGATTTTATATAACTTACACAGTGCGTATCGTGTTTTAGATCGTTTTTACTTAAGTGATTTACCAAAATTGTGCCTAACGCATCGCACATTACATTGATTGTTGTTCGGAAGCGATCCCTATGATGATGATAATAATGAAATTATGGTAATTATGTAAATTTATTTTGTACTTACAGTAGCCAATCAACTGCTATAATGATAGTAACATCTTCAGCTGGTAATCCAACTGTATCAAGTACCATCACCATTGTAACTAGACCAGCTTGTGGCTTTAATGGAAAAGTAAATAAATGTAATAATTTCTCTGTTATCAAGCAGTGAATGTAAATAAAATTTCTTACAATTCCAGCTGCTCCTATGCTAGCTGCTGTTGCAGTAACACTCACAGCCACAATATGCCCGAAGGTAAGCGAGATATTTCTTAACTGTGCTATAAATAGGGCAGCAACTGCTTCATACAATGCCGTACCATCCATGTTAATCGTGGCACCTATCCAACACAAAAAAAATGTATTTTATTTGATTGCAAATTAAGTTACTTTTGTCTTGAGGTGAAATTCTCTTACCAACAGGAATAACAAATCGAGTGACACGTGGATCAATTCCCATTCCATCGAGGCAACCAATCGTAATTGGCATTGTAGCTGAACTGAATATCAAATCAATTTCATGTAAATCCAAAAATAAATTCATATTAAAAGAAAAAAAAACTTACCTTGATCCAGTTCCGAATGCAGTTGCAAGGACTTGACCCATCTTAGCGATATATCCAAATGTTTGTCGACGTGTCACGAGGAAGAACAGAACGGAAATTGTTCCTTTAAAATGATATTCAGTAATGAAATTTTTTATATATTTTTCTATTTTAATGTTAATTACCAAATCCATGAAGAACGAGACCAAGCATGACTGTGACAAAATACCATCCCAATTGTCCGACAACTTCACCAAATGAACCAATTTCCAATAATTTGGCAGTAACAAGGAAGAAAACACCCACTGGTGAAATCCTGTCAATTAAATTATGATTAATGTGTGTGTAAATGTGATGTATAAAATTACAACTAAAATTAGTTTACTTACCATATCACCCAAGATGTGATAATCATCATGGCTTCAGATAATGTTGCAAAAACGTCTTGTAATGGTTTGCCTTTTTCTCCAAGTTTACCAATTGTGGCACCAAGAACAACACTAAACATAACCAAACCAAGGACATTTGTTCCTTGTGTAAATTCCGATGTAATTTTATAGTCCGTAAGTGATACTGTGTGATAATTTGAAAAGAAAATCCATTAAAATATGAACATTTGTGCAAAGTACATACAAATATTAAGCGAAAGCCCCAGAGGAAAATGTCTAGAAAAGTAATTAACATTTTGTGTGTTATGTAGATGTGAAATTTTTCCTCTCAAAATCAATATTCGTGTCTGACATTAAGTTGAAATGATACCACATCATAATTTTTTTGTGTGTTATCATCTTTTTGAGTAAGTAGAGTAGAATAAAATACTAAGAGGATAAAAAGTGATTTAAATGTACTCAATTTTCCATCATCACTCCTATAAAAGGAAAAAAATATGAAGGAAATGAATTTTTATTTGAGACACTTTAATACTCATTTTCATTTTATTATCCCTTGAAGCTAGAAAATGTACAGTTTCATCACATGTCATTCATATTCATTTATTTTAATAGCATGTCAATGTGCGTAATGACACAAAATTACATCACACACACACACACACACACAGAGGATCAAGAGACAAGTAAACAAAGTTCTCTGGTTGGTACACACTTCAAATTGAATTTAATTCTACTTTACTCGAGTTTTATTTGAACTTTTTTTATCTGTGTAATATAACTTTTGAATTGAGTTGAACTTATTTGTTTAGTCAGCTAGGAATCGTTTCAAATCTGATTAAATTGTTGAATTATTTGTCCGTTGAATAGAATTTGTAGGTTACTAAGTAACATTAACCTTTATATTATCAAAACAAAATTCATCGTGAAACCACAAATATTTGTTTAAAGTATTTCACAACAGATACGATATTTGTCTTTACTCATCCTCCGATTTCTTTGAATTAATTTCAACATTCTCAATTAAATTTTCTTCTTCAATTTTTTCCTCATTCCTTCGTATTTCATCAGTTTCATCTTCATTCTCCTCATGAAATGCAAGACAAATATGATCAAAGAACGTTACCAATGCCGTATCCAATGAATTTGTTCGTTGTCGTCCCAATGTTGCCAGTACATATTCAATTATGATCTCATTCAATTTCCTTACATCATTTTGTCGAATATTCACGTGTTTTTTCACTAAATCACCGAGTAAACGCTCATAAATAATTGGATCAGAAAAACCCTTTTCAATTAATTCATCCAAAAAATTAAATGTAGCCACTGAATGTGAATGTAAAATTGCGTTTTGATCTGTTGATGTAAATTTATCAAAAAATGTCAAATATTCGGGATGTTTTTCATAGAAACTGAAATTAATATGAAATTATTTAAAGAAAATTTACATTTAAATGTCATTTTCCTTACATACATGGCGAAGACATTTCGAGCATGCATTTCAAAATTACGTTTGAGGAATTGCCACACTGCATAAATAGTGCACTTTTGAGGACCAGTCAAACCACTTATTGGATCAGAAGCTGAGAGGAGAGATTTCATGGTTGGTGCTACAATGAAATGCTCTGATGATCTCGACATGATTTTTTTGTAATTTTAATTTTTTAACAGGAAATTTTGAAATTTGATAATATGCCAAAATTGATATTAATCGCTATGACTACTTTGATGAATGAGACAATTTTGAATCGATTAGAATGATGATATGAAATGATAAAGAAAAGATCAAAGATAGTCTGATATATGGGTATAGTGAATTTTTTTTAATCCCATCAAAGAGAATTCATTGATGAATGGGAAATTACCTTGGATTTACATCAATAAGTGTTTACATTTATTTTAAGGTTTTAAAATGTAATTTTTAATTAAAATACGCTTTTAGGTTTGGTTTGTTTTTCTATGGACAGACGATTCAGATTTTGTTCTATTAGTGGGCAAGTATTTTCAACGGTCAAAAATGGAATAAGTTTCGCAAAAAACTGTGGAAATTTCCGAAATCGCGAGAACTCCAGAATTATATAAACTTCGGAAATTAAGAAAACTTTGGAAACCCTTAAAAAATCACATCGAATTGCGGAAACTTCCAAACCGGTCGAATTTCTGTAGGGTACGGTCTATTTCTGATAAAGTTCTACATCTTCTACGGACCTATTGATACATTTTTTAAACAGAGAAGCCAAGGCCTAACGAACCCTCTCATGTTGTTTTTCATTCCATCCTACGAAGATATTATTAAATTGATATAATTCAAAATTTATTTTTGACATATAATTTAAATTTATTTTTAAATATTTTCACTTCAATAAATTTATTTTATAGCAATAGCATCTTTGTTCTCGGTGGTCTTAATCTTGATGGATTACGCAGTGGGTATGGTTGTTAGTTCTTTAATGTGTTGCAGAAATGATTGAGGTACGCTGGCATGGAATAGATTATTTCTTAGAACTAATTTGTCTTTCAATAACGCACAATTTATTTTATTTTTTATTAAATCAAAAATTAAAATGCAGCATGGCACTACTTGACGATGTTGAATTGATATCATTTGCAATAAATTCAATATATGATGATAAGTTTCATTTAAGTTATCACAGTCAGCCCATATCAAGATATCATCTGTAAACAGATTTATATTGCACTTTGTTACACAATTCACTACATCGTTTATGTATAGGTTAAACTATTTAAACCAGGCAGGAGAGGGGGGTACCTTGTGGTATTCCTAGTTCAATTGGGATTGCTGGGGACATTGTACCATTAAATTCTGTGATATGTCGTCTGTGACTTAAAAAACTATTGAACCACTTTAAAACAATGCCACTTAACCCCACATTTTGCAGTTTCAATATCGAAATATTGCGATCAACTGTTTCGAACGCTCTTTGACTGATACTGTGAGATAAGTTTATTTTGTTCGATGTAATCTAATAATTGACATTTAACGATATTTTGCAATAATTTATCATAAACTGGGGCTCTATTAATGGGTCTCATTTCTGATGCTTTGATACTGTCTTTAATTTTTGGGATTGGTGTTACAACTGTGAATTTCCACACATCAGGTACAATTCCTTGTTGTAGACTCTCATTAAATAGTTCATGTGAGTTATCTCAGCAAGCAAACTGTTAGATTTTTTAACATTTTTGATTAATTTTAAATTTACATATCGAGCGGTCTAAGCTTAAAGCTGCAGGTTGGATTTAAAAAAAGAGATTCATTGAATTAAAAATAAAACTCAGTAGCACACTCTAAACACTCCCTTTCTCCCCTGGTCAATATAAATGCACTTTTTCAAAATATTTCATCATTACATTTCCTCACATATCAAAATAAATAAAAGTATATTTATAGAAATAAAAACGTTACAACATCACACACATAACATGAAAGCAAATTGCGACAAACGATGACACTTTTAAGGTTACTCTATCATTTGATTACCTTGAAATGTTATCTCAAGAACTTCTGTTTACTTTCATCTTTAATATTTTATCATCATCATCATCAATGCAATCATTATATCATCAAAATTCAAAATAAACACCACTTTTCTTATCATAGCTTGACAACTTCAATACACATTCACACAAACACACACAAGTGTGCAAAGTACAACAGCTTACAAAACTACAAACACCATCCACACAAGTGTGTTTTATGTATGTGAATTTAGATATCAACTGATTACAACACACAATTTGTCACTCATTGAGAGAGCAAAAAAATAGAAACAAAACCAGATGATAATAATCACGTCATTATAATATTGTCTCTAGTATTAAAATACTAAAAAAAAACACATGAATATACATGATTTGATATTAATGCTCTAGTTAGAGTACGTGTCTCTGTGTTTGTGTATGTATAAAGTGAGGATATCCTCAATTAAATCTCTTTAGGTGACATCGACACAGTATTATTTACAGATTATTATTTAAATCAAATACAGACAATACAAAAAAATGGAAATTGTATTGTAATGGATTTCGCACTTTTTCCTTGATTTGTTTGTAATTTTAATGGGAATTTAACGATCAATGACTTACCATTTTTTCCAGCTGCTGGAGGTACTAAAACAGTACGAAACTGAAATTAAATTTTTACTTTATTAGGATCGGTATTTAAAGGTAATGATAAAAAAAGGTAAATGTCTTACTTGAAAGATAGTGGCTTGGATGATATTCGGTGGAAATAAATTTCTATATAAAATGAAATTGGATTATAAAAGTTAATTTTTTAATCAGTTAATCACTTAAAACACCTGAGAAATGATTTATTGTAAAAATATTACCTGATAAGATCTAGTAAAGTATCTGCTGTGAGTACTTGTCTTGGCGGTGGTTTATCTTTTGTTGTGTCATTTTCCAAGCCACCTTGGCCCGGTCTAATTGTACACACAAGTATAATACCCAAAATAACGGCACAGATTGTAGTTGTGAAATAGTAAACAATTGATCTAAATGCAATTTTTTTGGACATGCTTAAATCTAGGGCACCAATAGCACTGGTGATACTCGAGACCAAAAGTGGTACAATTAAGCACTTTAGCATGCGTAAGAATAAGTCGCCGGGATATTGTATGTACATAACTTCGCGTTCTGTCCATATTTTATCACTACTTTTGAGTAATAGTCCAAGTCCAGTGCCACCAAATACCCCAATTATAGTGAAGATAGTTAGAAGATTTGTCTTAAGAAAACTTTTCCATCGAGATGTGGGTCTGGAACTATTGGAAGTTCCATACGATGTGGACATATTATGTGGACCTTTATTTTAAATGAGAAAAAAAAATCAAAGTTAATATTAATTTAATCATAATAAAAAGAAAAATGATAATGATGAAACATGAAATGAAACAATGAAAATAATAAAATCGCTTCATAAATATCCTTTACCAGTACAAGTGTGAAAATTTCACACGAATTTCCTTTTTATTTCATTAAAACACTTTAAAATAAACAAATCTTTTATTTCATCCACTAAATCAACACTGCCACTTAATCATCTTGTTTTTCCTTAATTCTTTCATTTTCATTGTTTTTTATTCTCATTTTAACACGAGGCATTTCGCTTTTATATGTACTTTAAGTCGTAATTGACTTGATTTTTGAATCATAAACAAAAAGAAAAAAAAATAATGATGTTGAAAAACAAAAAAAAAAAACATGGAAACGATGCGTTAATAAGATTTCTTTCATTGTACTGTTACAAGTGTTTTATGCCTACAAATTTATAAGGCTTTGTAATTGTTTTGTTATTGTTTTAAAATTAAATCATTATTTTTTTGTTTTTGCTGTTATGAGAAAAATGGTTTCCTAGAAAATATTTTCATTTTTCCATGGAGCCATATCAAAATTCCTGTTAAATTTAAAAGAGAATTCAATGAATGGAGATTTTTTAGTATCCAATTAGCCGTTAAATTTCAAAATTTTTGTTTTTCATGCAAAATTACACAATTTTCTCAAAATTTTTGTTTGTTTTTTCATTGAACATTCCAAGAGCAATTAGCGTGTTTGAGCGTGTTTTCCTTTCAACATTGAACGTAAAAATAGATTTCTTGGAATTAAACATTGTTTTTGTTACACAAAGTCCTTCAACACGCCTTTAAAGTACCAATGGATTCAATTTTTCGATATTTTCAAATTAAATGTTGGTAATATTTCATCATTTGCAACCCCAATTCCATGAAATTTCGATCAGTGCAAAAGCATTTCAACTAAATTACACATGTAAACCCCGAATTTATTTAATAAATGTTTTCAATTTGTATAAATTTACTTTGCAATATCAAAATTTATTGTCTTATGTCACACTGTGTTGCGCTGTTAAAATTTAAGGTACTTTATGTCATGTTCAATTGAGACAAAAACCAATAATACAGTAAGAAGATGACATGACACAAAGATAATGATCCGAAAAACAGTAAATAAATTACCAAATTTGTCTTTATATATGTGAAATTTGTTCGCATGCACAGTAGGAATGGAATTTTATTGGAAAAACGTATAAAATTTTCATGATGTCATGATGTGAAAAAAAAGGGATAATAAAATAAATTTTATTACAAAAGTAAAGTGAATTGATAGTTCTCCTGGGTATTTGATGAAAAATTCTCATTGAAAATAAGGGAAAATGATAATGTTTCACCTTTCAAAAGTCAACACAGATTAAATTGACATATTTCCTTAATCGTTTTCATATCAACATGAGTAAATGATTCAAAAAGAAGCTTATTTCTACGCATTCTCTTTGCCAAATGATAATGTTTTTCAATAATAATAAAGAAAAAAAAATAAGGAGGAGGTTGGAAAATACTTAATAAACAAAGTCAAGTAATATTTTGAATTTTATCACGTTTTCTCTGTCTAAAACAGCATAAAAATGAAAATAATAATAAGAATATAATAAAAGCTAACCGACCCACTTGAATAAAATAGAATAAAATTCTCTGCATTTTATCTTGTCGTTTCTTTAACTCTCAATATTTATTTATTTATTATTATTTTTGCTCCAAATCCATTCAATTCACAACATAATAAACGTTTTTCTAGTCCTTTCTACTCCTTTCATGCGCTGTTTTTGTTGTTTTCTTATAACATTAAAATATATCAACAACAACATCAATAAGACGAAGGAAAAGATAAAAGGGCTTGAACTTATAAGAGTTAATATTAAAAAAAATTTCCATCCAAAAATTCCTTGAAATTTAGTATTTTATTATTGTGATTTGACATATTTTTTATTTATTTGAATATTAAATCTTGAAATTAAATCTGGATTTACTGAATTTTTTCATAATTTTTTCTTTGAATCATCTTAAAATCAGATTATGTATAAGAAATGAAATATATGATCTTTATTAAAGGTCAAGTTGTTAAGGTCTTTCAATTGTAATTTTGGTAAAATTGCTAATGAAATGCTATAGACATATGAAAATCATGACTAGTGAAATGAAAAATTGAGATTTCAAAGCAAAAAGCGGGACACTTCAAAACTATTCATTTTTTACTAGACTGAAGTTATTAACGACCTTATCCACCACCTTGTCAGCCTCGAGAATGGAGTTTTCGAACCCCAGGACCCTCATCGTCACCCTCACAGTGTCATCAATGATTTTTACCCAGACTTCCTATTTTTGTGCTGTTTTTCTACTTTTTTCTTCGTTTAAATCACAAAATCAGCTCTCAGCGCCCTCTGGATTGTCCTACCAAAAGCCCAAATACAAGACGCTGTATTTTTTGATTCTCTACCGATTTGTATACTGATTAACGATCTTTTCCTTGGAAAATGTTTCAAGAAAGTCTAAAAACCGACTTTAATTTCACAAAATGCCCTCTCAGCGCCCTCTGTAGGGTCCTATCAAAAATCGCAGACAAAAGATGCTGTAATTTTTGATTCTCTATCGATCTGCGTACTCCTCAACGACAAAATTTTGGAATAAATTCAGGAAAGTTTTGTGGAACTAAGGTCAGTTTTTGGACTTTCCTGATTTTCAATGTTAAAAATCAGATTTGGTGGGGATTTACTTCTGTCTTATACCAATAAAGCGATTTTAAGAGCCCAAAGGTATGCAATGTACTTAAAACTTCAATTAATTCTTTAATTTTTATTAGAATTTTAATCACATCTTATAAATTTTAGATACTTGATTTAAAATTAATATGAAAAATTTTTATATTCTTGCACTTTGACCCTGAAATTAGAATGAATTTCTTTTAAAATTGATTCATTGCATACTTTTCGGTGTTTAAATATATTTTAATTGTAAATTAGTCACTTTTCAAAGTTCAAATGAAAGATATTTTTATTGTATATATGTTTAAACCCCGATCAAGCCTATGAATGACTCTTTTTAAAGAGCTTTGACAGAGCCGTAATATTTTCAAAATGACCGTTATTCTTTATTCAAATAAAATGGGCGTTTTATTTGTTTTGCAAAAAAAAAACTTACAAAAATACAGCAATAAAAGAGGATTCAAAGAACAAGTTCATGTGAAAGAATAAGTCAACATACTTTAAATACATTGAAAAAGGTGCAAAAACAAACATAAATTGTATTCCATATTTGCAATAAGGATTATTTCCAATTCATTGTTGACATGAGTTGATCTCTTCACATGACATTTATATTGGTTTTTTTTTTGTATTATTATTTTGTAAAACATTCCAAATAAATGTAAAATTTATTCAAGTACAAGTTCAATTTGCATGGATTTTGACATATATGAAATTTTTTTCAATAAAAAATGGTTTTGGATCACATCGAGTAGGATTCAAGTTGGATTTAGGTCAAATTAGAGTGAAATATTTCCAAAAAAAATGTAATAAATCAATTGAAAAGAATGTTCAACAAATTTTTTGGAAGAAAGAAAATAATAATAAATTTGATATCAATGTAATAAGACACTAACATCCAATTAATTTGACGATCATATGACACATAAAAATCATTTGATATTTTCACTAACCACAAAGATTTCCCAAATCAAATCATGGCCACAAGAGAGGAAGTGATTGGGTTGTTCTTTTTATTTATTATTATTTTAACACTGAAAACTTTCCTTTTGCTTCGAGGGACTTGAACAATTTTTCTTCATAAATAAAAATCACGATAAATTACTGTTATTTTATTCAATTTTGTTTTTTTTTTTTTGGTTTCCTTTATTTATTTATTTATCTTTTTTTTCACTTCTCATTTCATTGTACAATGAAAAATTGGGTCTGGTTCATGATTTTTTATACTAAATTGATATATCTTTTGTTCCTTTTATTACATTATGTAGACCGGAAAATAAAGATAACAATTACTAATAAAAAAAAAATTTTGGTTAAAAAAAATATGAGCAGTAACAAGGAAACAAGGAAAGGAAAAGAAAAGAGGAAATACTGGACATGATAAAATTAAAAATAAGGGGAAATTTCATTTCAATGGCATTATTTTCATAATTTTGATATCAATCTTTAAAGTCAAAGGACTTTTATTTTATTTTGCGAGTGAAGTTTGCGCAAAAACTTTATCAAATTTCTATGAAATTTTATCTTCATCCTCATTTTTACATCAAAAAAATTCCTTTTCCAAGTCAAATTCGGATGATCATTAATAAAATACAATAAAAATTTAATTTTGTGGAAAACTAAAAGACAATAAAATTAAATATAAAATAAAACGATGACCAAATTTTTATGAGATGGAACTAAATTACTGTAAAATTATTACAAAAGAGGAACGTTAATCAAACCGAAAGTGAATAAGAAAAGAAAGAAACACGATAATAAAATAAAACAACATAGAAAATTTAATAATAATTGAAACCTTTATACAAAAAAAAAATAAAAATAATAACAGAAAAAAAATGACGATGATGATGATGATAATAAATTTAAAGGAAAATTAGATTTTCTCTGTTCTATTTTAGCATTGCAATCTTTTGAATGTTGACTTTAATGTTATTTTCAGATTTTTTTTAAAGAAATTGTTCAATTTAAATATTTTTTTTATTATGAATCTTGTTTAATGGAAATACTTCTAATAAAGTTATGTAAATAAAAAAAGAACTGCAATTTAAACGTGTAATTTTTTTTGTTTTAATGAAACACGTGCTCTTAACTTGACAAGTAATGAAAATGCAATTATTGGAAGCTTGTGATAGAGATGAAAACTGAAAAGAAAATTTTTATTGATTTTTTTTTCTGTTGATAATTAATTTAATTTTAAATGAAAAACTAAACTAATTATCACAAGAAGTGGGTGTTTTTCAATTTTCTTATGGAAAGTTTTCTGTTGCTAGGATTGATAATTTAATTAAAGTTTTCGCAGAATATTGAACAAATTTTCAATTTAAAACTAATTATTGAATAAAATTTTTTTACAGACATTCATTGAACTGAATCAAAGTTTTCCGAAAATCGATTTTTCACAGAACTTTTGAAATATGGATTTCAACCTTAACATACGCATAAAATTTGCACACTTTTGGGTGGTAAAACCCCGATTTCTGAATCAATTTCACAATTCCCGATTTGTTCTTCATTTGTCCCGATTTTTAACTTTGAAAAATATTATTATCAGGAAAGTCCAAAAGCTGACCTAAATTTCACAAAACTTTCCTGAAAAATTTTCCAAGTAAAGAGTCGTCGATAGAGGGCGCTGAGAGAGCTTTTTGTAAAGTTAAAGTCGGTTTTTAGACTTCCCTGTAAAGTTTTCCAAGGAAAAAGTCGTTGATGAGTATACAGATCGATAGAGAATCAAAAAATACAGTGGCTTGTACCTGGGAGAAGACACTTCAGAGGGCGGTGAGAGCTGATTTTGTGATTTACACGAAGAAAAAAGTTTTAAAACAGCAAAAAAATAGAAATTCAGGGTAAAAGTCGTTGATGACACTGCGAGGCTGTCAAGGAGGGTCCTTGAAGTCAGAAAAATCCCTCCTCGAAGCTGACAAGGTGGTTGATGAAGTCGTTGATAACTTCAGTCTAGTAAAAAATTAATATTTTTTTACTGTTCCGCTTTTTGCTTTCGATTCCCGATTTTTCATTTCAGTAGTCCCAATTTTTCATCAAAAGTACCTGTTAAGCCTATCTTAACAACGATGCTAAAAGCCTAATATTTTTAAAAGTAACCTTGTGACTTAAGATGCGAAAAACAATTACAAGCTTTTAAAAGTGATAGAAAATTTCATTAAAAGCTTTGAATTTCAAAATAACTCTCATGAAGTCCCAAATATATAAAATTTCATCATATACTCGTCTTTAAAAAGGCATTACGATGAAAAAAAAAATCTTTTTTATATGAACAAACTTCATTGACATTACAAAATATTCACTTATGCTATGAAAAGTGACTAAAGGTAAGAATACAAAGACATAAGGTGACATAATTTACATTATTTGATAACATTTTCCGTTACAGACGTGTCTTTTCATGCAACACTTACGAGATCGTTGTGTTCTTCAATCAAAGGTAAATTGAAAGATATCATGAATTACACAAATTTGAACCTAAATGATGAAAAAATCAGGTGATTTGAGTCTCAGTGGTCCAGGATGAGAGCATCAGGATTCAATATCGACACCTTAAGAACACGAAATTTGAGAAAAAATTCTATGAAATTAGATCCCTCACCAATTCTTTGACTATAAATGTCCGTACAAGTCAAAATACGCTTTTAAATGACTTTCCTTATGCATTTTCAATGTTATTTTTTTATTCAAATTTATTTTCCTTTACAAATTTATTTAAAGTCACATCGCATCGTGTCTATTTTTATCATAAAACACATTATACCATAAGGAAAAGAAAACTCATTTTATGCTTTTCCGATTTTTCATTCACAAGCACACACACACACACACACACATACTTACTCACACTTATAAGTGTAAAATCACTTTAGTCAAATAAAAAATGTACAAGAAAATTTTCAGTCTTCTTGTTTATTATTATTTTTATTCAAATTTTATAAAAAAAATATTTTTTTTTCTTTTATAAATAACAGAATCAGTTCAAGTCGAGCTCATGATGCATTAAGGTGTGAAGAATTCAATTTAAGATGAACATTCATGTTCATGGTGAAATTAAGTAAACATGTTATTTATCTGAAGATTTTTGTTGACTTTTTTTTTGAGATATCATTTTTTTACCTAGAAATATGAGGAATTTATTCTAAAAATAGTTATAATTTCATATCTTAAAGAATTCAATTCATTTCATTTCACAAAAAAAAAGATTTTAATCCAATCAGTCATTGAATCCCCTTGTTATTGTCATGAAATTGCATTGAGAGTCTATTTCCAGTTTTTATTTTTTTTTACTCTCACAAAAAAATAAAATTACTGACCTACCAATGAATGTACCATGTGAAAATATCACATTTGGTATTAAAATAATCACATAATTGAGATAAATCAGTGAATCATAAATAAATTTTATATCATAATTTCATAGAAATTTGATTCATATGGTGATAAGTAAGCTTAAAAATACATCGACCCCATGGAATGTGGATTTCAAAATAGAGTGACAGATTATTCCCATTCATAATGCGAAGATGCAACTGTTGCAATTTTATAACAAATTATATATTTCCGCACCACTGCACACATCTTCCCACATTTTGCATGTCATTCAAATAATACAAAATATGATAAATGTGATACAAGTAAAAAGGTAAATAATTCGTGTAATTTTAATATGTGTTTGTGTGTAAATTCATTTAAAATTAACTTCCCAAAAATATTTTTGGCTTGAAATGTGACATTTTGAATGGGAAACAAGATTTTGTTGAATGTGTGTGGGTTGAGGATTGAATTATGAAATTTAAGTTAATTTTGGCATGCAATTAAAAATTAAAAATGGGATGTGAACCATAATTTTTTGAATCATCACACATGGCCACATCCGGACTGCTTGTAATTTTTGTTAGCATGAACATTTTTTGACAACAAACCGTTCCATGCAATAAAAATGAGGATTCACTTTTTTTAAAAAAAAAGTCCTTTTAATGATCTCAACTCATGTCGACTTAAATTGTAGAAAATGTTCTACAATATTACTTGAAATGTGTTTTTTTATTCACTTTCAAAGAAACTAGAGCAGTATCAAATGAAGCATGACTAGACCATTATACGAATAAAAGTGAGATTTCAAAACCACTTGTTGATCAAAGAAACACTTGAATATACATTACTTCATTTTTTTCTCTTTTTTTCATTTGAGATCCGGAAAAAAATTGATGTAACAGATGAATCATAAAAAAATGGGAAAAAAAATAAATATTCAAATAATGAAAGAAAAAAAATGGAATATTAATAAATTTTTATGCACATTTTTCTATGTAAAAAGGACGACTATTTTATATTAAAAAAAAGTCTTTAAATAAAGTTTATTGATGAATTTTACATAGCAAACAAAGAAAAATGACAAAAAATTGATAATCATTTCGAATTTCATTAAATTGATTCTTTGATGTTTTTTTATGAAATTTAATAATTTTTTTTCAATATAAAAAAGTACAAGTTCTATCTTTTTTCCTACCCTGCGGAAAAGCTTTGCGTGAGTTTTAATCAATTTGTGTGATTTTTAGTGACTTTGCATAATGTTAATTGTCTTACATCAAAGAGAAAATTTGGCTCAATAAATTTATGCGAATGCTAACCCGAATTCGACCAACGTGACGTTCAAGTCACACCTTTGTATGAAAATTCCAAAAAATAAGGTCAAAAGTCGTAAAACAAAAATTTTGTTTCTAATCATAGGAGATATCAAAAATATTTTTTAAATCGATTCTAATTTTCACCGTGTTCAAACATCCTACGAATTAGAGAAACTTCCTATAACGTCCCCTATGAACGAATTTTGAAGACAACGCTTTAAAAAAATTACTTTAAAATTTCCCCTGTTTGTTCGGCCGTATCTACTTTTTTGTTTTCCACTATTTTGCGTGGAATTCTTGCCAATTGCTAGGAAATATTAATATCGTGACACTTTTTTTGATTTACATTGATACGATGAATTTTCATGTATTTTTGGACGTGAATGGAAAATGACTCAAATCTCCACGAAAAAATAGTGGCAAACAAAAAAATAGATACGGCCGAAATAACAGGGGAAATTTTTTTAAGCGTAGGATTTTTTCGTAGGATATTTCAACACGGTTTAATTTTCGGCCCATTTGGGTTAAGCTATATGAAAAGTCAGAGGCGGATTGAAAATTATTAACGGAAAATTATTCTGTATGATTTTCTTCAAAATTGACGTTAAACTGAACGTTTACAAGACGATCGACTGCGGTCTTTCTGACATTTGCCAAATTACCCGTTTGACCGATCCGCCACTGTGAAAAGTCATTAAAAATAACACAAAACTTTTCCAAAGGGTAACAGTCAAAAAAAGTGATATTATTTTATTTTTATTGCATATTATGAGATTTGCCAATCAAAGGACATTTTTAATAGAAATCGAAATCGTACAATTTAAAAAAATTACAAATGCTCTGTACTATGAAAACTTAAAAATTGGTGATCTTGAAGAATTTTATTTGAGACTGAAAATGAATTCACAAAAAATTGAAAATTCGGCGTAACATCTTAAAATAAATTCTCGACAATTTTATAATAAAAACTTGTAATAAAAAGCCTGTTAGATTGCTTAAAAGCTTTTTTCTTACAATGTTGACAAAGTAAATACCAGAGTTTGTGGTTTTTCATACAAAATGACCATTTTCGAGCCTCTTTTTTGGGTATAGGGAGTGCTAGGATCTGGTTGAAGTCAAAGACAAAAAAGATCAAGTTTGTTACATTGGAAAAATGCCGTATCTTTGTTCGTTTAAATTTTTATTGAGCTTTTGAAGTTTACACTTCCAAATTTCCATACAAAAATGGCACTTTTTTGCATTTTTTGAAAAGTTGTCTAGTTAAGATACGAAATTTTTTCCATATTCAAACTTGTTCTTTTTGAAAGAATGAAAAAATTTGTCTTTGACTTCAATCAGATCCGAGCACTCTCTATATCAAAAAAGAGTCCCCAAATTGGTCATTTTGTATGAAAAAAAAATAACTGTGCTATTTACGTTGTTGCCAGTGTAAATCAAAGATCTTGCAAGGCTAAAATCCATCAAAATATTACAGAAAAGTAAAAAATTGAACATCTTTGAATCAAATCGACAGTATAAAGTTGAATCGAATCATTAAATAGTACTTTCAATTCAAAAGTTTTTCAATTTAGAAACTTTTCTTCCGCATTTTTCCCATTAAACTTCCAATCCAGGTCATGAAATCACTTTGAATATTCATATTTTACTGTAAAAACAGTGTAATTGATCATAAAGTGAATAAAAAAAATCACAATACATACAATAATAAAAAAAATCTCGCGCTGGTTAATGGTCTCTCTGGGTTACAGCATTAAATCTACACTTTTATGTCATTAAAGTAAAAAAAAATCACAGCATCTCTCATATATTTTTTTTTGTTGTATTGAGTTCTATTATGATTGCTGTTGATTTTATTTAACAAACCCTTTTTTATTTTTACTTTTTCATATTATCTTTATTCAAATTAGCATCCGTTTTTATTTTATAAAATATATTCATGACCCATCATCACCATGATCATTATTAACATAACTCAGCCAGCTAAGCCATACACTTAAAACGATTTAATGTAGAGTGTCATTGTATTTTGTGATGGTTTCATATTTCCATTAAAGTTTTTGTTTAATTTTCTTCATAGAATCATAAGAATTCTTGATTATTATTTTTTTTTACCATTCAATGTGCAATTTTATCAATTTTTTTTAATGAAATTTTTTTTTTATTTTATTGGTAAGAAATTTAATCCACTTATTTTTCTTCTATGCTCATAATCAATTCGTTTTTTTTGCCTCGAGCTGTGTTTTTTTTTGTTTTTTTACTTCTTTTTTTATTCATTCATTAAAATTAATGTTCAATATATTGTTCAATCACTTTATTCACTGCTTTTTTATCGTATTTTATATTCATGACATTTGACACCCACTAACAAGCATTTTCGATTTTTGCTGATTGTTGCATTTTTTATTATTTTTTCATTCAATATTAATATATTGATATTGATTTCAAATGAAATTGAACTTATTCGATTCGACTTATTGTTTCTTGTGTAAGTTTTTATGGAACATAAGAAAATTTTATCATTGCCACACTTGATTAGTTCTTGAAATCTTGATTAAATTTTACTGTTTTAGTTTAATTTTAAATGATTTTTTTTGTAAAGAAATTTTTTTTTAATATTTTTTTGCAGAATTTTTAAAAATTCATTGTAGTTTTTTAATTTTTTCAATTTTCGCATTTTTTAAAAAAAATTTTTTGAAGGTTTAAGTTAAAAAATTTGTTGTAAAAAATAGAATTTCAGTAAAATTTCACGTTTTTCTTCTATTGAAAAGATTTCTGATTAAAAATTATCAAAAACAAACTTAAAAACTTCAAAAAAAACATTTTTTTTAAAATTTTTAAAAATTTCAAAATAAATCTCAATAAAATGAGTTTACAGTAGAATTTAATATGAAAATTTCTGAAGAAAACGTTTAATTGAAGAAAAACAAAAGCTTCACACTTGCACTGGTTTCCGTTTTTTTTTAATTTTTGAAAATACAAACATAAAATTATTAAAAATTATATTAAATTACCACAAAATTAAAATTTTAACATAAATTTACAAAAAAAATATGTTTTTAATTAAGTTCTACATTATTTTAAGTAATTATTAATTTAAATAATTTATTTTAATTGTTTATCTGATTTTTTTTAAATTTAAAAATTGTAATAAAATATTTTTAAAAAAAAAATTACATTTATAAAAAATTTTTTTAACTAAAAATTACAACACAATGCGTGCTGATCAAACATCAGCAAACAAATGAGATGAATCAAGTAACTTACACACTTCACTTATATCTATATTGAGAGAGAAGTTTTCAAATTGATTTGTATTATAAAGCGATATTTATTACTTTTTTTATTATTATTACAACTTTTTTTTTATACTACTTCAAAACAATTGTGTATAAAAACACTTTTTTATATATTTAAAAAAATACAATCTGTTGCTTAATGATGAATTGTATCGTATTTTGTCATTCATTCATTCATAACTCGTGTAAATTAAGATGAGACGTTATTTTGAGAGTGTAAATTAAATGATATGATGAATAATGTTGTAAGTACTTAATATTATATTATTATTTTTTTTTTTATTTTTATTTTATGTGTTATTTATATTATTATTATTATTAAGATTAAATAAATATTTATGTATATATTGTCACACAGTATTGATACACACACGATGAATGATGAAAATGATGTTTCCACGATTACCTTCCGTTCTAGACTAAAACATTTTCATCATGAGAAACTGAATGGAACCCCTTATTTATTGTAACAACATCCTATATTCGCAAATATATATTTCATATAAATTGAGAGTATATTAATCGTACATACAAACACACACAAACATAGAATAATGTAGCTACGTGTGTGTGTGTACGTATGAAAACTTCGTGTAATATTAAGTGTTCGCGTATTTTTTTTACACAGAAATGTTATTCTACTACTACTTTTTGTTTTGCTTTTTTGCAACAAGTAAATTCGAATAGTTCCCTCTTTTTAAATTTAATATTACGCGCTTTTTTATTAATAATATTAAAAAAAATATTACACACAATAGTAACCGATCCGATCAGAATTAATGGAATACTTTCAATGGTCGTTTCAATAACTGAATGAAATGTGTTGAGAGAGATCACATCATTTTATCTATCAGTATTTTTTTTTATTATTTTTTTCAGTTCATCTGTTTCATCACACAATTATGTTATCATGATAACAATCTATGATATGATAATGTGCATACAAAAGAGATGTTACCTAGGGGACGTGTCATGATACAAAAAAAATATTATAAGCAGAATTTTGTTCTCTCTTTCTCCCCATTTTGCACAATTTATTCTTTTAACACTTAAACACTGTGAAGAATGATAGCAACGTTTCGTAAGTGTGTATTGTAATTTAGCATTTGTTTTCATTTTTTTGTGTATATATGGTTGGTGCATGTGACATTAAAGCATGAAAATTTAAGGATTGCGTACGATACATGTGATTCAAGGAAAATGTTGTAACTAATTAATTATTGTGATTATTTTTAGGAGTGATTCTGAATATTACCTAAGAATCTAAAAAACTACTGGGAAATTAAAGTCGATGTTCATTAAGTAAAAATTGTCAACTCAATATTTGTTCAAATGCATTGATATTATGAAAAATATAACCGGTTATGGTAAGGCCTTTCTCCAAATTTCAAAATTCCTATTCTAGGCTGATTTAAGAATATTCTAGGTTGGGACGAAGTGGTTCGAGATGGTTTGGGATCTGCTGGATAAGATGCAATCAACCGATTTTGGATTTCTTTGAAAAATTTTGAAATTTTGGTACTCGGAAGTTGAAGCATGAAAATATGCAAAAAATCAGTGATGGTAAGGCCTTTCTCTATATTTCAAGAATCATTTTTTTGGTTGATTTAAAAAAAATTCTAGGCTAGGACGAAGTGTTTCGATTAGTCATTGTCAGTACAATTCATTCTGATAAAAATTTTGCTTAGTTAAGTCAACTGAGATCAACATTTCATTCATTTTGTCTTTGACATTGCAAAACCTTTACATAACATAATGTAATTAATAACTGAAATGCACACACAATTTCATTAAAACTCACATCCAATTAAAATTCCCAAAGGAAGACGTATTTTAAGCAAAAAAATGTTACATCTACTCAATTAAAGCAGTTCCTATGTTTTTTTAGTGCATTTCGTAAGAAAAAATGCACTATTACAGACGGTTTGTCCGCCGTCACTCCGTCACTCCGACACTCCGTAAGTCTGACCACTGATCGCTATCCATAACTCCGGAATGGTCCATCGGAGCGAAGTCGGGTTTTTTTTATTAAACAGAGGAGGTCTTAAGGATGATTTTAAACTCATTAGTTTTGAGATTGGGCTCATGGATTGGGCTCCAGAGCCTCCGAAGCCTGAAAAATCGTTAAAAACGGTTAAGATTTTAAAAGTATTTATAATTTGTTTTGTTGGGTTGAGAAAAATTTTAATTTAATGGCTCTGAGATAAGGCTCAGGAATTGGGCTCAAGAATTAGGCTCCAGAGCCTGAAAATGGTCAAAAGCCCAAAATGTCCGATTTTTTCAAATTTTTTTTTTAAATTTTTAAAATGGCGAAAGTTTTTCAAAATTGCGGAAAATTTTCAAAATGGCCGTTATTTACAAAATGACCGTTATTTTCAAAATGGCGGTATGTATAATTATTAAAATTAAAACTTAATTATATTCGATGAAACGAATCCCATCGAAATGCACTTTTCTAAACCGCCCAGTGGTTAGAATTTCACATTTTTAACGTATTTTTTTGTATTCTGAAATATTACATCATGTCGATACAAATCCGACTGTATAATCCAAATGTAGACAGTACTCATGAGATTTTTTTTTTAAATGTACACAACTGCAACTAATCACTTATAATTGAAGCTGATAACAAAAAACGTGCATCAAAATCATGTAATAATAGCAAATACAAAAAAAAATAGATACGGTATAGAACAAAAGAGTAGTAATAGTCATTAGTAATTTGTATGATTTTTTATGCCCCAATGCATTTTTTAGATAAGAGACTTGATTTGATATATGATTGAAATTTAACCCATCAATTCAAAATTTTTAAAATGAATTGGTTGAAAATTCAATTTCATAGGAATTGTAAATTGAAAGAAATTGAATCAAATTCTTAAGAAATCGCTAGTTTTACGTAAGGTTAATTCATGGGAAATGAATAAAATCCACTTATCAATTTGAATAAAAGGATAGAAAGTTATAAGAAATTATTCAGTTAATTTTATTCTTTTAACTAATCAAGAGTGAGAATCACAATGAAAAATAAAACTTCAATTAACTTTTTATTATTAATTGGGGTTTCTGCGTGTTATGCAAGGGATTCATCAAAAATACTCAAAGACGTTTGCAAAAATAATCCAAACATAAGACATTTAAACTTTGACTATCAGGGATTTGAAGAAATTGACGAAAACGCTTTCCAAAACTGCACAGAGGTGGAACACATCCAGTTACGATGGAATAATTGGTTACACATTCCAAAAAATACATTCAAAAACAAAGGATTGCATAAATTGCACACTTTATGGATACTTGGTGGAAATTTATCAACTATTAACTTAGATTTGTCGGATTTAGGGAAACTAAGAGAATTGGAGTTCAGTGATCTCAAAACTAAAATTATTCGCACAGAAACATTTACTGGAATTTCAAATCTAGAAACATTGTGGATTTATTCAAATGATTTGCTAGACATTGACATCGAAGGCATTTTACGTCACTCACCTAAATTAAAAACGGTCTACTTAAATGACAATAACTTCAAATGTGACAGATTAAGAGAAATTTCATTGTTGATCTTTCCACGATTTCATCCAAATGGGTATTTAAAAAAACGTGACTACACTCCTTTGAATGTTAATGGCTTTAAGTGTCTCAGTCAAGATCAATGGGATATGGAAATGAAAAGAAGTGGTTTGGAAAGTTATTCACTGGGATGTTTGAGAGGTGAAGCAGATTGTAATTGTGGTCCAAAACCAGATGAAGGGTCGAAAGTTAGTAAGGAAATAGTGGGTACTTTAACGAATTTTGGAAAAGATATTGAAGGCATACGTGGTGGCATTGAAATGATAAAAGAAGTAGCGTTGTATTACGTCATTGAAAAACTTGACACTTTGATCATAAATCAAGGCGCAGAAAACAAATTTTACAGACAAACTTTTAACTTTAATCAAAAATTGAATGATGATTTCATGAAATTTGAAGTAAATCAATTAGAAAAATTGGCTTCTATGGATAAAAAATTCACAAAGAAAATTGAAACTGTTCAAAACACTTTGAATGAAATTCTGGATATACTTAAAAATGAGCCGCCAACAAGCTATTTAAAGAGCATTACGGAATTCATTGATAATGAAAATTAAGCTAAAGAATTTTCGTAATTAAATTTAATTAAATCATTTTATACTTGCATGATAGTTACTGAAATAAAATTCAATTGCATTGAAACCAATTTTTTTTTCATTTAATTTCATCTTAATTGATCCTATCAGCTTTGAATGGGTTAAAATCATACATGAGACAAAAAAACAAAAGTGGAAATACAAATTTCATATAAAAATGATGATAATTACACCGAATGATATTGATATATAAATTTTTCATGTGAATCACATTTCTGACAAAAAAAATATACCGACAAAACTTAATTCATATAATGATACGACTTTTTTTGTTCCAATTTCAATGTTACATGTAACGAAAAGTACTTTTACGTTAATTCCCTTTAATTAACATCGAATTAAATGAGTATATGCAATGAAAAGCAAATAAAATGTGAGTACAAATCTAATTTATTCAAAAGAAAGAACGCATTTCATTCAAAATTTGGAAGATATATGCCATAAATTGTATGAGTTTAGTTACACATTTGAATGTTAAATGCGTAAAACTCAAATTTAATATCCTTTGTTCCATTTTCCCAACTTACTCTGGGACCTTTTTGTTTATGAAATGTATGGGACATGTGTAGAATTTCATTCAAATATTACATTTAACGTACATATGTGTGATATACTATGAGATTGGGAGAATGCCACCTTCGATGGTTTGAAATGGTGAAGAAAGAACGTAGCTACTCATAAAAACAGCAATAACAATAAAAAAAAAACAAGAACTTTTAACTATAGAAACAGGGCCAAAATATGCGCGTAATCAAGATTCAGCTATTACTTTTACTTAAGTGCGCATTTCCATATAGTAACATGTTTTTTTACTTTGTATGGTCGCACAAATGGCACACAAATACAAAAGATATCGAGTCGTGGTGTCTAGACTTCAGAGTACTGACTTCAGTATTTAACTTCTATCAAAAGCTTCTTGTGTGATATTTTTTAATTTATAAGTTTAGAATATAAGACACCCTTAAAAAAAATATTTAAAATTTAAATTTAAACGAAATATTTAATCAAAAAATGGAAACTCATAGTCCAGATGGTTGTTGTCGCCTTGGGATTTTCATTTTCGCTGCTTTTGCCATGGTAATCGGATGTGGAATTTTTGGTTAGTACAAAAATTGTTGATTTCACTCAAAATTAACCACTGCAATGAAATAATTTTGATATATTTCTTTAAAATAAACACACACACATACAGTACTTGGTCTTGTAGATGTTAATGGTATCCATTATCCAACACTTATAATGGGGATTTATGTGATAGTATCACATGTAATACTATTTTTGGGTGAGTTGTAACAAAAAAAAAAGTGTTTTTATTCATTGGAAATACACATTTTCCATTGAATTATTTATAAATGAAATTCAACTGTTATTTTTCCATTCATAATTAAAATTCTTGTCTTGTATTTTAACTTTTTTTTTCCTTTCAACCTTGCAACCGTAGCTGAGTATATCGGAATAACGCATAGAAAAGAAGAAGCTTGATCCAAAATTAATAAGAATGGGGAAAAAGTTGAACCAAAGTGGAAAAAATTATTTATGATAATGAAAACAAATCATGTACAAAATAACGTACAAGTGTAAAAATAACAATTCGATTACGTGGCTTACGAAATATTTATTAAAAATACCAAAAAAAAAAAAAATTATATTTATGCTTAGAGTAACTTTTTTTTAAAAGTAAATCAAAAAATATTAAACTCACAAAATATTCCTAATGCTTTTATAAAAAATTAAATTAAAATAATGCACACTAACGAAAATGTAAAATAAAATTTTATTGAAAAAACAAATCTTAATATTAGCTTGTATGATGTGATAAAGCCTTTTAAACTTATTAAATATAAATATATTTTATTAATCGCATGTTTCAATCAATCAAAAAAATTAAACGATGATAATGAAATAAAAGTACAAAAAAAAATCTATAAAAAATATTAAAACAAAAAAAAATACAAAAAATATTAAGTGTATAAAAGCCTTTTATATAAAGTTGATATCGCGCAAAAAAAATAAAAAAAAAATATTTCAATTCAATTTTATTATAATTATTATATAAAAAGCAATCCATTCGATATGTAGTTAAATTTATTGATATGATCTAAAAAATATGAGCCAAAATTAAGAAAAAAAATACAATTTCATTATTGATTGATAGAAGATTTTATAAAATCTTTAATTTATAAAAAATACGTTCGATATGTTTAAGCTTTAAAAATATTAAAGAAAAATATAAAAAACATGAGCTAAAGAAAATTTAGGGTTAAAAATCTATTATGAGCATTATTATGAAGTGAAAAAAAGATCGACGGTGACTGCAGTTCAGACCATGAAAAGCTTCCTGAAAAGTTACTCAGAGCAGGGCTCGGAAAAAGACAAAGCCAAAAAATCATTGATTTTGCTACAAACAAAAGCCAAACTAAAATAAAAAAAAAATATATAGACATAAAATTCAAAAATATACTGATATTTATCCTTACTTCATGCAAGACATCTTTACAAAATTAAACATGAACCAATTTGTGACGATTTAGTCAACATGGCCGTAAATATCACAATAGAACTATTAGCTAAAAAAGTAAGGGAAATCTAAACCTAGGTGATTATAAAAGACACGTGTTAAATATATAGTGGTCAGCTTAGAAGAATCGTTTAAAGAACTCTTTGGTCCTGTGAATCCTCAAGATCCAACCTTTAAATTTGTATTTTTTTTAATATTTTGCCAAGGCATGGCGGGAAACACAAAATCAAACATAAAATAAAATAAAAGTTAGTTTCAATGAGCTTTTTTTTAAAAAAATAAGGTTATTTTTTGTATTCAGCGAAACGGTGAAATTGTCCACTTGTGATTATATCAAGAAAATTGACATTATTTCAAGCGAGACAAAATCAAAAAAAATTAACCTAGTCACACTTGTAATTGTTGATAAATTAAATTTGGTGAAAAGCTAAATTGCTTTAGCTTCTTCGGCTTTGATTTTGCTTTGGCTGTAGCAAAAGACAAAAAGGTCAAAAGCCAATGCCATGTTTTTTCAGAACCCTGACTCAGAATTCTTTCAATGTAAGCATACTGCTTGAGACGAGACCTAGCAGATTTTAAAGTTCTACACAGGTTTTGGACTGTATATCTTAAAAATTCTTAACCCTGCGAATTGGGTTTTGAATTAAGTGAAAAATTCCTATAAAATGGCATTTATAGGATAGGACTTGTGTGGTGCACAATAATACCTTAGATCCATTTGCTTGAGTTACCATGAATTCGTCACATTTTGAGAATCCTTGTTCAAATCAGGATTCAGGTTTTTTGGGATGATAACCAAAGTATGAATTTTTCTTGAGTCTTTAGGTTAGGTTCTACAAGGGCACCACCGCGGTCTCAAAGAGTCCTATTGTGGTCTTGAGTTTTCTTGAGTCTTTTTTGATAACCGTCCAATAAATTGAATATTAAGACTCAGAATTTAAAAAAAAAACAATGAAATGTAAGAATTTTGAATTAAATTGAAAATTAATATCTCACATGCTCTGCTCATATTACATCGAAAACCCTATTAAAAAAACTAATTTTAAAAAAATATTTCACATTTCTTAAAATTTTTAATTCGGACCATTAGAAAATTTTTATATGCAATTTCATAGTAATTGCCACAAATTTTTTTGAAAAATCTTGATATTTAGGTGAAAATTTAGGGAAAATCAAATTTTTATGTGTTAAATTTAAGCTTTTGAAATTGATTGAATTACTCTTTTGTAAAAGTATTCTATATTGACATTTTCATTGAAAATAAAATTCGAACAAAAATTTACAGTTTTATTCTCATTTCATTTAAACTAAGGTACGTTAAGTGTTAAAAGTAAAACAAATAATGAACTAAACCACATACACATTTGATATTAACTTGACCATACATTCAAAAATTATTGAAACCTTATCAATGTTTTGTTTTAATACCATGAATGAATAGATTAATGAATATTATTAATACACAAATCTAATCTCACATACCATTGAAATTCAGTTCTACATGAGCAGTCAATCCAAAAACTTGCCTTATTACTTCAATTGAACTTGAAAAAATGTCTCACAATTTTACTGAAACTGAAATTGAAAATTTGAATTTTGAATATTCACCAAGTTGCCATACAAAACGTTACAAATCAGCCGAGGAAGCGATTCAAGGTCACATTGCTGTAATTGAGTCTGAGACTTACAAGGTTCGAAATGAGTCTGGTTTCTTGATTGATCTTGATGCTAAGTATGGAGATGAAGATGATGAGGTTTTGGACGTTTATTATAAGGAATCAACGGCTAAAGGTGAGTTTCATTTGAGTTTTAAGTTAACATTTCAATTAAAAAAATATTTTTAGATGCCCCTCTTTTCGTGTACGTTCATGGTGGATATTGGCAGATGTTGACAAAGGACACTTCGGCATATTGTGTCGCTCCACTTGTCAATGCTGGATATCGTGTGTTAATTGTTAACTATTCACTGTGTCCCAAAGTGCCTTTGACTCAAATAATCACTCAAATCAAAAATTGTATTAAATTTACTTTAAAATACGCTTCCGAACACACTTCAAAGTCTGTAAGCTTTGCTGGCCACTCAGCTGGTGCCCATTTAATCATCAGTGCGTTAAGTGACTCCTCATTCTGGAATTCACTTGACTTCAATGCCCGTGAACTCCTCAAACAAATTTATCTCATATCAGGTGTTTATGATTTAACTGAATTACGTTACACAACTGCCGTTAACAACAACAACTTACTTGGATTAAATGACTCAAACATCAAAGAAGTATCACCTTTGCATAGAAACTACTCACACTTAAAGAGTACCAATGCAAATGGAATCCAATTCAATATTTATGTTGGAGAATATGATAGTGATACATTTCAAAAGCAATCACAAGACATAAGTATCCGATTGATAAGAGATATCAATGAATCAGTGTCATACTGTTTGTTGAAGAATTTAGATCACTTCAATATTGTTGAGGATTTAAGATTTCCTGATTATTGTATGACGAAAAATATTATTCATGATATCAAATTTTAATAATATTTAATGACACTTTATTGTATTTATTTCACTTTTTTTTTTAAATGTATAATGTATACCGAAAATTAATTACAAAATTAATTTAAAACTATCATTTATGCAGCCTATAACACAAATATTTTAAGTTTTTTTTCTTTCACTGTTTTTTCAATTTAAATTTAATTTAATCTTCATCCTCAAATAACATATCGACCAAATCCTTATTAGAACATTGATCGCCATCGAGACGTTGAGGTGATTTCCATCGAAGCAATGTAGGCAAGAAAACGAGTTTAGTTCGCGAATCCTTGCGATAATTATTGTTTGGATCCTTCCAACTATGAAAGAAGAGAAAGAAAATTCATTAACCGACATTTAATCAAGATAAGATAAAACACGTGATGCAAAATATTGAATTTGGGTGAAAGATAAGGAAGAAAAAGTTGAAATGTCATGGTGTTATCTTTGAATAATGTCTCATTAATTGAATTTCTGATATAATTATTTTGCATCATCATGATTCATGGAATTTAATCTAAAGTTTACTTACTAGGGACGTTCAATTTCTACTTTGATGAATATGCTAAAAAATAAATGATGGAAAAATTGTTAAATATTTGAATATGAATTGAAAAATTCTGATTTTGGAATATTTAAATTTAAATACTGGTTCAATTTGTCCTGTTCTTTAAATTTAAACTTCCCAAATTCAATGTATACCGTGGTTTTCAAAACAGAGCATTACCTATCTTCTGGTGCAGTTGTCAATGCTTCCTCAATAACGGGAGCTGCTTTATTGCCTTAAAATTCATGGAATATAAAATTAATTTCGCTGAAAATGATAAAATTTTGTAATTTCACAAGAATTACTTACAATATGGACACCATGAAACACCAGACTCATCTTTGTCACCGGAAAATAAAATATTTATTGGCTTCTTTTCACCTTCCAATTTCTTTACAAGTTCCTCGAACTCTTCCCATTTAGTATTAACATAATATTTTTGGACCATTTTTCCAATATTATTTGAATTACTATAAAATCTATGAAATCTCAAAAATTGCTTGCAATAAGTACTGAGCATGAAATAACTAAGGTGACTCAACTCAAGACTTTTATATATGACTTTTTGTGTATGTTATCATATCATAAAAAATTTGAGGACGTTGCAATTATTTGGGGTGTTTCCAGTTTAAGTGTCCCCTTAATATTAAATGTCCTCAATATGATGTGACGAAACGAGAAACCGCCATAATATAACTCTACAGACACCTCCCCCCTGTACACGGCCCTTTACGGGGCGGGGCCTGCACCCGTACAAGTTGGAGTCAAGTTTTGTGATTCAAAAAACATCACAAGCCAAAAAATATTGATAATCTGCCGTACTTTGAGTAATTTGATTCAAAAAATTCTTTCTCGATTTTGGCTTTGACTGGAAAATGCTGGAATCAAAGTCAAAACTTGTATCAGCCTTTATTGAAGCTGTCAAAATCATATGTTGCATTCACCCTGCTTTCCTTGAGATTTATGTTGATTTGCCTTAACTTGCATGAAAATTTATGTTTAATTCAAAAATTTTTATCTTAAAATTTATTTCATTGATTAAAATTCTTTCAAATTCTGACTTTACATTCAAAATTCGATTAAAATAAGGAAAATATCAATTTCGTGTAACGACTTGTATGAACATGACCATATTATTTTTTGACATTTCAGATCAAAATAAAAGAACAACTCAAAACACTGACGAAAACACATAAAAAAGAATCTTAATATTATTTTAAATTCCATCCAACCAATTTTGCGATATCAAATGAATTTAAATTAAATTCGAGTATTGTAAAGACATGTAAAATATCAAATATCAGTCAATTATCGACAAAATTAAAGTTAAATCTATGAAAATTAAAGATTAAGTGTACATAGGAAATTACAACAACAAGATGTTTAGTCAAGATATACGGGCTGTAATACGAAATACTTCGACATTTGTGAAATTTGTGTGTTTGGCATGTACTTGTGGGTACTTTCTCTCGTTTATGGAGGATTCTGTGACGGTTTTTAGTGTTACACCAGGACTCTTGAGTCCTCCAAACTTCTGGATATGGACCCTCTTTACATTTTGGACAATGGAAGTGCATTTCCTTTCATTCTTAGCTGATATATTGACTGTGTTATTTTGTGGTAAATTAATTGAACCACTTTGGGGTAGTTTGGAAATGTGGAAATTCTTTGCAATTGTTAATACTTTTGTGGCAATCCTATCATCATGTTATAGTCTCTTCTATTCAATGATCACTCAAAATTCGGAGCATTTATATGACACACACATTTATGGATTAGCTGGATATATTGCTGCCGTTGCAGTGGCTGTTCGACAAATTCTGCCAGATCACTTGATCGCGAAAACTCCAATGGGACGATTTACAAATCGAAGTGTACCATTAGCAGCCTTAATTTTAATCATCTTACTTTGGGGTATTGGATTAATGAATGGACAAACGCCTGTAATGTTTGCATCTGGCATCGTTGTGTCATGGATTTATTTGAGGTTTTATCAGAAACACTCGAGAGGCGGGTCAAGGGGTGATGGTGCAGAAAATTTCACATTTGCTTCATTTTTTCCAACAATTTTACAGCCAGCCATCAATTTGTTTGCAATTCCAATCTACAATTGCTGTCTCAGACTAAGCATCATTCAAAAGTTCTCACCGCCAAGTGAAACTGCAAGCTTACAATCGGTCAATGTTAGTTTTCCTCATGATATTGAAAGGAGAAGGTAAATATTCATCTTTTTTCGTTATTTTAATGTAATTCAATTAATAAAATTTTTTTCACAGACAAATTGCCCTGAAAGCCCTCAACGAACGCCTATCAAAATCAAATCCTGACTCTAGTCGACTACCAAAGTCCTTTCCGCACACCTCGAAATTACAACAACAACAATTTCAGCAAATGCATCAAACTCTCATGCAAAGCAATTTCTTTCCTCCGGCAATTGCATTGCCACCACCATCATCATCATCTTCAAGTCAAACCAACAACCCAAGTACTTCATCAACAATGGGCGGAGGAGGAGGAGGTGGAAGCTCATCATCACACCAAAATCAAATGTCAGGATCAATAATCAGTCATTCCTCGTCGATGAACACATCACTGTTAAACGACGCCGAAATAATTAACATAGACGAAGCAACAAATATGATTAATTAAAGCAAAAAAATTAAATTTAATAGGAATTTAGAAAGAAATCATGAAATTAAACAGTGATCATATTAAACGCCTGATTTATTTTGTAAATAATAATTTAGAGATCGAAAACTCCAATATTTAGAGGCATATGTTTTAAAAAGTGTTACAAATTTAATATGTTTGAATTTTGATTTAAATGAAATACTAATAAATGACACGATTCTGTTCAGAATATACTAAAAAGAAGAAAAAAATCAAGTTTTTCATGTAATTCTCTTTTATTTCAATAATAATTAAAATTTTTTTATGTTTTCATTTCATAATTTGATTATATAATGTTAGCTTTTGCAGATTTTTTTAAGATAATCTTTGATTAAATATGGTAAGTGAGACCATTCAAATTCTAGATTTTGATCCAATTTCAAGGCAAATCGAATCGAAATCTTTTGAAAAAAAATCACAATCTGAAATGAGAATGGTCATTATTGAATAATATATATTTTTTTTTATGTATAGAAGTTTTTAAAGGAATTTTAAAAGTTGAAGTGTGAATTAAACTGGAATTAGTCAAAGATTTTCAAGGAGACACCTTCAATTTTCAAGGACCTCGGTGATTTTTTTTCATTGCAGCCGACATGTGTCGATCAAGGTCCTCATTGAATGGTGCCTAAATATAGAAAAGTGAACTGTCAAAAAAAAATTTAACAACGTTAACATAGAAAAACAGTCTTTAAGACCCTCAATTTAAAGGTTCCAGAATTCATCCGTTCCTAAAAAAATTGTATCAACTTTCACAACTACTCATATTAATTGTATCAAAAACTTTCAATTTCAAAATGATTGATTATACGTTTTTTTTTGATTAATATACATTTTCATCTAAATTTAACCCTTTTAAATATATATTTAATTTTTTTGAATTAATTTGATTAACTGTTTTTTTTCTTTAAATTTAAATTTCAAAATATTTCGTTATTTTTCCATCATTTTTTGGATTTTTAACGTTTTTTTGTGCATCAGTCAAGTCATTTGTTAATACAAATTAAAAAAAAAGTTTAAATTCAAGTCATAAATTGAAAAAATAAAATTTCAAAAAAATAATAATCATATTTTTTTATTTTATTTAAAAATAAATTTTTAATTGGAAATTAAAATTAAAACGATATTTAATGTTAAAATTATATGAAAATATGATTTAATTGTTAAAATTTAAATATTTCCTCTATTTTTTTTTGTATGTATGTTAATTCATAATAATAATAATTTTAAATTTTAAGCACAATTATTCGTTGATGGGTGATTGATGAGTTGGCGATCCATGTGATGAAAATCCATTTTTACCATTTGACGTGACCAAACTCAGTTTATACAGTGATTGTAATGGAACGTGAATTAATTCGACGATTTCACTGAAATTTGGTTCTGTAATGAAATTTCAATTAATTTGTTACTTTTAAATTTAATGTCAAAATTTTACCATTTTCAGGTGTAATAATTCCATGACGAATCAAAAAGTCGAGAACAACGGGTGCTGAAGTTGTTTTAAACTTGGGCGAGCAAATCCAGTCTAGACATTTGGTTAATGGCATAAGTTCAAATGCTTGCACTTCACCGTCAATACATTTTGGCTTAAAGTCAACAGGCAATTCCAAGTCAAAGACATATTCGGTGTTTGGGAACAGGCCACGCTCACTTTCAAAGAAAAATGAAACACTTCCAGCGGAGACTAGATTTTCAAGGAATGGAAGTGGAACTGATGCCTCTTCCTGGGACTCCTTAATTGCTGTTTCCTTAATGCCATATCCTACTGTCACACCACCAGAGACCCTGTAAAAAAATTGAGAAGGGAAAATTAAATGAAATGTGACTTTTTTAAAGGAAATGAGAAATAAATTTACATGTTATCCCAAAATCCAGGCCATGTCTGTTTAGTATCAGACCGCTGTTGGAACCAAATACATAATCCCAATTCAGGGTGTTTCACATAACCATTGATAGTGACACCATAATTCCTAATTGCAAATATTGGAGTCGCCGAGCGATCCATTTTCAATAGACAACTGCTATTTGTGTCTTTAACTTCATAATACTGTTAAATTGAAAGATTTATTTATAAAAATTGCATTACAATATCAATTTAATTCAAGTTCAAACCTCATCTCGCCATCCTCTTAACGTAATAAACTCATCCTTCTCTCTTAATTCTAACAATACCTGTTCTACTTTACTTGTGCGCTCATTATAGTCTCTAAATGCTGGGTTCAATTCAATTATTCCCTTTTTAAGTGGATTGCAATGAAAAATAATTGAAGAAAAATCCATTGGCTCCTTTTTTATTGCAACAGATGAAGAATTACTTACTCGTCCATCGAGATCGGATTCTCTCACGATAAAGACTTCCGGATAATTGAGCAACTTATTGACAACATCGGGACGTATCAGTCCAACTTGCTTGCCATCAACAAAAAATGGACGACATTCACCTTTGAGGATGCCTATAAAAGAAAAAAAAATGAATTTCAATTAGTCATCAAATAAACACTTCACTTTACTGTAACCACCTACATATAAAGTGATTATCAAGAGCACTTTGAAATTATTATCATGCTAATGTGTTTTTATCGTTCCATTACAACTGATTACACTTCAAATCGAATGAAATGCAATCTGAAGAGTAGGAAACCCCATTCAATTCAATTTAATAACAAAAATTCACTTAAAATTCTTTGAAATGAAATTCATTCAAGTTTAACTTGATTTAATTACAAATAAATAAATATGAAGTATAATAAAATACCAGTCGCCTCCACTTGATTATCTTACATTTACAATCCAATTTCATTGATAACACAAATTCCTGATAAACAATTTTTTTTTTCAATTAAACATTGAAACATGTGTCCAAAACTTGTTTAAATTAGACATTAAACAAGAATCTTATCATTTTAATATGAATTTTAACATAAAAATAAGAATTAGGACACATTTTCGTAAACAAAAAAAATAATCATAATATGAATAATTTCTGATATACCTTCAATTTTTGTTTAACTTTGTTATATTTGATTAATTGATGAAATAAAAAAAAAATAATAATAATAATAATCTTAAACATTATTTAAACAAAATATTCATTTATAAATGTATATTTGTGTATAAAAGAGAATCCATAGCAACAAATTCATATTAGATATGAGTTGTTCAACTTGATTGATAACAATAAACAAAAAGTAAAAAAAAAAACAAAATGCCACTTTTTATGACGATTCAAATGTACCTTGACCTTCACTCATGATTTCACAAAAAAATACACTTTTAACTTTTTCTTATAAGAATAACAGTTTTTTATTATTAAATAATAATAATCATAACATAAAGATTATTTATACATATAAAAAATATGCGAAAATAAACGTAAAACAAAAGTTAAAATAAAAAAAATACAAACAAATAAATAAATAAAATCACGCAAACATTATACAACACACTTATACATAATAAGAAATAAAATACCGGGGAATTGATAAAAAAAATAAGGAAAAAATACTAGTTCGTAGTAAATATTATTATACATTTATCATATAAACATATAAATCATTGAAATTGCATCATTTTTATTCAAGTTTATGATAAAAATATTCTTTTAATCAATTTTTATTATAATACACATCAATAAAATACATTTTAACATTAAAATTTTCATATAAATCGACATTTAACAACGAATTTCAATATCATCATATTTTTTTTCATTTTAATCACTACTAAAATCAATATTTACCAGACAATACATGTCTTTTGTATATAAATTTCTTACTATTTGTATTTCATTTTGTTTCATTCATTCATTTAAGATTATTTCATAACATTGATTAATTTTCAATGAAAATTATGTTTTTTGTTATTTGGTTTTTCATTTTATAGGAGTCCATTTTAAATAGAAAAGGCACCTTGAAATGGATTTCCTAATGATTTCATTTTAGTTGATTTTTGTTTTTCATTTCATGTATTTGATGTTTAATTGTGTAAGTGTATGATGTGTTGAGATGATGCAAAAATTCATTTACATTTATAAAATTTTCAATTTCGTCATAAGTTTTTGAATACAAGTAAAATAATAATAAAATAAAAATAATCTGAAGCTTACCATTCAAATAGAAACAATTAATTTTCTTTGCTAATTGTAAAAATCTTGAATTCATCATCCTCTTTTAATGTTCTTTTAATTTAAGAGGAGATTTTATTTTATTATCACAATGAAATGTTATTTTTTCTTTATTTATTGTATTTTTTTTCTTTTTTTCTCTTAGTCTGAATAAATAATGACAGGTTATTATTTTTTTTTTATTTTAACAGAAGAGTCTTGTCTTGCTGTATGAAATAATGACTAGAATCTGCGACCTATCTTTTGATATTTTCTATTGAATGAAAATTTTTTGGTTATATGTGTGTGGGAATAGGTGTGTTAAGTTGTGTATGTGAAGAAAAAAGTTATATGTGTGATTATATGAATGAATAAGATAGTTGTATGTAAATATATTCAATAGAAAAAGAGCTAATCAGCTGTCATTTATTGTTGTGATGCGATTTGAATAGGTTTTGGAGTGAATGGGTATAAATGAATGGGAAGTAATGGTAAAAAACTGGTTTTGTATATGAATGAAACGTTAGTGTAGATAAAAAATTGAATTGAAATTAAAGCAATCGTTTAAAGACATTTAATCGACATTTAAAGAAGAGATAACTGAGAGCTAAAAATTAATGAGCAAAATCAGGAATAATCTCAAAGACGAATAACAGAGAGAAAGAGCCAATATACTTTAAAAATACGTAAGAGAGAGAGAAAGAGAAAAATAAAATCTTAGGGAGAGAATTTGGAGAGTGAAAAGAAATAAGACAAGGAAAGTTTAAGAGAAATCTTAGAGAAAGAATTTGAAGATTGAAAAGAAAATAAGAAAAAAAAAGTTAGAGAGAAATTTTTGAAAGAGAAGAAGTGAGAGTGTGAGAGTGAAAAAAAATAAGATATGGAAAGCTAAAGAGAAATCTTAGAGAGAGAATTTGGAGAGTTAAGAGAAATAAGACAAGGAAAGCTAAAGAGAAAACTAAAATAATCAATTTAGAATGTGGAAAGGAATAAGACAAGGAAAGCTAAAGGGAAATCTTGGAGAGAGAATTTATAATATGAAAAGGAATAAGACAAGGAAAACTAAAGAGAAAACTTAAAGAGAGAATTTGCAGTGTTTAAAGAAATAAGACAAGGAAAGCTAAAGAAAAATCTAAGAAAGAGAATTTTGAGAGTGAAAAGAAGTAAGACAAGGAAAGCAATGAGAAATCTAAAAGAGAGAATTTCGAGTGTGAATAGAAATAAGACAAGGAAAGGAAAAATAAAAAAGAGAGCGGATCAAGAGAGTGTCTAGTATTCGAATTATGATAAAAATTTTCATATTATTCCAAATCTCAGGGGAAGTCAAGCTACCCCTGTTGGATACACTCAGCGAATACAAAAAATAGAGAAGATCAAGTTCTCTCATTTCAAATTCTCTTTAAATCAATTGATAATAATCTGACATACAATAACCGTCATAAAATTCAAATTATAACAAACTTCAACCTAGTTATATGTAAACGTTGTATACCAAATTCTTACATTATATGAACGAAATTGTATATGAATGAGTCTCTGTTTATTTTCATAACATTTTAGTTTACCTCAAAAAATAACAATTCAGTATGTAAAAATCAGCTGGATCGTCTTGTTGTGTTTACAAAATAATCTCGTAACCAATACCAATATATATATATATATTTATATATAATATATAAATATTATTATAAATAACATATAAAAAGTGTTAAAATTTTCACTTGTAATTATTTTTTCATAATAATTATAACATTTAAAGTGCACATATAACATATTAATAATAATTTAACTTAAAAATTATTATTAATTTAACCTTTATAGTAAAAATAAAATTACCTGAAAAACACAAGCTATAAATATAACGCCCTTTGTTGTGCATTTTTTCATCGAATTAATTACATATATAATTAAATTGTTATAATATTAAAATTTAATAACAAAACAATTGTGATAATTTTCCTCCTAAACATAATAATATTGAATTTAAAGTGAAAAAAATTTAATAATAAAAATCAATAACAATCAGTAAGAAAAAATATAGCAAAAAAATATAAATAAATTTAATAATTATCTAATTCAAAAGCAAATCAAATAAATTTAAACAAAACAACTTTTATCTATTACGTAAATGTGTGAAAAAGCTGAAAATGGTTCTGGAAAAAATGGAAATTTCTTTATAAACTTTAATCAAGACTTTAGGTGAATATTAAAAAAAATATTAATTAAATTCTATTTCAATTATTATTATTATTGTGCAACAAAATTCTAATATGAATAATGAAGAAAAATAAAAAAAAATGAATTGTGATGTGTATGATGTGATGTATATTTAATATTATTATAAAATACGTTCATTTTAAAAGTTTCTTTGTTCTCTAAAATAAAAATAAAAAATTGCATACATGATATCATTATACATTATATATGATGATGATGATGAAAAAATAGTTTTATACATTATATGTATTTTTTTTAATATTATTATTAAAATATTTTTTATAACATTATAATGATATTAATTAAAATTAAACATTAAAAACTAAATTATTAGAAGTAAAAAAAAACAAATCTGACATAATAATAATCAATAAACAAAAATGGTGGAATGAGTACATTTAGGATTTCATAATAATATTATGCATTATATTGGATACGTATAACATTATACAATGTATATGAAAAACAGGACAATGACGTGTTCCTATATATATTTATATTCATATATCCTTAAACTTGAATGGAAAATAACAGAAACGCGCGCATTTGTCAAAATTTCATACAAAACAAAGCAGAGAAACACTTGTATGAGTCATGTGATTGTTATACGATGTAAAATTCAACATCATGTTACAATAAAAAAAATATAATAATAATATTAAAACATAACTTAAACATTATTTTTTAACATCATATTATGACATTATTTGATATAAATTTCATATAAATAATGTTTAAATTTTATTTTCCTTTAAAATGTTTTTTTTTTATTTCAATTCATTTCATTACAAACTAAAATTATCATCATAATAAACAAAAAACAAAACACACAAAGTAAACAAAACAAAAAAAATGAAACGAACAAACATAAACAAAACATTAACGGTCGTTAACGCTTTTGAGCATAATAATTTATTACGTTTCAACATAATACACACATACACAAAATCTAAACATATACATACACACATTTAAAATCAAACATTAGATTCAAGATACACTTTTAATACGTTATACATTGAATTGTATACATTTAATTATAAAAGAAACGCAAAAACTACACAAATCATATGTACATGAAATAATATTAAATTTAATAATAAAGAAAAAAAGAAAACAGAAAAAAAATGTAAACAAAAAAAATAACATCTTATACAGTACAAACACTATGATGTGGGTCAAATAAGTTTAAAGTTCCAGAAAATTAATAACGCGATGACGATTTTTTTTTTTTGTGTATAATTATACATTTTATATGATGTATACTGATGATTTTTGGTTTTTTTTTGTATACATTGGATTTGCGTTGTTTGTTAAATTTTTATAACCGTATGATGAATAATAACAAAAAATAACGTTATTAGATCTGGATTTTATTTGTCAGTGTAATTATTGATTATTGAAAATTCAACACAAAGATGCACTTTTTTGTTAATTTTTTTGTATTGTATAATGTTTGTAATAATTTAAGTATAATACAGGGTGATTTTTATTCTTTCTGGTGATCTTTTTTGCGCTTGCACCCATAGATCGCGCCTGCCTGCTCTTCTTTATTTTTTTCCACACTTTTATGTCCTTTTTGACTCCTGACTTATCTTTCTTGCACTTCATTTTACCATTTTTGGCTCTTCTTTGCACTCCTAAGCACTCTATAGCTCTTTTATGCTCTTTATTGCTCCTATTCCTAAATCTTTTGTACTCTCTAGTGCTCCTCTTTGCAATATACTGCTCTTTTTATCGCTTTTTACGCTTTTGACTCCTTTTTGATCTTTTCTGCACATAATGTTACACTTTATTGCACTTCATTACTTTTCAATGAATTTAAATTATTTTTCTGTCTGGGTTCAATAAAGAGTATAAAAGCACTAATAAGTGCAAAAAAGAACAATGAAGAGTACAAAAAATTTGGGATTAGGAGCAATAAATTGCAATAAAATGACTAAAAGTGCATAAAAGAGTATAAAAGTGTAAAAGAAATGTTTGAAGAGCATAATAGAGTATCAAAGTGTATAAAAGAGCAAATTATTTACAGGGTATTTTTAAAAATTAACATCAGTCTTTGTTGCTCTTTATGGCTTTTCGTTAGTCTTTTTGATGACTCTGAATTGACCTCAATGACTCTGTGCATCTTTTATAGTCCTACCCAGTCCTGTTTACTCCTGATTTATCTTTATTACTCCTCATTAATCTTTATTGATCTTGATTAAACCTTAATTTGATTTTTTTTTAATTTTTTTTTTAAATTTTTTTTTAAAGAGTCAAAATGAGTAATGAATATCAATAATAATACGATCATTTCTCATTTTTATTGAATTACTTTTTTTAACTCTTTGTAAAAAATTAGGATTAATGAGAGTCATAAAGAGTAATGGAGAATCATGAAGAGTCATGAATTTAAAAAAAAACAAATTAAGGTTTAATGAAGATCAATAAAGGTCAATGAGGAGTAATAAAGATATATCAGAAGTTAACAGGACTGGGTAGGACTATAAAAGATGCACAAAGAGTCATTGAGGTCAATTCAGAGTCATAAAAAAGACTAACGAAGATTCATAAAGAGCAACAAAGACTGATGTTAATTTTTAAAAACACCCTGTAGATAATTTTAATGTTAAATACGCAACTAAATTTTCCAATCATGATGGTTTTTGTTTATAATCCATATCATTTTTGCGTATTTTCTTGTAAACACTTATCTGCGTAACAAATTTCTTCCAAATTAATAAGATTTATAACATTAAAATTGAAAGAATCCGTCGCTTATTTTAATTGAGGTTAAATAAATGAAGATTATTTTATATCATCATTTAAAGAAAAATATCAAAAAATGCTTTACAGTAATTTTAATTTTTTTAATATTAATATATTGAATATTATCATTACACAAAATACAAATTTTTTGTTTACATGCACAATTAAAAACAACAAAATAATTATTTTATTTTATTATTTTTTTATTTTCAATTAGTGAGGATAACAAAACTCACTCTTTCAATGTAAACTTTCACTTTAAACAGATCTCAGAGACACTCCCTAATATGGTTAATGGTGTAAAAAATTATTATACAACTATGAAATATGAGAAAAATAACTGTAAAATTTTGTAAATAAACAAATAACTTTCACACTTTAATTGTAAAAATTTTGTTATTATTTTTTTGTTATTCACTTACATTTACGTTTTAAACATCAATATCATCATCATCATCAACATCCATAGATCCGCAATTTGTGTGTTGATTAACATCAATAATAAAACTGTGACGTTTAATTACATTTTAAACATAAATATGTATATATAAAACTTTTAATACATATAAATGAATTCCATTTAATAATGCGACTTTTGTTTAAAAACGTTTTTTTTCTTATTTTTTTTTATTCTCTGTAACTCATCAAATTGTATAAGTGTTTGACGTCTTAAAATTGTTGGCTCGTGTTGTGATTTTATTATTATTATTATTTATTCTTTTATTTTTAAAGGCGAAATGTGTCAAATTTTGTATTTTAACTATATGTATAAAGTTAAAACTAAATTTCTAGGTTTCTTTTATTATTATTATTACAATTATTATTTAAATTAATTTAAATGTATAACGTATATAAAACATTCATTGTTTAATTTAAAATGTATAATTATATTAATTTATATACATTTACACAATTCAATTTTAAACATATAAGATAAAAAAATAACATTAAACAAAGCGATTTTAACTATGAACGAGCTTTGATGCATGATGAACTAAATTCACTTATTAATTAGTTATGTTTAAATTCTACACAAAATTTTATATTAATTGTAATATACATGTATACAAATATTATTTTAAACAAAAAACGCGCCACTGCAAGCCTTACTCAGCTTAGTTCTATCTTTATTTGATATGAATTAGAATACAAATTAATATACAAAATTTTACAGTTAAACAAAAAGAAAGAAATTCAAATAGAGTCTTATAATGTAAATTTTATCAAAATTATATATAACTTTAAAAAAAATATACATAAAAAATAACATAAAATTTGTATAATTAACTTACATATCATATAAATTTCAGTTCATGGTCTTAAAAATGAAAACGCCCACCAAAAAAGCTTTGAAATAAACCTTTTTTTCTCATTATTTTAATCTTAACTTATACTTTGATATGAATATTATTAAAAATTTTAATAAATAGTAAAAATAAATAAAAATTGAGCAAAAAACTGTAAAAATTAATCATTCTTTCATATAAAAATATTTAAATGATAAGAACATTTCAAAAGTTCAATGAATCTTGAACGCGCCATAATTTATATTATATATTGATATTAAATTGGCGATTATTTTTATACCAAGTCAAACAAAAAATTATTGATTAAATATTTTGTTTCAAGTGTTGATGATGATTTACATTACAAAAATGATTTAAAAGAGAAAAAAACATTTTCGCTTCTCGTTCTGATATTAAATTGAAATATAACAATAATTTAAATGTATGCCAAAAGTGATAAGAATTAGCTGATGAAATTAGAAATTATTTTATGAAGTCTATTGTTGTACGAAATGATTAAAATTAAAGAGAAACGTTTCTTGAAACAAAGGGGTTAAGATGTCGATTTATTATTTATAGTGTACATTTTAAAATGAAGTTGAAACAAGGAAAAGGCAAAATGTACAGGGTGTTCAATTAATTGTGATACATTAAGGCTCGTTAAGGTGGAATTGGATGAAAGACACAAACTCTGATTACTGGCTTACTAAGCTCTGAGTTGGTATGTTCACTGGTCATTGTAGTCTAGACTATCAGTCATTTCGACTCAGGAGATCCAATGTGCAAATTCTGCTCTAAACAAGAGGAGACTGTTGCACATCTGCTTTGTGTATGTCCCAAGAATGCCAGATTGCGTGGTATCACGCTGCGTGAGTACTTCCCGAGTATTGATTCCATCGTAAGGTATCTGCTAAGCTTTCTAAGGAAGTGTAGTCACTTTCCTGAACTGAGCCAGGTCTAGTGGACTTCTTTCTTTAGTTGTTTCTCTAGATTTGATTCCTTCTTCATCAGATATGATGATAATGTATATGCACAATAGACCCGTCTGTAGGTCTGAAAGCTGGTTCTCTTCTGTGGAGACCGGCCTAGAAATCTGATCTGAACACTGGCTAGTTTAACTCAAAGAGCACTCATAGTCTTGTACGTAGTTTGTACAAATTTTTTTTTTAATTTTTGAATCTATGAAGCATTTTTGATTTAATTTTGGTCAAGTTAAGTTATTATTAAACCAGATAGCTTCAGCCTATGTGAAGTTTATTGAGTCAAATTCTCTTATCAGTGACAGTATTTAGTAAAATTATGTCAACATAAAATGAACCCACTGTAGAATTTAATTCCTTTGAATCATGTAAAGCATTTAAATCATTACTTATTCGGTTTAAAATCTCTTGGAAAAAAATTTCATAATTTTTTTATTACTTCTATCTAGTTTCTTTTTTTCTTTGATTCAAGGACGTCAACAACGCCTGCTCATAAACCATTCCCCCTTTTTTTATAGAAAAAATTTATCCAAAGCAATAAACTTCTAGAAAAGCGCATTAAAACAAGTTTGATGCACATCATTATCATTGTTATTTTTAGTAAAATAATTGCCTTTAATTACATCCTTCAGTATCTCGCTCATCTCTTTGTTTTTTAACACAAGGATACTTGTCTGATTTCACTGTAATTTAATTCAATTAAAACTTGATACTGAGACAATATTTTAAACTAAAATCCTATCAAACCTTCACAAGTTTCTTAAGAAAATATCTTTTAACTGAAGTATCAAATGCTAAGTCAATAATAATCGTATCATGAATAACAAGAAAAAAAAGGTTAATGATACTAAAATACAAGAAAAATAACATGATTCTTTCATGTGAAGTCGTTTCATTTTTTTTCTGCCTCCTCTCATTGAAATTGATTCAATGTAATAACACTTTATTTTTTTTGTGTTTTGCTCAATATCACGTTCAAATCACGGTTTAATACGTTATTTTAATGTTTTCTTGTCCGACTTTCATTCTCTTTGTCCATTATTATTATTGTTTCAATATTTTCATTTCAAAACTATATTAGCTCAGTTTAGTTAGAGTTACAAATAAAATAATGAAAATAATAATAAATAGGAAGAAATACACACACACACAAACAACAGTAAACAAGAAAAAATTAGAAATTTATTCCATTTGAATTGCATTTGAAATTTGCATTCATTATTTTATTATTATATGATAAAATGCAAATTCAGATTCACCTTTGCTTTGTTCGAAATTAAATTTCATTTTCGATATTCCGTGTTGCATTGACATGATTATTTTTTAATGTCTTTTTTTTTTGTAACAAAAAGAGTTGTCATTATTCCTTTATTTAACTTCGATACATGACTCATAATGAAAAAAGCACACAAAAAAAGAGCAATAAATTATAATTAATAAATTTCATCATAAAAAAAGTGATTCAGTCGTGAAGTAAACAAAGAGGCTTGTTTGTTCATGTTGACATCACGTCTAAGTTTAAAAAAATTCACGTTTTAAAACTTCAAATATTATTATTTTGACTGATAAGGAAGAAGAAGAAGAAATATATTACAATTAAATTGTTTTTCACCCCAAAAAAAAACCCATAAAATTAAAATTACTTGCAATTTGATAAGAATGCATTCGGTTATCGGTCAAAGTCAGATATGACACATTTTTGATCTTGAAATGAAATGAAGTTTAATATAAAATGGAATAAATAAACAAATAATTAGACACAATAAAAAATGTAATTTGACATGACTGACTGATAAGAAAACAAAGGAAATACAAAAGTATCGCACGATCTATTTAAAATTCATTTTAAATTTGATAGGTTTTCATTATCATGGATCGTCATCATCAAAATAAATAAATAGCTTTTTATCACTTGTTAAGTTAAAATGAAACAAAAAAAAATATTTACTTTACTGTAATTCGTCCACATAATAATAATATATCATTGACCTTCACTTATAGTCAAGTTCTGTACAGTGGTTTGCATTGCGTCAGCTGAAAAAGTTATTTTTATACATAGAGTGCCGTCAGCTGTTTTGTGTTTTTGTTATTTTACTTTTTTACAGTTTTTCTTCTTATTCTTCGTTATGATGATTATCGTTTTTTTGTTGCTGTTTGTATTGCTTCGACTTGTCGTGACTTGAAAAAGGCAAAAAAAAATTAAACCTGTTTGAATTGAATTGAATGAGAAATCAAGAATATCGAGGATATTCTGAAATGACAATGAAAGGAAATAATTTATTTAAATTGATGTAAGAAGCTTAGATGATATAAGTTTCTAACAGCAGTGGATTTTGAATTTCTCGTTAAATGTCAAGCGAAATCTACTTGAGTGGAAAACAAACACTAATTATCTCAGAAACTACCGTTTTTTTTTGACATATTGTCAAGGTCTAGAGCCCCTTTTGTGTTTTGAATTATTTTAAAAGTAGATCTAATTATCTATGAAAAAATGCGCTAAACAGGCCACTTTGAAAACTTTTGTTATAAAGAACAAATTTTGACATTAACACTTTCAGTCTGAGTTCTAACAGTCAAAGATCTGAGTTTTAAGAAAACGACAGGGAGTTCCAAACCCAAGCTTTCAAATAAACCATTTTATTAAACAATAATTAGTTGAGCGAGGTTTGAACTTATTCCTTTTTCTAAGGATTAATCCTGACTAATATCTCGTGCCAATAAATCGAGCTTCTTTACCATCTTTTTTGTTATAAATTCCCAGGGAATCTCTGTTTTCTCGTTTACTGATTTGTTCTCTAGGTTCTATACATTATAATATTGAATTTTAACAATTTTTCTAACTTAAAACAATATTAAGCAGATGTGTACGACAAAACACGTTTCTTTCTCTTGTTGTGATTGCTCCTGTCAAAATGGGTCCATTCATTTATGATGATTGCTGAATATACGATGGTATGGTATGATGGTTTAAATTTTAGGTCAGTTAAAATATTTTTCACACTGATGTTAATGTTTTGGCCATAGTCTTTATTGGTAAGCCGCACGGTCTTGGATCTCTCCGTTTATTTTCTCATTTTTTTACTTACCATCGTCTGAGTCTCAAGGACACCCATGAGATGGTCTAAGATCCGAATTAAGCTACTCCTTGTTGAGTGTTAAGCCTTCTGAATTCAATATCAAGACGTTTTTGGGTTGCAAAATACTGCTGAGTTCTGCTACCACTTTTTTCAACTCGTGTTGACCCAATAGTGTCATTTTATGAAATCACATAAAGAATAACGCATTGATTACAAATTTCGCAAAAGTTACTAAAATATCACCCAAAGGATGTAATGTCGTATAAAATCTAAATGCACTTTTATTAAAATTCATTTTTCACGTTTCCCAAAAAAAATATTTTTTTTCTTTGTTTCTTTGTGTTGATTTTTTAACACATCACATCATAAAGCCTTCACTATGCCATGATAAATTATACAAAACATACAATGAGATATTATTAATTTTAGTTTTTTTTGTTCATTCTGATTTTAACACAAGCCAAGTAAGAAATAGTTAAAAATAGTGACAACAACTTAGGCTTAACTATGTCATCATACAAAGTCTTCTACTGTTATTGTAATGAAACAGATGTGCTTAGATGAAATTTTAAATGATTGGCATAGTTCATTTTTCTTATTATTATTTAAAATTCAAAAAATATTGGTCATTAAAGGAATGTGTTTGATCTGATTCAAGGACACCAAATTTTATTTTGATGAAAAATCATGAAATTTAAAATTTTGTTATTATTTTTTTTTTAACTCACTACTATCATAAAATAAAATCAGAATTGTAAACAAAAAAATAATTTCGCATCATGATTTAAAAAGAAATTCAAATAAAAAATAAATTTGATTAGAGTCACGCGAGCAAACATTGACCTTTACATGATCGACATAACTTTTAGTGAACTGCGACTCAAAATTTAAAATAAATTTCACAAAATATTTCAAAAATGTTTGATATAAAAGTAAACAAAATACATTCAGTGGCATATAAAAGTAAAAATATTTTATTTTTTCTCTTAAAATAACATAAATTTAAATTTAAAAGAAAAAAAGTAATAAAAGAAAATCGTGGGTGATTATTTTTCTTTTCAGTCAAATATTTTTGCATTAGATGCAATTCAAACATTACTGTTTTTAGTCACTGACACACAATAATAAAGTTAAATATTATTATTACTTGACTGTAAAAAATTGTACAAATGGATGAAGGTGAAATCGAACATACGCGAAAAATTTTAGGTTTGGCAATAAAACAATATTTGAAGCTCGTGTGCACTGTTCAGTGTGCATTGAAATTGCATGTTATACCTTATAAATACAGAAGAAAAAAAAACAAATAGATATTTTTTTTTCTAAATTGAAATTGAAATAGATGTCAAATTTAGTCACGTTAGAAACTGTAATTGATTGTACTGAAATGTTTGGTAGGGTAAATTTAATTTTCAATTTTTAAGACAACTCAATTCAATCTGAATTGAAATTTTCATACCTTTGATCATGAAAAAATTCATTAAAACCCTTAATTCCCATCATTCAATGATGAATAGTAACAATTTTTTTTTATTGTTATTTAAATTTAAATTTCAATTCAAGTCAGTCAATTTTTTTTACAGTATTAAATAATAATAATAATAATAAAATTCAAGCAACAATCTAGTAACTATCATGTAGAACAAAGATAAATTATCTTGCTCACTTACAATTATAATAATTTAGTATGATCAACTTATGTGCTTTTTTAAATATCATCGTATATACACAATTAATTGTATAATAATATAAACTAGAATTTTGAAGGTCACAATTTAGTTTACTGTGTGATTTTTTTTTATTTTATTACTTGATTGTATGAATATTTGAATTAACTTGATAATGCATAATAATGCTTAAAAGTTTTAAATTTAATATGATTTTTATGACATGGGTATATAATTTGATTCTTTATTGTGTCAGATACAGGCTGATATTCAATGGTGTTAAAATTTTCGGGGGAAATTTATTATGGATTCGTCCTTTTTGAGTGAGCTTTGAGCTACAAATAATAAGATATTAGGACATCCCTGAACCCCTTTGTGAGTCTCCTCATCCTGGATATAATTTTAAAATTTTATTAGAACAGATGACATGAGGCCAGGGGCTGATTGTCAATTTTTCGGCCCTGGCATTGGTGATGGTGGCGGCCAATAGATTAAATTTGACGGTTTTTTAATGACTTGTGACCATCCAATTTTAAAACCGTCATTTGATCAGGCTGCAGAGATAATAAGACGACTTGTCTATCATGTGCCAGAAAAACTCGATGGCAACCCCTTGCAACCAATGTTCGTATCTTGTATAAAGTAGGCACTCGTAAAGTCTTCAAATTTTTCGTTCCTTTCAAATAAAATCGTTAAGAAGCTATTTAATCATAATATTTAAATCTTTTAAATTTTACAATCCCATTATAAAATTTACATTTAATATCATATGTGACGAGATCATATTCAATTTATAATTTTATTACACTTATTTTAACTTTTTCTGGCTGATGTGATCATTTCAATTCCGATATCTCCTGCAAAAGCAGAAAAATTCATTTCAAATAGGTCTTTTTTAATAACACACCTGAAATCAATAAAATCCTCTTGCATAATGTGTCAAAATATTTTTATTTTTTTGAAAAATTCCCATTCAGTCCGTGAAGGGTTAAAAACAGCATATCAAATATTAAATAAAGAGTTAATTGAATTGCATAATCAACAAAACAGATGCTTTGCTAAATTACACACATTCAACTCTCTCATATCTTACATTATAACGTAATAAATAAACATATAAAATCAGCTGTTTTTAAAATAAATATTTAATACTTTTATATTCAACAAAAAATTGTATACAAAGGACGTGCACTCGTGCAATATTACAATGCATATTTAAATTTTTATTTTTATTATTACAGCTGATATTGTTGTTTAACTCGTTTCAATAATAATAATAAATTTAATTTTTTTTCTGTAATGAGTTGTGAAATTCCAACGCGTAAATGAGATAAGCTTCTAAAACATTTTTTTGTGTCACCATCAATTTATTGGCTCAGAAACACAATTTCGTATATTTTAACATCAAATTAAACATTAAACCGTTTTTTTTGTCTCTAAAATGAATATAATGGTAATTAATCTGTCATAGGTGTAATCTTATATTAACACGCAACACTTTTGATTTTATTCTCACTTTGTAAATGAGCTTTGTACTGTTAAAATTCAAATAAAAGGGAAAAAATTGTTATATTCAAGGACATTAATCAAGCAAGTTTAAACCCTTCATTTTATTTTATTTAAGTTGAAGTATTGGATTTAAATTCAATTAATCTTTAAATGTTAGAATGAATTGCAAATGAGATGAACGGACATAGGATTAAAGTAAAAAAATTATTACATATGGACATGAAAATGCAAAATCACACAAAAAAAAACTTGACTTAAGTTTGAAATATTGTCTGAGCTGGATTACAGCTGATCATTGTTGAAGTGCTTGTTTATTGTATTGCTTGATTGAAATCAATTTAAGCTTAAACGTTTAAATATGAAATTAAATTTGATTGATTGTGAGGTTTTTTATCACCAAATAATTTTCTTACCTCTCTAGTCCTTTGAAAAGAAAAAAGGCCTTCTGATTACGAAATTATTTGATTTCGCTTTTCACTACATACTTTCTAACTCCCTGTCTTCACTTCACTCACTCACCCAATTTCATTTTCATCTCATCCCATTCCCAGCACTCCTCACATAGGTAGCAAGCTTAGTTATGGTCGCCCTCGGCCATATGATGGATTCCTTAAACGAAACTTTAAACCTTAAACCTCCATGGTCTAAACCTCCGGGACGGGCACTCCCGTCAGGCTCAATTGTGTGTACCAGGGACGGTTTACCTGGAGAAGAGGCATCAGTAGACTCGGCCCCCCTAATGTTTTAACTTTTGTATGACAAAAATGTATCGGTTGGCAAAATTTCGCTTTTAAACAGTGATTGGCCTCTCAAAAGAAAATTCTTAATCCGTACCTGCTTTTAGAGATGGTAAAACTTTTCTTAAAATTTGACTTTTTGCTTAACAATTGTCTGGCTCGTGATTTTGATCAAATATTCTCATCCAGGACAATCCAGGAAAATGACAAGACAGGCAATAAACTTCGAGTCACCAATTTTGCCAGTACATCCTCTTATGGTATTAACCATAAACCAAAATTTATTAATGACTCATAATTTACTGTTTTATTTATTTAAATTTTATATTCAATTTTATACATTTATCGTATTTTATTTTTTTTTTCATAACCAGTAATAAATTTTCAATTTATGGAACAAAACAGATGTTAAAAGTGTATTGACAACAGCAGTTTATTGCAAATAAAGCGAAAAAAAACAAACTTCTGTTATTGCAATAAAAATTGAAAACCAGTTATGATACAGTCAGACTTCATCATCATCATCATCTGTTTTAATGCACTTTTTTCATATTTCTCTGTAATTTTATCTCATATCGTTGAGATTTTTCTTTGAATTGTATCTTTTTAAATTGTAAAGTCACGTTCAATCACGAACGCTAATTATTTATGATTATTATTTGTTAATTTTACTTCGTTTTATAAATCTAATGCATTGAAAAACTCAGCTGATTTCAGTTTAACGATCATTTATCGAGTTGTAACTTGATCATTTATTAGTAAGAGGGAAACATTTTTTATTTGAATTTATGGAGATAAATGTCAAAGAGATCAGCTGAGTTAACATATGAAATGAAAAAAATAAGCATATAAATTAATGATTTCTTTTTTGTTGATGATAAAAGTCAATAAATTTCCTTCCTTTTGATAGGTCATAAGGTGATTTTTTTTTGTCTTCTGTTGCTTAAATAAATTTATTGGGTTTTTTCTTCAAATTTCAAAGTCATTTGAGTACGTCATTTGTTATTTACATCTATTTTTAGTCTTTTTATATTGAAAAGAAGAAAAAAATATCTCATAAACCTGTTAATCAAAGTCCAGTTCGACCGTACTTAAATTTTCAAAAACCACCCACTCGATTTAAAATTAGCATACAAACGCACGTAAAATATCAAAGTAAATATTTATGATTTTTTTTTTAAATTAAAATTTTGCATATCTAAGCACTTAAAAATAATAAAAAATAAAATTAGAAAAAAATTGTAAACAGTACCCTTTAAATTGGCGTTTAAGCGCATTATTGTGATTATGGCTCAGTTTTGGTTGTCATCGAATCTGATATTTGAGACATTTCGTTTAAAGTTGAAGTCAAATTTTTCTCAAAAATGCAGAAAGTGGTCCCTAAATCAAATTTTATGGCATCCAAGAAACCGCCACAATTTCAAAGTGCTAAAAATTGTTAACCAAAGCTCGAACATCAAATAATTTGGATAAGCATTTGTTTAGAAAAATATCAATTTGACCTTCCTCAATAGCAACAGCAATAGAACGACCATAAAAAAAAACTTATAATTGAAAAAAAACTGCATACAAATTTGAATTTTAATTAGTTAAAAGTGAAATCATTGTATTCAAGTCCACTTTTGTCCCTGTATCCATACTTGAAGTGAAGTCAATGGTGAAGCAATTGATTATTCAATTAAATATTAAAATGAAAATAACTTGCTTTGATCACCTGAAATTTAACGGAATTAAATTTGATTTTTTCAATGTAATTAATGGAAAAAATCAAAATCTTATCTTGAGCTTTCACACTAAATTTCATCCACAAAGTGTCTGATCATCCTTTCACTGGTTGCCAAGAAGTATTTTTGAAGAAATTTCAATCAATTTTTCATTTTCTCTGAAATTATAAATTGAATGATATCTTACATAAACAATAATAATTGAATATATCGATATAATGTCTAGAATGCACTTTCAAGGTCACTTTTCTTCATGTATATTCAAATAAGATGATGCAATATCTTGAAATGAAATCTGTTGTCTATTTTTTGGCCACTTTTGATTTTTTTTATACTTTTTTTATGAAAAATCTAAGTGAATCTGATGATTTTGTGTTAGTCGGTGCCAAAAAAAAATTATCAGTGATGAATGAAAACGGTGAAAGAATTTGACCTGATCAAGTAAAATTTTATTTTTTAAAGATATTAAATGTAAATGTTGTGCAATAATAATAATAATAATAATATCGCTCATTAAAATAATTATAAGTAATATGGAAAACAGGTCATGAAACCTGTCTCGTTTTTTTTCTGTATGTTTTTAAAACTGTTTTTTTATTTATTTCTAGCTCGTTATCTGTGGTTTCTAACAACGGTTATCGCCTGTTTTCCGTGCAATCCGTAGATCGGGTTGACGAGATATTCTGTAACAATGATGAGGATACGAAAATTGCCGAACGACTTTTCAGCAGCAGCTTGGTGGCTGTTGTGTCCAAATCTGAGCCGAACAAGTTGAAAGTTTGTCATTTTAAGAAATTGACTGAAATATGTAACTACAGTTACCCGAAGGACATTGTTCGGGTATTGTTGAATCGATCTCGTCTAATTGTATGTCTCACCGATGCAATTTACATCCATAACATTCGAGACATGCGTCTCTTGCATTCCATTAAAAACTTACCGGAAAATCCACTTGGGCTATGTACACTTTCGATGAACTCCCATTTGGCATATCCCGTGGCCGAATCATGTGGTGAATTGCAAGTCTATGATGCTGGTAATTTGTCGACACGTGTCAAAATTGCCGCACATGCATCACCCTTGTCGGCTATGAGTTTCTCATTTAATGGAATGCTCTTGGCAACTGCATCACAAAAAGGTACAGTAATTCGGGTTTTCTGTACCAAAAATGGACAAAATTTACACGAATTTCGTCGTGGTGTTAAGCGTTATGTGACAATCGCCTCCCTGACTTTCAGCAATTGTGCAAATTATATTTGTGTCAGCTCCAATACGGAAACTGTTCATGTCTTTAAGTTGGATAGTAAGGTGTTGGAGGAAGTTGAACGTATTGCTGCATTGAAGAATAACAATGATGAGGATGGTGAGATTGAAAATGGCTCAGGTTTTAGTATTACTGGATTGATTTCCAGTGCTGCATCATATTTGATACCGACAAATGTCTTGGTGCAGGATCGTGCATTTGCTAATGTTCAACTCAAGGAGGCTGGATTGAAGCACCAGGTTGTCATTAGTAAATATGATAAGGATTTACGTTTAATGGTTGCTTGTGAAGATGGATTTTTGTACATGTATGATTTTGATGATGTTAAAGGTGGTGATTGTAAACTAGTTAAGGTTCATGATTTGAGAGGAAACTTACATGGAGTAATTGGTAAGAAAAATTAAATAAAAAAAAAATATTTATTTAACATTGAAATAATTTTACAGAGGTCGACAATTGTGGTAACGATTTGGATGTACCAATGGAACAATCTGTGGCTGTGCACAAGATGACCACCTCGATTGCTCCTGCAACTTTTGCAGGTGTCTTAAAGGGCCGTCCAAAAGACAGAATGTCAGGTACTGAAGTTTGTTAATATATAAAAGGTTTATATTATTTTAATTTTATTTTAATTTCAATTAAAATTATTATTTCATTTTTTAAATTTTCATCCCATTTTATTAAAATTCTGCCTTTCTCAGTAGATTCGGACAAATGTCGTGATTTGATTGATGCTGTTCAAATTCCCATTAAAAGTACAATTCCATTGTATGATGATGCCCAATTTCCACCAGTAGCTGTCGTTGCTGCTGAATGACAATCATCTGGACAACATCATCATCAACAGGGAACTGAACCAACATCATCATCTTCAAATAACAAGGGCAATAAAGGATCTAAACAAATTATTGTAATTGAAACAATTTAAAGATAAGACAAAAAAGTATAACGTTGGAAACATAAAAATTATTAATTAATAACAATAATGTCATATATAAATTAAATGTAATAAGAAGAAAAAATAAATAGTGCAGTTTAATTTAAAAAGAAAAAAAAAATTAAATTATTAAAAAAAATATATATAAATAAAAATGCAATAAAAAAATTATAAAATGTATATCGATCGGTCGTCTATGAAAAATAAAATTAAAATAACTTGAACTTCATAAATATAATGTTAAAATAAAAAAAAATCCTGATAAAAAGTTCATTTTAAATGTTATCAATAAACATAATACAAATGTTACTTTCATAATACGTATATAAAAGTTATAATGTTTAATTTAAAATGTTATGTTTTCTTTTAAATTCTTAACTTGAATTGAAATTTATCATTATATCATTATATTATTAAAAAAAACTTATGTCTTCATCAAAATAATTAAAACAATAAATATAAAAATCAAACATTATTAGTATTTGTCGTTAAAAATATTAATAATAATAATAAACTTTAATCACAATTTTATTCGCTCTCGTACCTTAAAAATAAAGAAGAAAAAATTAAACATTATAATTATTATCATTATTATTATAAAAATTAATATAATTATAATAAAAGTTATATTTAAACCACTGAATGATTAAAATAAAAAAAAAAACACAAAAGGGCATCATTTTTAAGCTTATATTAACATTTAATAGTTCGATGAAGTAATTTGAATATAACAAAAAATAAAAGTTTAAGACATGAAATGAAATGAAAACATATTTTCGATACAAATATTTATATTAATAATAAAAAAATATACTTTTAACTTGACTTACAAATTAAATTAAATTAAAATGAAAAGAATGAAAACTGAATAATAATAAAAATAATAAAAGGGCATCAATTTTAAATCTTTACAATTATTATATTTATTAACAATAAAATTTAAAATTTAAATTTGTAGTGAACTTTGTAGCAATATTAAACATAATAATAAAAAAAAATAACTTCTACTAACTATAACATGATTGAAAACTAACATTAAACATTGATCTTTCATTGAAATTTGTATTAAATTATGGAATTTGTATGAAAATTAAACAAAAAAATAAAAAAAAACTTATAAAAAGTTATGATAAGTGTTTGAAAGTGTGAAAAAGCTTGAATATTATGTTTTTTTTAAATTTATCAACATCATTATTATTAAAATGTTTTATTAAAATTATTATTAAATGAATTTTTAAATTTAATTTCAAAAAATCAATGTTTATTTTCTTTTGAATTAACATTATTTTTAATAACTATACACAAAAAAATCGGCTCTTATAACATTAAGATTATTATTATATAATAATAAAAAAATATACAATTATATATATTTATTAATAAATGTCCGATGTACAATTATAATGAAAAAAAGTATAAAAAAAGTTAAAAATTATTACATTTAAACTGCACAATTGAATTTTAATTTAAAAAAAAAATCACTTTAATATTAAAATTATTATTATTATAAAATTTCTATTAAAATTTTCTTATCTATTTTTACCTTTTTTTCTTTTTATTATATAAATTCATTAAAAATTCATGTTAAAATTCATCTTTATTATTATTATTTTTATCATTTTTTTTTATTTAACTGCCACATTTTAAGATAACATTAATTGAATTCGATTAAATTAAAATTTTATGTATCACCCTTATATTAATATAAAAATATATATATTAAAATATATTGTAAATGTATAGTTTTAAAAAAAAATTATAAAATAGTAGAAAAAAATATACAAAAAATCGTTAAAAAATTATATAATTAAACATACCAAAAAAAAAAGTATAAAATATAACTTTAAATTAAAAAAAACACGCTGAATTTGATTTTTATTTTTAATCGTACGTGAATCGGATCAATTAAACATAAAAGTTAATAAAAAAAGAAATAAAAATCAAATTTAGAAGGAAAACAAAAAATATTTAAAATTAGATTATAGTTATAATAATATATCATGATGTATTTTGAATTTCATTGAAAAAAAATTACTAGGATAAGGATCAATCGAATAATTATAAAATGAAAATGGAAGGTAAAAATTCGAGTAATAATATTAAAATTATTACTTTTGATTATTATTTGAACATTAAAATGTATAATGTAATAATAAATAAAAATTGTGAAAAAAAGTAGATGATGAAAAAATCTTAAAAAAATAATAATAATAATAAAGATACTCAAAAAACTGAAGAAAAAAAATTAAATTGTTTTAATTTATACTTATTTGATGTTTTGTGATTTAACCCATTAACCGCCTCTTCTAGAAATATTGAGTTTAATGCAAAACTTTCTTCTAAGCTTTGTTTTAAGTGTAAAAATGAAGTCTTTTCTCTTCGTTGAAAATTTTGAGTTTCATACAAAAATTTTACACGAGAGCCGATTAAAATATGTCGTATAATTTCACAGAAATACGTACACAAGCCTTGTACGAGGAAGAAAAAATTGCATAACTTTTCATCTTATTTCTGCTAACGATTTTCTTATAATAACTCGTCCGACATCTTTTAAACATATCTAATTATGAAAATAGGAGAAATCAGACTCAAAAGTTATTGGTCGAAAAATCGACCAGCGGTTAATGGGTTAATTTTGATTTCGATGTGGCCCCTATCTCTTTACCGACTCAGTATTATTAATAAAGGATATTTTTTGGAAAATTTATTATTAATCGTCAAATGAACATCAATTTAGACAAAAACTTGATCATCCAGATTTTTTAACACTTAACAGCACAGGTGGGGTTCATCGGACCCTTCTGAACATTTCAGTATCAATTCTCTTCCAAGACATGCTTTCCAATTTTGGGTTAAAATACTTTAATTTCAGAAAATACTTTGAAGATTTTACTTTTTAAACGTCGTAAATATTCTGTTGATTAAATTCCTATCCAAACAGTAATTGTTTTTAAAAAATTGCCATTTTTTATACACTAGTCTGAGAAGGCCCTCTGGACCCCATTTGTGGGTAATCTGATAGACCTGTGAAAGGAAAATATAGACAAAAATAGGCCTTGTCACGTTAAAGAGTCCAATTAGCTCGAGTTTAAAAATTTTGTGAGAACACTTTTTTTGCATATGTAAACTTCATTTAGACCATACTTTACTGTCGTAGGATCGCGTGTACTTAAGGATTTTACACTTACGGTACCAAAGTCGTTCAGCTTCTGTTAAGAACGAAACAGGGTGAAAAGAGCCTTACAAAAAAACTGTTATCAAGCAATTTTTAAGTTCTTACGCCTTAGTATTAATACAGAAATACGGATATATGGGACACAAATCCTCAAATTTTGATTTAAAATTCCATACATTGCCCAAATCTTAGGGGTAGGCAAGTTGCCTCACATACCCCTGGTGGATGCGCCCCTCGTATAAACATAAGATTACGATTTTGCATACGCATCGGGTGACTTAGGACTTCAATTATCTGGGTTATAAAGATCCACACAACAAGAAAAAAAGAGAAAACGGTCCGACCTATATGAGAGCTAATTCTATTCTGGGACAAAAATTATTCTTCTTGGGCTTTAATGTTAACTTGTAAGTGTCTATGAATAGCCTCGAGGAAAATACAATAAAAGATTCTCTGATCGAGTGATAAACCCAAAACCATGATAAAATCAATGAGACAAATTTTCAATTCATAACTGCCATTTTGAAAAATTTCATTTCTCGATTCGAATACTTTGAAATATATCAGCGGTCCCTCATTCTATCAGCTGATTCAATTTCATGTAAACAAGTGCTTCTAAAGAAAATTAACTCAAATTTATAATAAAATTCAAATTCAACCTGAAAATACTAACAACCAACTAAATTTAAAGGTAAATAAAAGTATATTTTATATTGAATTTTGATTAAACGAACTTAAACTAGAGTGTTGAGTTAAAAAATCCAAAAATTTTACATCAGTTCATATACAATTCAGACTTATCATGATAGTTTTAGCGTAAAAATATTGTACGAATCTAATTATTTTTAAATTGAAATTTCAACAAAACATTTTCATGATTAATTTACAAGTGATGTAAAATTTCAATTTCTATTTGAACAGCTTTATTAGCGTCAAAACCTTTCTATAAAAGATTTTAAATCAGCACATACCATTTCAAATAATAAATAATGAAGATATTTCATAAAATAAATAGAAAAAAGAAAATCAGATCATTTGTGGACGTAATTTATTGACATAATTTCCAATGTTTATTTTTTATATTTTCATCATATCTAAAGCACAATCATTCAGTATTTTTTTCCTAGATTTTAATTTAATAAGCTTCATGTTCACATTTCAATGTTCATATTGATTTTTTCTTAAATTTAAAGTTATAATTCATTTATCATAATATTTTATATATTTTTTATGTTTACTAAGCATTTTTTTTTTTAATTTCTATAACAATCACTCACATTTAATTTTCATTTATTATTTTTTTATTTTTAAAAGAATTTTTTAATTTATATATTTATTATTTTTTATATCAAAAAGAAATTATATTTATTTAATTAATTATATTATTAATGACTTGTATCATTCATATCGTTAATTCTGTTTATTACTTTTATTAAATTTAATGTATTAAGCCGAAAATTTTCTGTTTAAAATCCTAAATGTTTATGTTAACAATTGTATTGTTGTTGGATCTTTATTACTACTTGTGGCACTAACACTACTGCAATTCATCTCTTGACTAAATGAGTCGGATAAATTGGTGATTGATGTGGGACTATCTAGAATTTCTTGTACGGCTTGTTCGATTTCTGCACGACACATGGGACATTGTTGAAGTTGAGTTGAGCATTTTGTACAGAAACCACGATGTTTGCAGGGTTCCAGTCTTACGGTGGCTTTCATGTCGAAACATAAGGTGCACGAGTCATCACGAACACTCGATTTACGGAGTTGTTCAAGGAATAAATGGCGTGGAAGAACAATCTACAATGAAAATTTTACAATAAAATTGGATTGAAATGTTGAAAAGCAGATAAAATTACCTTATCTTGTGATTTTAATACTGCAAATTCATTAAAACTACGATAATTTCTATTTTGTGGTGGAAATTTGAATGGTTCATCGCCAAAATTGAAACGACATTGTTGAAATGACATGAAACTTGCGGCAGCAAAGAAACCCTCTTTTGCACTACTGAAAACCTGTTTCAAGACACCACCCTCAATCCCATTTAAACTAAACACAACCTCTTTTGCATCTAAATCAATTAAACAGCCCAATATTGATCCACCTTCCCATGTTGGCAGTTCGTGTGGTAGTGATTTTGCATTGTACCAAATTAATCGACGACATCCATCAAAGGCAATGGAGTATGGATCGTCTCCGATGCCATAACCCTCGTGACTTAGAAAATTCGAATTTTTCGTTGCCCATCCAATTTGCATGACACCTGGCGTTATAATTAACACCTCATAATACCAACAGCCCTCGTTAACTTGAAATGTGCATCGAACACTCTCAAAACTGTATGCATCACAACGGGCTTCCAAGCCATCGGGTGAGATCTTCAAATATTCACTTACGTCCTTTGTATTTAACATTACGTTTACTTTAGTTACGTCAACTGTTTCATAAGAGTACTTTCTTCCTTCAATTAGGACTGAAAAAATTGCAATTAATTAAATTTAAAAAAAACATTCAAGCAACAGGTAAAATTACTTACAATAATTGTCAAGACACCATCGTGCACAAAAACCAACTTGTCTCAATACAAAATCAACATTTAAATTATTTGGATCACAATAACGTTCTAATCGGACTAATGGATTTTCGGGATAATTGTTTAATTTTCGCTATTAAAATGAAATTTTCAGTATTTAGTTTCAATTGAATTACAAAAGTGATTTTTACCTTAATTGTGGCCTTGTTTTCGCTTGTTTGTGCAAATTTTTCCAATGCAATCAGTGAAAAGAGCATTATATCAGGGTTTATTCCTTCGTCCTAGAAATGAAAAGTTAAATTTAAAAAAAAATATTAATATTGTTAACTTGAATCTTGATGAACACGAATTAGCTTATGATAGACATCGGCCGCGTAACGGACCCGAGTGGACCACGTGGCGAGGAAAATGCATTGAAATCCCGTTTAAAATGCACTAATTTCAATTTCAAATCACACATTTCACCTTCAATTTGCATCAAATTTTGTCATTTCAATCAAACTTTAACAAAATTCTCTAGGAAACGGTAAAATTATAAGCTACGTGACATTAATCAAATAAACGTAACAAGATTTCCGAATAATTTAACATTACTTAACATTAAATTTCAATTAAATTATTAATAAATGTATTACGTTTTTGTTACATTTAATGTTATTTTTATTCAGATAAGAGACAATGACCTTGTTATGATCTAATTATTCTTAGAATTTTATTGTACATAACATTAGCTTATAAATATGAATGAGTGTTTTTCAAAAAATGTGGAAAACTGATAAATTTTTTTACAAAAAAGCTATAAAAACATTAACAAAAAAAATTATTTGTTTATTTTTATTACTCATTGAATAAACTGTAATTTTCCGTTGAAAAGCATCACAAGACAAGACAAAAAAAATACACATGTTAATACAATTCAAATGAATTAAGAATTAATATACACAAAGTGGGAACGCCTAGTAATTTTCATTTAAATATATCACATTCTGAATTTCCGTGTAAATATTGTCATCCCAGCACGAAATTCTAGTGCGCCTCTTTGTGATATACATATAGGCGCATAGAAAAAAAGTGCGCACACGAAAAGGCGCACAAGAATTTAGTGCTGCGACGATAATAAATCATATTTTTATATTAAATCTTTTACAAACACTTATAATTATGTGTTTTTTTTCATATTTTAATCGTAATACGCACATTCATATTAAAAAAAAAAATTAATTTATTCTCAAGCTCAAGGTCAGTTTCCAATCAAATATAACTATGAAATAACCGAGTGTTTTAATATACATATTTTTTTTTGTATATGAATCGATATGAATCTGTACGGTAAAAAAAATTCATGTAAATTGATGTAAATCAATATTTTTTTTTTTTTAATAAATATCAAAAGTTACCACATAAAAATAACATAAATAGAGTGAGAGAAGGAGAAGAGGTCTCAACACTAAAATAAAATGCATTCATGAATAATGTATCAGATTGTGTTGGTTGTTTACAATATTTTTTTTTTTTGTATCGATAATCATAATGAGTGATTTGGTTATTAATGTAATTATGATATATTTTGGTGATGATAATGATGATTTTGATGACATTACATGTTATTTTTTGTTTATTTATTGCTCTTAATGATACACTAAAAAATAAAAAAGGGTCTGTTAATTGAACGGTTTTGTGAAATTCAAATATGGTCTTGAAATTAACTGAAATAACAAAAATAACCAAATATGAGGCAATATCATGTGATTATAGGTGATTGAAATGCATTTAAATGCAGGGAATACCAGTTATGTTGGTTAAATTTGAATATTTTAAAATATTTTGATGACCTTATCATTGAAAATTTGAAATTGAGTTGAGTAACTTTTGATATTGATGTTAATGGTAGTGTTTATTTTTAAGATTTTGGAAATGAAGGGTTATATGGACATTCTGGCAAATATCAGATGGGACTATTTGTTGAATTTAAGAATATTTTTAATTTTTAATCGGACGTTTTCCTAAATCTGGCGAAAAATATAAAAAAAATACTTTTGACTATTTAAGGTCCATTTGTCACCCAGAAAATAGGTATAACTAGCGCGTATAATGGCTTTTTAATACTGTGGTTGACATACGTGGCTTACAAAAAAATTCTTTGTTTTATTTAGAAAAAAAATTAAAATTCATATATTCCAAATAGCTATTTTTAAGGAAAATTTGGTCATTTTTGTTCGTTTTTCATTAAAAAATCGATTTTTTTCTATGAAAAGGTATAAAGTGATGTATGAAAAGTTTGTTCATTAGAATATTGGCTACAACTTTGTAGAACATAGTAGGTACCTATCTCGTCCTAAAACAGAGTATTTGAGCTTAAACAAATATCACTATTATAATAATTTTGTTCAATGAGCTTAAATTTGCAGAAAATCACATTATTTATGGTAACACTTCAAAACTTGTACTTTAGATTTAAATGTGAATATATTCAGACTCAGGGTAGTCTACGGTATCGAAAAAACATAAGTTTGAGAGAGCCGTTTTTTTTTGATGCAAAATCGATTTTAAAAGACGTGCTAGAGAAAACAAGGACGGTTTGTATTGAAAAAAGAAATTTAAAACTCAATTTGAAGGATTTGAAATTAGCCTCCAGAGCCTAGAAGTGGTCAAAAACCCGTTAAATTATTTTTGTACTTTAATTTTAAAAAATCGATAGGGCTCCAGAATCATCAATATCAAACAGGCCCCGGATTTCGTCTCTTAAGAAGTGATGTGTTAGGAGAGTGAAATTATATTATAGTATTGAATTACAAGGACACTTCTTTACTCTCAACGAATCCTGGTTCCATTGTGCATTCCCTTCATCATTATCTAAGGACCTGAGCTTTTATCCTAGCAATGCAGACAGTTTCCGCCTTTGTCTAGCCTTTAAAATCAATTGAAGAGCAGGAAAAAGGAACATTTGAGCTAGAAAGATTTCATAACCTTGCATCTCACTGAACCCAACCATCCCTCAGTTCAACCACCTCATTCATAAAAATCACGCCTTATCATTTCCATTCATAAAGAAAAAACGTTATCACTCTAACTTTATATTTCATAACAGTTTGAAATGTAAATCACACATAAAAAAAAATATATTTCAACCTAGTAACTTCAAAAGTTACTATGTAATTCAAAATTAATAATTACTTCCTATACACACAATCACCAACACACAACACACCCCTTGACAGTCATTAAAAGTTGACATCAATCAACTACAAAATAACAATAACTGTTACCATACATCACGTATCAAAGTTGGGTACGTGAACGAATTTATATCAACTTTAATCTAAAAAAACTCAAACAAAATATTAAAATATTATTACAAATAATCAGATTCAACAATGAAATGTGAGAATGTGTGTATTTATATGAGACACGTAAAATTAAAAACATTACTATTATTATAATTTTGTAACTATGTAAGTATTTTGATCTTTGATTAAAAATGATTAATGTAATTTTTACTATGTTACAGATTACCGTATTAAGAATGACATACTCGTACACCTTGCATCAGCTCACGAAGGCATAAATAAATAAATAAATTATTAATTATATAGAATGTTATGAGATTAACACCTTTCAAATATTTCGCTGTATATGTAAACGTAATATGTCGACCGCAACAACATTGACATTGGCAATTATCAAGCCTCACGTTTTAAAAAATCCCTTTGCATTGAATGCTATTAAACAGATAATTGAGGAAAATAATTTTGCAATACGGATACAGAAAAAGGTTTGATCTAATAATAATTTAATGATTAAATAACGGTAATTAAATGATATAAATTTTCAGATTCAAATAGATCAGAAATTGGCTGAAAAGTTTTATGGTGAACATAAAGGTCGATTTTTTTACAAGAGATTGATCTCGTTTATGTGCAGTTCGCCATCGGAGGTGTTGGTGTTAGAACGAGTTGATGCAATTAATAAGTGGAGAGAGTTACTTGGACCGACAAAAGTTTTCAAGGCTGTTTATAGTAAGTTGATTGAGTTGTTCAAGAACTCTTTGTATAAATGTTTGTATTAAGAATGTAAACAGGTTTAAATATGTCATCAGTTTCATTATTTAAAAATGATTGTCGATGATAAGGCAAAATTTTGTTTTGATTTCAATGTGGTGTAATGATAGAAACCATACACCGAGAAACTTGACCAGTTACTTGAAAAAGTGCACCAACATCATTTTAACCGAAATTAACGGAAAATTAAAATTTCAATTCAAAAAAACCGTTTTCTGTCAATGTCACTTTACAGACTAGAATTGAATTTTGAACTATAGTTTTTATTGAGATCAAGTTAGCATCGGACTCAAGTACATCAGAAAATGTAAGACAATCGGCTCCCACAAATTTGGAAGCCCCTAGAACTGGTCTAAAAATAAGCGACGTAAAAAAGAAGAATCCAGTTTCTGAAATTTCTTGAAAAAGTTTCTCCGTGTATCTTTTTTTTCATTATTTCACTTCAATTATATCGATTTCAATATTTTGTTTTACATTTTTAATACTTTCCTATTTATAATAATAATAATAATAAAATTTTTTTCTAATTCCTGTATTTTAAAGGTCATCCTGATAGCATAAGAGCACTTTACGGTTTATCAGATACGAGAAATGCTTGTCATGGTAGTGATAGTTTAGATAGTGCTTTAAAAGAAATTCGAATTTTCTTTCCTACTTTTAATTGTAATGGAATTGAATCAAATAATAAGACTAATTATAATTAAAATTAAAATAAAATGAGATCAAAGCCAAATTTTACAGTAAAATAAGTGTTTTTTATTCATTCCATTCCATTTTGCGTCTTAAATTAAATTTTTAGAACACAGAATGTGCATTTTTTGTCTATCATTTTACAGAAATTTCAAGTTAATTTTAAATTATTTTGGAAAATTTCAATTGTTCAATTTCACAGAAAAAGCCAAAATCGCAAATAACTTGAGAGAAAAAAAACTCACAATAGGCAATCAATTGAATAAAAAATGATAACTTGTTGATAAGGTAAATAAACACTTCAACGTCAACTCGATAACAATTATTCATTTTAACGTGAAGTACATCATTAAAATGCAAGTGATTGGATCAAATCATGTCTCACTTATTCCGATTCAAATGCAACACTCCCATGAAAAAGAAAAAAAATTATAGAAATTGATATCACTGGAAAAAGACGGTTAAGAAAAGTGCATTTTAATTGAATTTGATTCAATGATGACAGGAAAAATTTTGAAGGATGTGGAAATTTTGAAAATTTTGGGAATTTTGGAATTTTAATGGTTTTTTTTTGTAGTTTAGAGGATTGGAGAGAGCCTGCCACGATACTCAATTCAATGAACTTTCCATGAATTATTTAGTTAAAGTGTCGCAAAATGGCATTTAAAGACCTTGGAGCTCAATATCTGACCGGGTAACCATGTAAAACTTGACATTTCATTTTGTATAGATACACATACGGAAACGTCAAAATTTTTGTACGTTAATCTGTATTGTCAAAATTTCACGTGCTGACCTAGTGAAGCTAATCCCGGAACCGTTGAATGATGTCACATTCTTATAACCTGATTCGACTAGTACTGGATCTCGCTCTGATGCCTTTTCATGCAGTTTTGAATCGTAATCACAGAGTGATAATTGACAAATTTATCCACAATAGAACCCGTAGGGACCGCGGTGGAGCCTTTTTCAAACCGTTTATAAAAGCGCATTTTCTCTTACAAAATGTATACAAAATAAAATTAAAAGCTAATTAATTGATTTAAAGTTACCATCAACTAACAAACTGTTAACATGTGAGTTGAATTATGACAAGACATGACAAAACTTCAATTTATGCTTTAATAAAAAAGTACAAAATATTTATGTTATTTTTTTATACATATAAATTTTTTTGCGTACATGCCTAATCTTAACATTACACATATTGACTTTTTTGCTCTTATAGCTTCGTAATGTTAAAATTAAATGGAAAAAAAATTATGCGGAAGTATTTTTTTTTTGCTTCTTCTCATTCTTCTTCTACTCTGTCTGGTAAACATTGTAATTATATTTAATAAAAAATTTATAAAAAATTATAAAAAAAATAATCAGTAGAGCAGAAGAATAAAAAAAATCTTTAAATGAAGTAGTTTATGGTCATCTGTACCGTCAAGTCAATAAGGAAGACTTCTTTTGATATTAAAGTGTGATGTCTTTATGATGATTTTTTTTTATACATTTAAATCGAAATCAGCTTTTAAATGAATTTATGATATGAAAAATCCACCACTATTGAAATTTAACGAAATTTGTGTTGATCATGGTGCCTACGACGACGCACGACGTTAAAAGTTTAATGGGCCATGCTAATATTTAACTAAAGTGTAACGTAATCACAACAATCTACAACACTGCTAATGAATAAATTAAAGCCAAATCTTATTTTTTATTATTTGAATTTTATATTAATAATATTTTTGACGTCACATTTTTGTTGTTTTCTGGTGTGTGTTGTGCTTAGATTTGGTTTAACATGTGATGCGGAAAGTGTGGCAAAATAAGTGTTATTACCAAAAAAAAAAAATAGTATAATTTTCTTACTATTATTACACAATTTACTCAACTTGTGATTAGTATTAGTAGTTTTTTTTTTGGAAAACACGGTACGAAATGGACAAATAAAATTATTTTAATGGGGAAAATTCACGTCATTCAGAACCATAGAAGCAGAAAGTTACCTAACTTTAGTTAATTTATGCATTTTTAATGGTCATTCAAAGAAAAATAAATCATATTTTACCGTAATTTTCCATTTGATATGAATCCGGAAGAAATTCACAGTGACTAGTGAATTTAAACTTATTGCACTGTGGCCTTATTCCCATGAAATGCCACCAAAGTGCAGTAATATTGTTTTATGTCTTTTTTTGATAAGGAATTTCCTAAAATCTTGATAAAACGTTTCATAATAAGATTAAAGATTATTTTTTAATCGTTAAAATGGATTCGCAATAAAAATTGAAAATGATCAAATTTATTGATAAATTGTTAAATTTAGAACTCATGGTAACACAGTGTGCCAATTAAAGGTAAATTATGATCAAAATTGATTTCTTATCACATTTTATTAGCAGGTTTTATTTCAAGGTCATTTGAAATTGTCCAAAAACTGTAAACTGACTTATTCTGGGAATAAAAATCAAAATTTCTTAGAATGAGAGGTCATTGAAGCAAGTCCATGAAAAATTGGAATATTGAAGAAATTTTTCAATTAAATACCCCTAAATTTAATCGGTGCAGCCCAATTTTCTGATCAAATTGGATCAATATGAAAATTTATCGAAAAATGGATTAAAATACGATCACAGGAAGTGATTTTAAGTAATATCAGCATATTACCTCAATCTAATATGGGTCACTATGCACTAATGAACAACACACAGAAAAACCACACACTCAAATTAGATTATTTTAATCGTTAAGCGCACTTTATATGATTCATTCATGTAGAAATGACTCGAACTGATAAGAAAAATAAATAATAAACAAAAATATTTTAATACTAACCAAATTTCCAAGTAAGTAGCTTAACGTTGCCTCTGACAACACTGCTATACTACTTGGTCCAGCCAATTTTTCTGCCAGACATCCCAAAATCACGCACAAATTCCTTTCACGTCTCACAGATCTCCGTACACTTTTATTTATCATATCAGCCACTTCCATAACAGCATCCTTGCTAGGCAGCGGTGAATCATCCATTAGCAATGTTATCACACTAGCTCCCATACTGTGTTCAACTGGCACTGTCCGAACCAATGACTTGATTAACTCAATCCAACCAAGGGGTTTTTCTGTGAGATCATGAAGATGCTGAATACTGAGTGGAGCTTCATCGGGCTCATTTCCAACCACAGACCCAATTACATCGAGCGTTTCTTTGACAAGGGAATCAATTAGCTCGGATAATGGTTGACGTCGACGTGTGCAATCAGAATTTGTATCATTGTCTTGCTGTAATTCTTCCGCCTTATCTTTGCATAAACAATTTCCCATTTCCCTTCAAAGTTTTGTTTTTTATTTTTAATTTCAAATTTATATCACAACAATAATAACAACAACAACAAATGTATAGAAGCCGTATACTAATTTTAGCATTTATTTCAGGTGAGTTATCAATAACAACATCAACAAAAAAAATTATCTTGATTTTTTTTTATTATTATTTTAATTTATTGCAAATAATTGATATCTTTTCTATCACTCAAATATAACATGATACCAAAAACAACTAAAATTCAACAAAACTTGCTCATGAAAAAAAAAATTAACTTTTTATCACTTGACTTGGAGTGGACAAAAAAAATTAATTTATAAAATGTAGGAAAGAAACTGGTTTTTCTTCTCTCTAATGCAAGTTATCTCTCGTTTTCTTCTGTAGTTTAATTTATAAAATTATTACTTTTTATCCATATTTTGTGTAAATTTTTTGTATTTTTTTGTTATATTTTTATTGTGTGAGTTTATTCACGTTCTTCAAATTTTTTTTTGTATTGAATTTTTGTTTTCTTAATCTTGATTCACAATGAAATTTGAATTGCAATAAAAAGGACCTTGATTTATTTATTTTAAATTTAATACTTTTTTTTTTAATTTTATATGTGATGAACTCTGCGAACTAAACACAAATGCATTATTGTTGTATTTTTAATTTATTACTCAGAAACTATTTATTTGATTTTTTTTTATTATTTATTTTACATGAGAGACAGATTTAAAGTTAATGAAATGCATTAAATTTTGCAATAAAAATCAAATCACTTTTAGTTTTTATTATTTTTTATGTGAATGTTCAGTTTTGTAGTTTTTTTGAATGAAATTTTTTTAGGATCTAACTAAAATTTAATAAGAAAATTATCTATTTCTAGAGGTTTGTTTTGTGAGGTATTTGTGCACAATTTATTAAATTAATTGATTTTATTGGGATTTGATTGTTTGATTGTGACTATATCAGTTATTTATTGTTTTAGTACTGGTTTATAAGAAGAAGAATATAAATATGTATTGTTGATTTCGTGGTAAAACTTGACAGTCAACATTTTGTAGACAGGCATGAAATCAGGTGTGGAAATTGAAGGGGACATGCGATGTTTTGAAATTTAAAATAAGTGACCGTTAAATTTTGTATAAATTTTATATTTGTACTAAATTCAGCCATAACCTTAACTGATCAGTTTAAAATCTCTCAAAAAAGAGAAAATCTGCGCTTTTAACTCAAAAGAAAACATAAAAATCAGAAATTCAGGTGGTCTAGCCAAATTCTTACTGCCCAAGCTAGGATGTACCTACTAAAGTAGCTTGGCTTCCCCTGAGATTTGGGTAATGTATGGAAATTCTTATCAAAATTTGAAAGATTTTTTTTACTGATCCGGCTACGCGCACAAAATAAAGCCAAATATGCTTCGGGGCTAAGAGGGTAAACAGATTAAATTTGACAGTTCATTTTGTATAAATACACATACGGAAACTTCAAAAATTCTGTACGTAAATAGAGATTGTCAAACTTTCACGTGGGTACCCAGTTAGTAAGTCCATAGAATAACGGCCTAAGTCCATAGAAATGAATTCATTTTGACGTATAAATTTTTCACATACAAAATTTTGAAGTTTCGGTTTGTGTTTCTACAGAAAATAAACATCAAAATGAAATTCTATTCTATGGACTTTGTTAATAAAATTTCATATTGACGTTTATTTTCTGTAAAAACACATATGCAAACTTCAAAATTATGTAGGTGTCAAAATGAGTTAAATGTCAAAATGAAATTTTGTCTATGGACTTATCTTGTTCTAAGTTCCTTTATTTAAAAACTGACTTTAATTCAGTGGACTACTCCGAAGCTATGACTCTAAATGAGGGACAGAGAGACGACGAACAAAACATTTGCTATAAAAGAGACCTATACGAATTCATTGCCTTCGATGATAGGGTAAAGCCCTCTTATGACAATATCGGTGATACACGAAAGAACTATGAATCTGGGTCTGTTCTCGGTCCCATATCCTCTCATCCAAAGCTGCCACATACTTCAAGACCAATTTTCATGTCAATCCTAGTGTCAATCGATATCTTCATCTTAAGAATAAAATTCCAATTAAAAATGGAATAAATTTCCCTTGAGTGTAATTTTTTTGCTTTTTCCAGATCAAATCAGAGCTTTAAAGAATTAGTTCAATTAAATTTTTGCTACTTATCATTCATTCTAATTTTTTTTTATTTTCATATTTTTTTTTTTTTTTGAAATAAATTTCGTAATAAAATGTGATTTCATTTATCGTTAGATATTAAATGTAAATATACAGATATTTTTCAAAAAACATTTTTGTTTAAATTATAAAAAGAAGAATAACAAAATTTTCTGTATATCATAATTGACATACAAAATACACACACGATAAACTATCTCCAGTAAATGCGATTAATTTTTTTTATATTAAGATTCAGCTTCTTTTGCCTCTTTATGATCAATAAATTCAAAATCTTTGCCCGTTGATGACTTTTGTGAGGATTCACTCTCGCTCTCGGATCGACTGTTATCGGTTCTGTAAATTTAAATGAAATAATGAAAATTAAATGTGATAATTTAATTTGTGAATAAAAAATTGTACCGTTTCGGACTATCATGTTCAGTTTCATGAGCTTCCTCCTCTTCTTCTTCTTCCTCGTCCTTTTCAAGTAATGGTGTTTGTACTTCGTCCTCAGCATCACTATCCTTATCCTTTTTACGTTTTTTATTTGATTTTTTATCCTTACTACTGCTTGACGAGCCACCTTTATATTCGTGCTGAAAATTGAAATTTTCATTTCATTTTATTGTTCAATTTTTCATTCATTGTAAAATTCATTTTTACACTCACCTGATACAAGGGTTGGAATGATGCAATAAATCCAACATCTTCAGTTAGATTTGGGAATATCCAGAAATGGTGTTTGCCACCTGTGACTATCCATACACAGGCAAAGATGATTGCTCGTAATACGGCTAAGCCCAAAATGAAAACGAGGAAGCCGGCGGCCGCAATACTCAAATAATAAACACCTTTTCGTAGGGATGGGGGCCACAAGGGGAATAAACAGATAACAATTGCTCCAATTACTATCAACACTCCTAATATCCAGTAATGCATTGGAATGGGATCGTAAATCCAAACATAAGCTTCATGACCATCAACGAAAATCTGATCTGGATGCATGTCAAGACGGATTTTACGTTTGCGTTTCTCTTTTTCGACCTAAAATCACAAATAAATGGATTATTTAAAATAAAATGACAAAGAATTCAAATTTTAATTCACCTGTTTCTCTGATTTCCCTTCAGCATGACTACTTTCTGCATCTGTATGTTTTTGTTGGTCATCTCCTTTAGACTTTTCCTTATCTTTGCCCTCCTTTTCACCATCTTTATTGCTTTTCTTTGAACTTTTACCTTTTAACTCTTGCTCACTGACTGGCACCTTTTTAGCACGATGAAATATCTTATGAGCCAACATACTGTCCAAGAAATCAATAGCAGCCTGTCGATGTGGGAATAAGCAATTATCTCCTTGACCGAATTTAGATGCCAATAACGCATCAACTGCTTTTCCAGCTAAAACAAAAAACAATTTGAATTGAAATTGAAACTTTTCAAAATTAAAATGAAACTTACATGAAAAATATTCGACATTGTGATTCAAAAATTTTGTCTTCTTAATTGGGACATTTGAACGCATCCATTTTGCTACTTTGAGTTCCTCCTTTGTAGGTTTTTCCACTTCTTTGTCCACTTCATACTCCTGTGAAGTATCGTCATTACATTCAGTACAATCACACGTCATAATTTTTTTATTTTTTTTAAATAAAATTGAGTTTATCACAGAAATTTCTATTATATTCTATTCAAAAAAGTGAAATATGTGTCACTTGTTCAAAGAAAGGTTCGAACCTTTACGTGAAATTATTAGTACTAATTTCTTTTAATGTACAAAAATGTTAGTTAGTGAAACAAGTTTCATGCTAACATACTAAAATATAACTGTTTTCTGCTCATTGCTGTATTGTGTTACTACACACAACGATCGTGATCAGATGTAAGAATAACACAGTGGCATTCGCCACTTATTTTGATCTAAAATTATATATTTTTTATTTTGAATTCCAAATAAAAAAGTTCCATTAAAAAATTTAAATTTACAGAATTTTCTTCAAAATCCCATAAATTTCAACCCCATTATTTTATTAAATTGCACGCTACTGATCAACTACGTATCAAATTAATGTACGTAAGAATTCTTAACTGAAAAAAATTGATTTGCTCCAGTTGTTTCCATGTTTTGGCTTTTCAAACAATAGGAGATTTATGGAAAAAAAATTAAACAAATGAGTGTTTAAATTAACATGAATTACACTGAAACGTGGATTCTAATTTAAAAAAACAGAAATGTTTCGATCAATCCACGGAATCTAATTCGGGTTTTTCATGATTTTTTTTAAATTTGAATCTGAGAATTAATTTTTTGAATTTAATTTTTTTCTGAATCAATCTATCCTTTTCAAAGTAATGTTGAATCGAAATCAAATTTATATCAAACCTAATTAAAATGATGTTTTAATATAAGTTTCAAGTGATTATTTTTGTTGACGTTGTACATTTATAGGCAGGTTCCGTGTGTCTGTCATTAAATTTTAGTTTTTTCATAATTTCACTTAATTTTGATTGATTTTAGGAAATCTTGAACTTTAAACCCTTGTTCTATGTTAAGAGATTGGTTTAATTGCAATTTCTTTGTTAAAACTTACATCTTTTTGTCGTTTTTTATCTTTTCGTTTCTGCATTTTGTTGAATGATGTTCACAAAAAGTTTGTTTATCTTTTTGTTTTGAATTGTCAAATCCAGGTGCAATTTTGATTCAACTGTCAAAATATGAGAATGTTTTTGAATTAAATGACCGTTAATATTTTGGTGCAATTGAATGAGAAGATCAAGCAAGAAAAATTGTTGTGAACATATTTTTCTGAGAGAAAAATAGAAAGAGAGAAAGAGTGAGAGTGGAAAATTGGGAGAGAAAGATTTTCATAGTCCGTTCAAATGAATGGTTTTACATTTCATAAAAAATAAAATTTCACTGATTTGATATCCTTTGAGGTTTTTTATGTGGTCAGTAATGTAAGCAATCGATTCAATTCATAAGACTTGAAGAGACTTTTAGACTTCAGTCAAATAACTAATAATAAAAACATTTTCAATGCACCTTATGCTAGCCACAACAAATATTGCTCATCTAAACATTTAACGAGGTACTTCCCGTCATCTTCAATAAATTTTGTCATTAAATCTGCTAAAATATTGATAAAAAATGTCTTAATCTGCTTCACCTTCTATTTAATTAATATTGCACTTCTTCATCTCACATACACGCGCACCATCGGCTAAATTCCTTTTTATTTCATCTCATTTCATATCAATGATAATAAGAATGCAATTTAACCACATTTTTATGAGGCAAAACACATTATCTGCTAATAAAACCAGTAAGTTTATTGGAATTTTGATTAGGAATTGCACATCTTACATGGAATTGGAATAAAAATTATCAGCTTGAATTTCCAGAGTTTAAAAAAAGTTTTTGATAAGAAGCGAAAGGATATTCCCAAAATTATAGAAATTTTAATCGATGTTTCACTCACTGTGATTGCCCTTATCAATGTCTATAAATTCAAGCATCATTATTCTCAGTTTCCATTCGTGTTAATTCTTTTAACTGATCAACAGTGCAAAATAAAACAGTGAAAAAAAAATTTAAATTAAATTGATTGGAAATGAAGAACAAAATTTTAATACTGTTATTTTTAATTGGAGTTTCTGTGAGCTCTGCAAGAGACCCGTCAAAAATTTTAAAAGATGTTTGCAAAAATGGCAATACAATGAAAATTTTGGATTTTGACCGTAAGGGATATGAAGAAATTGACGAAAACGCTTTCCAAGGTTGTCAAAATGTTGAAAAAATTCAGTTACGATGGAACAATTGGTTGCACATTCCAAAAAATACATTCAAAAACAAGGGATTACACAAATTGCACACTTTATGGATAAGTGGTGGAAATTTACCAAATATCAACTTGGATTTATCAGGTTTAGTGAAATTAAGAGAATTAGAATTCAGTCAGCTAAAAACTAAGATTATTCACACTGAAACATTTATTGGACTTTCAAATCTGGAAATTTTGTGGATTTATAAAAATTATTTGCTTGACTTTGACATCGAAGGCATTTTACGTCTCTCACCTAAATTAAACACGGTCTATATAGATGACAACAACTTGAAATGTGACAGATTAAAAGAAATCTCTTCTTTAGTCTCATTAAAACTTTATCACAAAGAGTTTAACTATCGTGACTACACTCCTTTAACTGTTAATGGCTTTAAGTGTCTTAGTTTTGATCAATGGGATATGGAAATCAAAAAAAATGGATTGGAGCACTATTCACTTGATCGTTTAAGAGGCAAAGCGTTTTGTGATGAAAAGCCACAAAATGTATTGGAAACAGAGCTCAAAAACTTAATTGAAAATATTGATACAGTGAAAGAAACAGCTATTCAAAATATAAGTGCTGTAAGTGAAAAACTCGAAAAATTTATCGACCGTCAAGATTCAAACAATTTATTATACATTGAAAATTTAAACGAGAATCATAATAGTTTAAACAACTTTATGACAAAGTTTACTGAGCAATTCAAAACTCTTGAAACCAAATTTGAAGACAACTTTTCAAATATGAACAAAATGGAAAATCAATTGATATCTATCGATGATAAATTTGAAGAAAAAATTGGCTCCATTCAAAAGAGTTTGTTTGAGTCAAGACGTTTACAGACCAAAATGGAAAGTCAATTAAAATCCATCGATGATAAATTTCAAGAAAAACTTGGATCCATTCAAAAGAGTCTGAATGAAGTTTTAAAAGTTGTGAAACATGTTCAAATAGTAAAGCAAGTCCAAGTTTGCCCAAAATTTTTTGAATCGAATGATTGTCCTCTTGAATAGTTTTGCCTCATAATTTTTTAAAAAGTTATGAGAGTAGAGCTTGAAATCACATTCAATATGTTAAAAATAAAGGTAAAATAAAAAACAACACAAACTCAAGAGAGTTTTTACTGTCTGTTGATAAACTTCCGGAAAACAGCAAAAGAAAATATTTGTCTATTGTATTCTTATCAGTACTTTACGAAATTTTCACCTATGTTTAGCGTATTTCTGTCTATTTAACACGCGAATATTGTGATAACTCATACTGGCGCGCCACCCTGTGGTCGAATTTTTTCAAATGGTATAATTTTCTAATAATTTGGCACTTTGTTGTGTTAGCACGAGACTTTAGATTTGCATTTTGCACGATTAAATAATGATACACAGTCAAATAGAAACAAAAATTGCTCAGTTAGACATAAAACCAAGTAACTATTGTTATTAATTTAACTTATTGTTATTGTCATTAAAATTCAAATCTCAAATATATGTGAAATCTCTATAATTTCACATCTCTATACTTGCAAAACCTCTATAATTACACACATCCATATTTGCTACATCATTTTCTAATAAAAATCATCTCCTTAACTCATTAACCGCCGCTCCTAAAATATTGAGTTTTGAACAAAAAGTTCTTCTATGATTTATTCTTTAGGTTGAAATGTAGACTTTTCATTTCGGTAAAAATTTTAGGTTTCATATAAAAATTTTACAGGAGAGCCAAAACAAAATACGTATAAGTCCTACACAAATCCATACAGCAATATTGTACGAGAGAGAAAAAAATGCGACTTTTCTTAAAAGTTTAGTTCATTATTATAATACTTTTATATTAGGTCACATCGACGTGTGTGAGCAAAAACGTCGCCACAGCCTTTCTGGGCCTTCGTAGACCCATAGTTTCTTCTGAAACTATACCTTATTTTTTCCGGCAGAGGTAGCCTCATCATTAGAATTTTTGATTTTCATACAAAAAAAAAAGTTTCTGAACAACTTTTGGTCAAAAATAGCGGTTTTTCACCAAATTCAAAAATTTTCAACAAATTTTTCGGAAAATCAAAAAAATTATATCACCAAAATCCACTCTAAATAAGCTACAACTTTGCTGAAGACACCAAAGACCTAAGACGAACTTGAAAAAAAATGTTTTTTTCATACACATGAATTCTCTTATTATAATACTTTTATATTAGGTCACATCGACGTGTGTGAGCAAAAACGTCGCCACAGCCTTTCTGGGCCTTCGTAGACCCATAGTTTCTTCTGAAACTATACCTTATTTTTTCCGGCCGAGGTAGCCTCATCATTAGAATTTTTGATTTACATACAAAAAAAAAAGTTTCTGAACAACTTTTGGTCAAAAATAGCGATTTTTCACCAAAATTCAAAAATTTTCAACAAATTTTTCGGAAAATCAAAAAAAAAAATTATATCACCAAAATCCACTCTAAATAAGCTACAACTTTGCTGAAGACACCAAAGATCTAAGACGAACTTGAAAAAAAATGTTTTTTCCATACACATGAATTCTCTTAACAGAATGTGGACACATCGTTTTTGATTTTCGATCTTATGCTTCTAAAACTAAGATCATTTTTATTTTATTTAAACAAATATAAAACTAAAAAGTCAAAAATAAATAAATAAAAAAAAAATATAAAAAAAAAGATGAAAAATGTAATTTTTCCTTATGAAGTTATTAACTTCTAAAATAAACTTTTATAAAAAGTTAGAAAGCTAACTAAAAAGTAAAAAACAAGAAATTTTTCAGAAAAATTAAATGTTTTAAAAAATATTTTTTTTTTTTTAGTTTAAGGTTAAAATTCAAAAACGATTCAACCGTTTGCTATAAAATAAATTAAATTAAGACTCTAAAAAAGATTGACAAAGAAATTTTTTGATTTGAATGAGAAAAGTGACTTCAAAGTAGTGTTGCGTAAACGCAACGGTCGCGGTTAATGAGTTAATAACATTTTGTTTATCACACGTCTAAAATTTGTACGTGTTAGTGTGTAAATATACATAAACGCTTTGTAATCTATGAAAAAGTATTCAACACGCCCTGATTCTGATCAATCTAAACAAAATGTAAATAAGTGAGAAATGTCGAACAAAAATATTAAGAATTTAATTTAACGAAAATAAAATTAATAAATAATTTATTTAATTCTCATCAAATGAGATCGAGCATTATATAAAAAAACAAGATGCTCCACAAAACGTTTTTTTCTTTTTCAATAATTTTAAGACATTTTTTTTCCATAAAAATCATATTTTTTTCTGTAATATTTTCGTTAGTTTAAATTTCATGTTCAAATGCTATGTTAATTCAAATGAAGAACCAAAATGTGCTATTTAAACAATTAAAGCTCGTTAAACGCGATAAAAAAATGATTAACTTAATTTAAAATTAAATAAACTTAGGGGTCCCTTATGTCCCTTAGTATGAATATTAATTAATTTAGTAGGAATTTGTCTGAACCTGGTATGAAAAAACATTTATCCTAAACTTAGTAGAATAATTATAACGGTCATTTTTGTAAACTTCTAACTTCCTATACTTGCACACTCTCTTTATTTGCTAAAATTTTTTTTGGTCCCTTGAGATGTGCAATTATGGAGATTTTACCTGTATTGCTCAGTCTATATCAATAATAATAATATTGTATCAAACATTTTACATGGAATTGGCATAAAAATTATCAGCTTGAATTTCCAGAGAACTTAAATTTATTTTTTGATAAGAAGCAAAAAAATATTCGCGAAACTATAGAAATTTTAATAAATATTCTGTACAAAAGACGTTTCACACACTGTGTTTGCCTTTAGGGCATGACAAGTCTCAAAATAATTTCGCGTTCCTCCCCCATTGATTTTCTTAACTTAAACTTGCGGGAATATACTCTTTTTTTATATTTTTCTATAGAAATACATACGTAACCTCAAAATTGTGTATGTAAAGCTTGCAAATGATAAAATGAATTCTGGCCTTTTAACTTTCGAGGTAACGAACGACGATTATAAAATATTTAAATTTTTGAAAATTTCTTTAAAAAAATAACATATTTTCTAAGTCGAATTCAGAAAACTTCAAAAATCAACAAATTAATTAAAATGTCCCAAAATTTTTTGACTTTTAGCCGTATTAGAAAAAATATTCTAAAATGATATATCCTCCATCCCCCATAATTTTTTTTGCTCGAGTGTAACGCGAATTTATTTTAAAACTTGTTATGCCCTTATCAATGTCTATAAATTCAAGCATCATAATTCTCAGTTTCCATTCGTTTTAATTCTTCTAACTGATCAACAGTGCAAAATAAAAATAAAAAAATAAATAAATGCAATTAATTAGTAATGCAGAACAAAATTTTAATATTCTGCTCTTTGATTGTAGCATCTGTGAGTTCTGCAAGAGATCCATCAACAATTTTAAAAGATGTTTGCAGAAATGATAATACAATGAAAATTTTGGATTTTGACGGTAAGGGATTTGAAGAACTTGACGAAAACGCTTTCGAGAATTGTCAAAATGTTGAACAAATTCAGTTACGTTGGAATAATTGGTTACACATTCCAAAAAATACATTCAAAAACAAAGGATTACATAAATTGCACACATTATGGATAAGTGGTTGAAATTTACCATTCATCAACTTGGATTTATCAGATTTAGTGCAATTGAAAGAGTTGGAATTCACTAAGCTGAAAACTAAAATTATTCACACTGAAACGTTTACTAGACTTTCAAATCTGGAATTATTGTGGATTTATTCGAACGATTTGCTTGACATAGACATCGAAGGCATTTTACGTTACTCACCTAATTTGAGTACGGTCTACTTAAACGACAACAATTTGAAATGTGACAGATTAAAAGACATCTCTTCTTTAGTCTCACTTGAATTTTATTTCAAGGAGTTTAATTCTCGAGACTACACTCCTTTAACTGTTGATGGCTTTAAGTGTATTAGTTTAGAACAATGGAATATGGAAATCAAAAGAAATGAATTGGACCACTATTCACTTGACTGTTTAAGAGGCAAAGTACATTGTGATGAAAGTACATTGAAATTAGATACTCAGTGCAACGTTTCAAATATGAATAATTCTGACGTAATTGAAATTGTAAAAGATGAGTCAAGACGTTTACAAACTAAAATGGAAAGTCAATTAAAATCCATCGATGATATATTTCAAGAAAAAATTAGCTCCATTCAAAAGAGCTTACAGACCAAAATAGAAAGTGAATTGAAATCCATCGATGATAAATTTGAAGAAAAAATTTGCTCCATTCAAAAGAGTTTGGATGAAGTTTTAAATGCTCTGAAACATGTTCTGATAGTAAGGCCAGTCCAAGTTTGCCCAAAATTTTTTGAATCCAATGATTATCCACTTGAATAGTTTTGCCTAAGATTTTGCCTCATAATTTTTTAAAAAATTGATATCACATTCAATATGTTAAAAATAAAGGTTAAATAAAAAACAACACAAACTCAAGAGAGTTTTTATTGTCTGTTAATTAACTTCCGTAATTTTCTGAATTTTGTGATAGAAACACTGCAATAAAAAAGATTTGACTATTTTATTATTTATTTTATTATATTTAAAAACACGCGAATATTGCTGATTCCATATCAAAAATAATAATATTGTATCACACATTTTAGGCTGTTCCAATTTTCTTTTTTTTCCGTTTCCTCTTACTTTTTCTTTCACAAAAATGAAGAGGGAATAATAGTATTAACACAATAAAAACCTAGAAAATATTTAACGCTCTTAAAATATTCAAATTTTAATAACAGTTATACTGAATATTTTGTTAATTTGAATATGAAAATTTTTTTTGATGACATTTTTGTTTATAAAATGTTTTTTTCACCATTATTATCCCTCATCCTCTTTATTATTTTGAGCGGATAGCGACGAGAAACAAAAAGAAAAATTGTAACAGCCTTACATGGAATTGGCATAAAAATTTTTGATAAGAAGCAAAAAAATATTCCAAAATCTATAGAAATTTTAATATGCTGTACAAAAGACGTTTCACTCACTGTGTTTGCCCTTATCAATGTCTATAAATTCAAGCATCATTATTCTCATTTTCCATTCGTTTCAATTCTTTTGATTAATCAACAGTGCAAAGTAAAACTGTGAAAAAAATTAATTAAATTAATCGAAATGAAGAACAAAATTTTAATACTGTTATTTTTGATTGGAGTTTCTATGGGTTCTGCGAAAGACCAATCAAAAATTTTAAAAGATGTTTGCAAAAATGACAATTCAATGAAAGTTTTCGATTTTGACGGTAAGGGATATGAAGAAATTGACGAAAACGCTTTCGAGAATTGTCAAAATGTTGAAAAAATTGAGTTACGTAAGAATAATTGGTTGCACATTCCAAAAAATACATTCAAAAATAAAGGTTTACAAAAATTGCACACTTTAAGGATAGGTGATGGAAATTTGCCAACTATCGACTTGGATTTATCAGATTTAGTGCAATTGAAAGATGTGGCATTCTATAAGCTGAAAACTAAAATTATTCACACTGAAACATTTACTGGACTTTCAAATCTGGAAACATTGTGGATTTTTTCAAATGATTTGTTTGACATTGACATCGAAGGCATTTTACGTTACTCACCTAAATTAAAAACGGTCTACTTAGGAAATAATAATATCGAATGTGGAAGATTGAGAGAAATTTTTTCTTCTGGAATCAAATTTGATTATTATAATACAAAAAAACGTGACTACACTCTTTTAACTGTTGATGGCTTATTGTGTCTTAGTGTTGACCAATGGAACATGGAAATCAAAAAAAATGGATTGGAGCACTATTCACTTGACTGTTTAAGAGGCAAAGCACATTGTGATGAAAAGCCAGAAAACATATTGGATACTCAGTCCAAAAACTTAACTGAAAAAATTGATACAGTAACAGAAACAGCTATTCATAATATAAGTGCTGTAAGTGAAAAACTTGGAAAATTGATTGAACGTCAAGATTCAAACAATGTATCATACATTGAAAATTTAAACGAGAATTATAATAGTTTAAACACCTTTATGACTAAGTTTAGTGAGCAATTCAAAACTGTTGAAACCAAACTTGAAGACACTTTTTCAAATATGAATAATTCTGACATAATTGCAAGTGTAAAAGATGAGTCAAGACGTTTACAGACCAAAATGGAAAATCAATTGAAATCTATAGATCAAAAATTTGAAGAAAAAAAGTAAGGAATTAGCTGCCGCAGCAAATCCATAGTTTTGAGTGCGTGTTCATTTTCATAATATTTTCATCTATTTTATTTAATAAATATTTCATATTTTCTTTGAAAATGTCTTTTTAACGGTTTTTTTCAATATTTCAAATCAATTTTTATTTTGACAGCTCGAATAATCTGAATCGGAATCTGAAATCTGAATCGGAATCTGAAATCTGAATTGTGATGAAATGAATGTATCACGTACCCTGTACAGAAAATTTTAAATTATTACATTTTTAAAACAATTCAATTGATGTAATTGAAAAATGCAATTAAAAATAAAAACATTTAAAGGTGTTCTACAATTCGTAAGTAAGTTTTCACAAAAAACGTTTTTTATAAGAAAAATAAATCGGGTGGGACACAATGTTCTATGCAATATACTAAAATATGTTAAAAATATGCGAAGTAAAACCCTTAGTTTTGACGTTTCACTCAAAACAAAATTGGCTCCATTCAAAGGAGTTTGTATGAGTCTAAACATTTACAGAGGATAATGGAAAATCAATTGAAATACATGCATGGTAAATTTGAAGAAAAAATTGACTCTATTCAAAAGAGCTTGGATGATGTTTTAAAAGCTCTGAAACATGTTCAAATGGTAAAGCAAGTCGAAGTTTGCCCAAAATTTATAGAATCCAATGATTGTACACTTGAATAGTTTTTCCTAAGAAAAATTTTCAAAAAAAAAGTTATTTTTAATCAAAATTTTTAAAATATATGTCATTAGAGCATGAACTCACATTCAGTATGTTATAAATTAAACCAAAATAAAATAAAAACCAACACAAACTCAAGAGAGTTTTTATTATCATTGACTTTCATAATAATCCCGCATTTCTAGTCGATTTAAAAAAAATCGAGTATTGTGGACACTCAAACCGCTCGTCCGTCCGTTTTTGTAAAAATCAAAATGGTCGACTTTCAAAATGCCGAACTTTCCAAAAATATCAGAATTTTTCAATATAGCCGACTGTCACACAAAATCGGAAAACGAAATGGAAGTGTTCAAATCGCTAAAAATCCGAAAAATTTTGAAAAACCTCAAAGTTTTCCAGAACCGCTGAATTTTTTTTCAAACTTTCCGAAATGCCAGAATCAGTAGAATTTTCCAAAACCGTGGTATTTTTCAAAATTACCGAATTCTATCTATAGAAATGCGCTCGTATGTTTCATTCACGATCTACATTTTTTTATTTTGTGTATTTTTATTTTAAATACAGCAATAAAAATACTTTATTATTTTACTCTTATCAACACTATGCCAAATATATACGACTTTTTTTATTTTTTAATCAGTTTAATTAAATTTTATATTACTGTTTAAATTTCTTCAAGCTTTATCACTAAAATAATTTAGAAATTCACTCAAATTACGATCCCTTAATTTACCAAGTGGCCGCTATTTTCGTTTTTTTTTCAATTTAAATCGATTAACCATATAAAAAGCAACATAATTTGAACTTAACATTCAATTTATGATTTGTTTCTGACATTTGATAGGTGGTCTTACGATATTTTCATATTATAATCTTTTTAATACAATTTCATTACAACTTGCAAATGATGATGATGATAGTAAAGAAAAATCAAATAAATAAGGATTTACATACTTGCTACTGTTTTATTTATGAATTTATAACATTTTATAATGACAAGTCATGAGATGTGAGTTTTTATGCAAAATCTTCACTTGAATTGAAAAAAAATTGGGTTGATGAGCATCATTTAAATATTGACGGTAGGTGAGGCTATTCAAATAATTATTGATATCCAACTGTATATATGTTCATTAAATTATGACGATATTGACAGCATTGGGCGTTTAAACAATCATAATATGACACGTATATAAATTACTTTTGCACTGCAGTTGCAATTCAATGATAAATTGTAATAAAAAGGCAAAAAAAAATATTTTTCTCTTTAAAAATGAAAACAATTGAATTGCATTTATTTTATCTTTTGCACTCTCTTCAACAGTAAAATCACTAACAATGCGCAACAAATTTCAATCAATCACTTGTCTTGTCATATAACATCATTTTACGCACGCACACAAAACACATTACAGAAATCCTTTTGAATAGAACGTGCGCTACTTATGACAATAAATTATGTAAAAAGATAAAAAATATTATTTTTTTATCGCTCTTTTGTTAAAATCTCATCTCGTCATTTTTTTCATCATCCTCCTTGATGTTTTATTGATATGTGCAATTTATTAACAAACAATAACATTTATGATTAACGTCCATTTACTCGACCATACACGTGTACGATGTACGAATTTAATAATAATCATAATAATAAAATAATAATAAATTTCGATAAAAGAAAAGCAGATTCTTTTCAATTTTACAATTACATTTTCAATTTATATACGAACAATAAAATAATAATTTAAGAAAATTAAGCGCATTGCTTTTGAATTAGCCTCGATTTGTGAATGATCGCCATTTCACCGTTAGACAGGAAATTAAATAGAAAATAATTGATTAATGAGTTAAATTAATGTAATTTCTTGTCATATTCGATTATATTTGAAATTTATTTGTTACAATTCTTGTTTTCATTGAAAAACAGAGAGGCAGCTACCGAATTCAATTTTAAATTCCCATTTTTATTGTTTTCATATCACATTACTTTGTTTATAATGATCCTGAACAAAAAAAATGTTTATCCTCATATTGAACAAAAATATTCCTATAAAGACGATCGTTAACAAAAATATGCAATTTAATATTCAGACAAAATAACTGTCTTTCAACGTTTTTTTTTCACATTCATTTTTCGATTTCATTCAATTTTTCCATATTTGGCATGTTTGGTAGCTACTCGTTTTTCTTTGAATAAAATTTGTGTTAGTAGACGATTTCGCCTAAAAATCTTTTGGCAAAGAATACAATTTAAATAAATTATTTGAGTGATATACTTCTTTTTGTTTGAGTTTTTATTAATGCCACCAAAAAAATAAGACAAAAGGAAATAAAAATGAAATGAATCAGACAACAATCAAATATTTTATGTTTCGGTTTTTGTGTGTGTTTGAGGCTACTGAATTTATATTTTTATGTTATATCCGAAAATGGTCAAAAATTGATTTGAAATTTAATGTGGGATCATAATTTTATATTAAATTGATATAAAAAAGTACAAATTTTATCCAGTCAAGTGCTTTAAATCTTGTTCAAGGTCAATTTCTTCGAGGAATGCATCCCAATCGATTAGTTTTCCCGCGACTGTGAATGGTTTGAATTGATGAACATCTCTCTGGAATTACAAATTTTGAATTAATTTCATTTAAGTTTGTATAAATTTTACATACTTTGACATTTAACGGAGCAATTGGATGCGATGGATGTCCAATTGGGTCAAGGAAATGCTCAAAATCATCAATATCGACGTTTCCTTCAGCATCTTTATTCAATCTGTAAAATAAAATTAAAATTTTTTCGTATCATATCAAATTTAGATTTCCTTTTCCTTACACCGATATGAGTTTTCCAATTAAAGCGATATCAAATGGAAGTTTGCACGCTCGAATCACTGAAATCATAGTTTTTTGTGGCAGAAATCCGTTATGATGTGGTGCAATATGATAAATGTGTTCTCGAATTCTTGATCGGTCATTCCAAAGTGAGCGTGCCAATTCAGCATGGACAGCTGAACGAATGACCTCCTTATCAAAAGGTACTTGGACTTCAGTTTCAGCTGAAAAATGACGACATAGTGTTACAATTTCATGCTCAACGATATTTGAGCACAATAGGTCGAGGATCATCTCTCTGAAATGATTGTTTTTATTAAGAGAACTTAACTTTAAATGAAAGAAGGAAAAAATCTCACTTGAAATCCTCATAACAAATCAATGACACATTTTTCCCCGCAATTTCTTCGGTATGAACTCGATTGAGATACTTTGCAATGAAATCCTTATAAATCGGTCTCATATTCTCTCGTATTTTCTCCATTATAAGTGTAATATTAGCAAAAATAAACTGATGCGGATTTTGTTCCATGAAATTCAATGAAAATCGATCAGCTGAGATTAAAGCAAAAATATGATCTCTCAAATTGACTTTTGTCCCAATGAAGAGATCTTCTGCTTTGTACGTCTTTGGTCTACTAGCCGAGAGCCACTCTTGTCCCGGCAAATACATTTTAGAACGTTTAAAAAATTCACCACCCAAAAATCCACTATTCTTCAATCCAATTTCATACACCGAGATTGTATCATCATCCAAGTAATACAAAATAATGAAAGCTCTGTTATTATTTTCTTTGATTTTTGATATGAGTCGTGCTCCGAATCGCAAAATATAACCGTCATATTTAAAGAATTTGACAAAATCTCGATTTGGAGCACGTGGTTCAACGGTTTTACAATTTCCCTCAGAATCTTCATGCGTACCCCATCCATTAAATGGTGGCAATTCCCGATCTGACATTTCATTCGATGTGCGATTAATTGCGGGATTATATTCCGGCGTAAAATTTTCAATTCCATACTTTTTACGATAAAAGTCTTGTGTGAATTCATCACAACTCGTTAAATGCACACGTCGTCCATGCACATTTATTTCAACTCCAATTCCCAAATCTTTTTCGTGGTAGTATTGAATCGAATTGGAACCAGTATCAAGACAATCCATGATATAACGACCACCACGAAGACCTTTACCGAGGACATTTAACACAGTGAATGGTGTGACTTCACCTGGTTTTGGAAGGCGATCTAAATTTTTAGGTAATTTTCCGCGTTTAAGGAACATTCCATTTGAATTGTAACCGGAATTTGGTGGTAGCTTCCATTTAATTTCAATTGTGTCATCTGAGAGATGATATAAAATTTCTAAATGATGGACGTCACCAAACTCCGAGTCACGATCATCCCAGTAACCGCTGAAACGTAGGACTTTCCGATCGTTTTCAAGGAATTTGGCCAAATTGTCAAAGGTGACACATGGCTGTTTGGGTAATGATGCAACTTTTTCTGCTATGCGAAGTTCTTCAGTTGGATCACTTAAATAATTTCATGTAAATTATATGTTAAAATAATAATAAATTTCAATACTCACGGTGGTGCATCAATGTTATCGGGAACACTAATTCCAGCATTATTCAAATAATATCTCGTAAATTTGTCACATCCCGTCAAAAAGTAACATCGATCAAATAAAATCAATTTTTCTCCCACTTTAATATCCAAAATATCGACAAATTCAGTTCGTGACTTGTATCGTGGAATTCTCTGACGCGTCACAAGACATCCTTGCGGAATACCTGAATTGAGGGTTCTTGGCTCACTTACTTGCATACTCCCATCCTCGAGATAAAATAAAATTTTGACTCGTCGTACTTGATAAGGGATTTTTGCAATTTCATGCAGTGTCTCCTTGAAATAACCGTAGAAACACAAAACTTTTTTATCGTTAGCCAGCCATGATGGTGCTTTGGGGCCATATCGTGGTGGATATAATGAAAATGGACGTGACTCTACCTGAGTCTCCAATGGACGACCACCAATACCCGGTTTGGGTCTTTCGGCTAAAATACATTCACCCTTATTCACTTCAAAGTGTTGCGATTTATGGAAGCGATTTTGATGAATCTAGAAATAAAAAATTAAATTAAAACTTCAACTTAAAAAAATTCATTTACTCACATCTCTAAAAGTATTTCCAGGCAACAATGGCAATCCAGACACTCGGAGCATCATTTTGAACTTATTTAATGAATTTAAATTAAAATTTGGCTAAAAAAGCATTCGATTGATCAATTTATTTATAAAACTGTTGCATGTCATTACCCAATTCCAAGGAAACCCGAAACAAATGAGTTGCTATGACAAAAAAAAAATATCAAAAAAGTTTACATTTAAAATTAATAAAAAAAATACTTGTTGCATATGTTTATTGAAAATTTTGCTCTATATTTGGTCATTTTTTAACACACAATTTATTTATATTTATATGAAATTATGTGTAAAGTTGATAAATCATGAAATGTATTTTTTTCTATTTAATATTTGCAGATCGTGTTCAGAAAGAAGAAAAAAAAATAAACCGTAATAAGTTTAAAAGATGATCATTAAAATAATATTTACATGAATTTAATAAACATGCACCATATATTTTTTTCCTTCTTTTTCTCTCTACATTTATACAAAAGTGGACGATGGATGATGATGAACTTTCTCCAATTTATCTAGTTTTTTCGTTGCATTTCTATGATTGTTTCTATATATATTTAAAATGCATTTTAATTCGTTCGTGCATCACCATAAATTTTATTTGTCCTCATCTTCTAAATTTTATTTAAATTTTTTTTTTACTTATTATTATTAAAATGAAATGCGTGATCCAGAAGTACCTGTTCCTGTTTTCTCATTTCAGTAGCTTTAAATTTAATTTTTTTTTAAAGTAATGTCACTGCCACTGATGATTTTTCTTGTATTATTACGCATGATGCACGTAAATCGTGTATTTTGCATCTCTGTAAGGCACCGCAATTGCAAGTCAAGCTAAAAAAAAAAGAAATTAAAAATCCCGTCTTTGTATAATAATTATTATCATCATCATCATCACATATAAAAAGTAATTAATTTTTATTAAAAGGCTATTAAAAGCCTCCGCAATTTTATTTTTGCACCATTAATATTGAGAGATGTGTTCACAAATGCTTTGAATGTTGTATTAAAAAAAAAACTAATAATAATAATAAAAAAAATTAAGTTTATTCTCGAGAGACGATCAAATATAAAGAAGATAAGAATCATCAAGTGGCTCGTCCGTTGAAATTTATGAGAGTAATTAAAAGAGATAGATATTGGATGGAAAGACGACAAAAATTGGTGTGAGTAAGGTGAATTTTTATGCTAAAAGGGTTGTGATACAGATGTAAAATGAAACATTTTTGCAATTCAAGAAGAACAGTCGATGTCAACTGTCAATCGGACAGGTATCCAAAATTACTTGGGTCGGTATCAAACTGGTATTGGACCAAGACGGTTTCAAGAATTTTTTTTGTTGAAATTGATGAAAATTTTTTTGGTAGTTCTCTCGTATACACTTGCATAACTGTTCCTGTTTCTTTGAAATATAATAGCACTAATATTTTTAAAGAGAGTATGAATTTTTTCGAAATTTTTTGAAGTTGATAAATCTTGAAGATCTGAAATTCGTTGTTCAGTGTTGAATATTCACATTTGTAAAAGAAAGATAAATGGATTAATAGGAAACAAAACAGTATAAATGAAAAACTTACCAAATTTGAATCTAACGAGTTGGGTCGTTCCTCTTCGTCTGTCTGCAAAAACATTAGTCGTTGGTAGTACTTCCAAGTGGTCGGTTTCTTCGCAGCTTATCCAGATTTTGTAGAATTGACATTTGAGTGATTTGATCGGAATTGAATTCGAAGATTTCTCCACTTTGCCTACAACTCTTTGTAAGAGAGATTGCCTTCAAAAATAGATTCGCTTAAACGCCAAATCGCTTCTCGTCATGTGCGGCTTTTGAAATCAATGTCATAAGCGTCCCACAAAAGTGCTGAAAGTTCTACTACATCAATGAATTTATTAATGTCACTTTCTTAAAATTCTCGGTGTGATTTACTAATTTTAATTGAATTCAACAACACCAATTTTAATAAACTGCCGAATCGAGCGTTTTAGTGGTAAATATTTTTAAAGTACGTTCCGTAAAGGATTTGAAAAGGTGGTTCGTATCAAAGACCTTTAACTCATTTTTTGAAAATTTTTAGCAGGATAAAGAGGCTCGACATATACTGTGCGAATGTTAGGTGATGCTAATACGCTCTGAAAAATTTCAACCCTCAAAATATAAAAAATCTTGGATTGCCTCTAATTTTTTTTTAAATACCTGTTTAAAGTAGGTTACGTCATTGTTTTGTTGAGTAACCGTGATGAAGTTTTTCGTATAAATTTTTTAAAAATCGATTCAAGTGAGTTTAAAATCAATCACTTCACAGTCCTTCATTATCTCATTAAAGGTGATGTCACTGTAATTAATCGGTGCACAACTAAAAACAACTTACGAACACTCCATATTCAGATGTATGCTAAAAAAAATAAACAATATTTATAATAATAAAAACAGAAGCCAAACCATCTACTAGATAACAAGCTCTTTAATATTAAATTAAATAAAGTAATAATAATTCATGTATAAAAACAAGGTTTTTCATTACTAAGGAATTTCTTTTTATATATTGTCACTACAAACACACGCCACATTTTGTCACATTTAAGATATGCGAGTCGAAAAGAAAGAGACAGAGAGAAAAAAAATAAACGGTAATGTTAAAGAATATTCATATTTGTGTCTCGTAGCTTACAAGACTGAATCGAAACACTGTTAAATGTCAATGCAAAAATAAAATAAAATTTTAATTAAATTAAATGGATGGATGATGAATGAATGAAGTGTAATTCAATTGAATTGAATTGCAATGATGCTGATGATGACAATTTGTAACACCTTTTTTATATGGATTTATTGAACAAATTTCAATTAGGAACAGCGTTAACGAGTAAAAATCTATGCTCTATTTACTTCATTTAATGTTTTTTTTTCATTATATTGATTTCATCACATTGAAAAATTGAATTGAATGTAAGACAACAATTTTTGCTTTTCAAAGAATTAAAATTGGAGCTTCTGAATTCCGTGTAAATATGTCTTATTTTCAAAGAAAACACACGATCCATTCATGAAATGTGTAATTTATTTCTCTTATTTATACTTTTTTTTTGAGTTACAGCACGCAGATCCATAATTATACGCTTTTATTCATCTTCTGACTTTTCAATGTTTAAAAATACAAAAAAGGGCACATATTTGTACACATAAATAAAAAAATAAATATTTTTTTATTGTATTGTTGAATGAAAATAATGCAGATTTGAAACTGAGCAGTGCATAAAAGGACTAATTAAATATTGAATGTAAAGCAAAAATTGTGGTATTTGGTCAAATATAATTTAAAAGAAGCACAATAAAAACTTCAGCACAAAATAAGGAGGGTAATGATGGTTAGAAGCATTTTATTTTTGCGAGCACAATCATTATTAGTCTTTTTTTTCTTCTTCCTCTGTGTCTCTCTCTCCCGTGTTATGTCTTTTTATAACCTTACTTTTTTATGTTTACTTGCATATTTGCACAATTATTTGCAGATGCAATGAAAGAATGAATGAATGGTGTGTAATTTAAAATGACGTTAGAGCAAGCGATCATCACACAAATACAAAAAAAACGTATGTGCTACTGGAGGCAACAAAAAAAAGAAGGTAAATTTTCATTCATAAAATCTCTTGCATGGCTATTATGATAATAAAAATAATGAGTAATGTTACAAAGACTTTTGACTTAACAAATAACAAAAAAATGAACGTAAATTAATGTTAAAATTAAATATAACAGATGGAAAAGGGATTTAATGATGTATTTGGATCAAGAGGTGATGGGTTTTAGTATCACACAGATTCTTCATTGTCATGTAAAAAAACGTATCAATTTAATTCCAAGAAGTTTATTGAAATAACCGTTATATACCTTTTAAACACATGTGATATTGTAACAATATTTAAATAAATAAATTAATCAATCCAATTCAATTAATATTCATGTCTGTAGAATTAAAAGATTAATAATAAATTGTAACAAATGTACAAAATACATTATAAATTGTTAAAACCACACACATGCTAACTAAAACTTACTAAGATTCTGATGTAACCTCAAGCGAATTGGATTTCAATTAGATTTGTTTTCGTCTAATTATTAATTCAAGTAGCTGAAATAGTCATGTTAACAAATTGATTGTATGTGTTTTATAATTTTTTGTGATAGTTCTTATTAATGAAAATTCAAGGAATTATTTGTCTGATGTGTATAACGAACTTATGAACGCATTTTATGAGATGGTACAGTGCAGCGGTTAGCGTGTTTGACTATCAATCTAAAAGTTGCCATTTTGATTCTCGCTCCTGCCATTAAACTTTACAATCCCAAATGTCCCTTTTCCAGTTCCTCATTTTGAGTTAAGGCTGCTTGTGATGACAGTAAAAGCTAAGGATCTAGAATGATAATAACGGGTATACACAATGGGCTCGACTGATAGCCTATCGCCGCCATACAAATCTGATCTGATATGAACGCATTTTTATGTATTTTTTTATTTTAGCGTCTGGGATGCTTCATATTAGGGTCACGATCACCATTGCTTCTGACCTAAACTAAATTGTTCTTTACGTTCAGTGATGAAAAAAAAATTGAAAATATAAGTCCTTGTTCAGCGTAAGTTTCATGGGCTTCAGTCAAGTACATATTGCTTATAAAAAAATTAAAACCTGGTTTAAACATTATTTTTTTAAAAACCTGCGAATTCCATGGTGTTAAATTAAAAATTTAATTTGTATTGCATTAAAACCATTTTTCTCTTATTAAATTTAAAATTTATCAAGTATCATATTAAATATCATATTTGATTGAATCTTTTGCCCCAGAAATTTCGTTCTCGCCTTCGTTAATTATAGTTCGGTGTACTTCTATATAAAAATTTCCAAAAAAAATTTAATATGCGGTGAAAAACACTCACTTGATTACAAAAACCAGCTGATCAATAAAATGTAGAGATCAAAGTGTCCCAAAAAATAAAATACGCTTACCTGATGTATGTTCGATTTAGCTTCAAAACCAAGATAATCCAGGAGACAATAATACTACATAAAATAAATTGATTTAACTTACTCTTTTGGACTGAGGAATTGAAATTGATTAAAATTTACACAAAAACGGGGTTAAAATAATCGTTGTCGCCTGCTCGGATCGGGTGTTAGTTATTTTGGTTAGTAATTAACCTAAAATAAATTTTAGTAAAATAAATAAAAAATACTCACCGTTAAACGCTCCTTAAAATATACAAAATAACCGAACATGTCCTTCCCGTTAGTTTGCGAGGTATCGTATCCGATCGCTCATCAATTATGTAGTGCTCAATAATGTTGTTCTAAAAAAAAATATTAATTTAGTTTAAAATTTAAAGAAAATAAGAATTATGTTACGCTTACCTTTAACAGAAACGAATTTTTCCCTTAAAAAAACGCGTCAGTACAATAACATAGTAAATGAAACGCCATCTATACGGCGAAACACAAGAGCTAAATATGACTGTTAGCGTTCAACACTTAAATCTTTAACTCACTTAAGATGAGTTATTTTTAAATAATAAATTAATTAATTTATTAATAAAAAACCTTTGGAAATTTTAGGATAAACAATTTAAAGCCAACATAAAAATGATCTTATTAACATAATAAACATAATATATCATCATCATTATTAAACTGAAAATCAGTTCTTTTTATGGTGATATAACGAACAATTAAGAATCAAACCACAAAAGAGGATTCCAATATAAAATTCCTTTACATTTTTCTATAGACTTCCAAAGACAATCAATCAAATTAAATTGTTCATCGTTTATTATAATTTTAATAATAAATAGAATCGTATCATGCTACTGTTTAACTCTTCATCATATTAAACATACTGAAAATCAGTTTTCTATTGATTTCATATTTCATTTTTGATTAACATACGAAAACAAAAAAAAACAGAAGCCAACATTTAAAGGAATTCATTTAATTTTATTCAACTTTGATTCAATAAACAAAAAAAGAGGTTCAAAGATATTGAAAATTAACTTCATATTTTGCTACTGTACATTTTTCTTCTGTTTACTTTCTAATTCTGATTTGATTTATGAATATATGTGTGTGTGTGTGTTGTTTTTATAAGAGTGCGTTTTAAATGACTTAAAAAAATAAAACATAAACGGATTATAAACACCATGCTGATGTTACAAAAAAAAATGAGAAATTGATACATTTTATATAACATTGCGTGCATTTTTATAAAGCGATTTTGTGTAATCTGGAAGCATAAAATATTCAAATTTTTTATAAGTCCGTTATTGGCATTTATAATTAAGTTGATTTAAATGAAAAAAAAACATCAAAATTATTATGCTTCTTTCTCACTGAAGACTTCAATATTGTGCTATCATGGAATTAACATAAATTTACAAGGATCTGATCGTTATGTTTTTTATGATTGATCGCGTGAGGATTTCAATTTAAGGAATTTAAATTAGGATTATAAACAGTGCTAAAGGAAAGTCGTGAGTGTCTGCCTTTGCTTATAAATAAATTTTAGATTAGGTTTTGAAGATCGCTGATGGCTAATTTCATATCGAAAATATTTCATCAAAAATTTTTCCTTTAAGTAAGATTTTTTTGAACCGAAACTATTCAAATAATTATCTAAGAATTTTGATTCAGCTTGAAGATCAATCTCTAAAGTTATTTCTTGAATAAAAAAGATTTGAATAGCGTTTTATTACACTTCAAAAACGCAAATTCCCCTTTCATTCCAGAGTTACCTTTGAATTGAATTAATATTCATATACAAAATATTCAAAAGAGGTGTGTTATTTGCATATACAAATACGATAATTCCTGAGATACAAAACAATTGAATTCAATGTGTACAAATCTCTAACAATGTTTATACAAATAAATCACCGACCAATCACAAAAACCAGTGATTTTATGTTTTTAGTACATAAAAAAGAGGTCATACAGTGCATTTAAGGTAAGGAAATGAAATTTACATTACAATTTAAATCAAAATATGGGAAAATATTACTTAATATTGCAATTTGGAAACGAAAAAACTGGTTTTCTTTCATTACACAATATTGAAATGAATGAAAAGACAGATGTTTGCACTTCAGCCTTTTTCATACGTAATTTTTACCAGTACGAGTACTTGACTAAATTTCTTTATTGAATTGTAAGTGTATTCTTTAATATCTCACTACTGCTTAAATTTAATGAAAAATTAAAATAAAGGCAACAGGTTCCTTTTTATGGTTATCCAAACACCGCTCGTTTAAGATGATGTTGCATTTTTATGTACTTAGTCAATTTAACACACAATTTATTACTCGTCAAATCCAATTTAAAGTTAAAATATTTTCAAGATAATCCCATTTAATGGAAGATAACGCACAAAGGAAGTATTGTTCCTTTAAAAATTGTTGTAATAATTATTAAGTGGCATAAAAAAGACCAATAAAATTCAACTTTTTAATGACTCGCAAACCATTAAAAAAATTTAATTGTCTTCTTAAAACCGAAAATCGACTTAACACCTCTTAAATATCCCATTATTTACGGATATGAGTAACACTTTAAAATAGGATCCCTTTTGCATCCTTAATTGATATTGTCTTGTAACATCTGCAGTGTGTAAAATTTGGCATGAAATCAACATGAAATTGTTTTCTTGATCCTTTTTATAACATTGTGTGAAATCCGAACAATACCATAAAAATGTGCGAACATAAACATTTGTATTAATATATATTTTTTTTTGTTACAAAAGACTTGAATGGAAAGTGGGCAAGGAACCGTAAAAATTGACATAATGAGAAAAAAATATGGGATGATCTCATTTCACTTTGAAGATTTTTGATCGTTTAAGGAGCACTTAAGAAAATAAATATTTATGCTAAGTCATTGTTGTTGTTATTGATTTGTTGGACATCAAACATCGGTTACATAATCGGAAATTAATTGGATTTGGATTGTGTTCGTTATGGTAACATTGGATATTGTCTTGATCGAAATTCAAGTTGATAATGTTACATTTTTGCAGGTAAAGTTATGTCAAATGACCTGTCAATCAAAAAATTCAATTCGGATTGCTCTGAGCATTCTTATAAAAAATTATGAGTTATGAAGCACTTTCAAAGACAGAGAAATTTGGTACAAAACTCTAATTTAATATAACAGGAGCCATAGCTCTTCTCTTCTCTTCTCATCTCTTCTCTTCTCTTCTCTTCTCTTCTCTTCTCTTCTCTTCTCTTCTCTTCTCTTCTCTTCTCTTCTCTTCTCTTCTCTTCTCTTCTCTTCCCATCTCATCTCATCTCATCTCATCTCTTCTCATCTCATCTCATCTCTTCTCATCTCATCTCATCTCATCTCTTCTCATCTAATCTCATCTCTTCTCATCTCATCTCATCTCATTTCATCTCATCTCATCTTTAGTGTCAAAAAAATCAAACCAATTCCAACCCAATGATCCGAAGCCTTACAATATGAAAATCCTGACCAGCTAAAACATGTCACTGGCACAAGAAAACGCAAATTTCATTGAAATCAGCACTCATTCAACTCAATTCCAACCCATTGAATCACATACGTAACAAAAACTCACATTGAAAGGGGAAACAATCATCGACTTTTGAACAGGTTGTATACAAATAAACACAAAAACATACTTCACTTAATAATACACACACACACACAGCACACACAAACCACATACAATTTACAGGTGTTTTGAAAAAAGCCGGCTACAACTCTACTCGAGTTCCTTTGAGTTTTATGATTATATGAAATGAGAATTCAAAGCAAATACAGCAAAAAAATGGGCGTCAACATTTTACCTGCTGTATATTCACAAGAATAACAACAAAATAATCGACTTTTTTCTTATATACATATTACATTTAATATAAAATTTATTCCTTGTTACCATAAATTGTGTATAATATCAACATATGATACAATTTCACATACACACACATGTATTTTGTTGTTATTATTGTTACACTTCTTATGTTCAAAATAAAATAAAATAGCAACAGCACACAGATAGCACATATATAGCAACAGTAACTAATAACAAAAAGGAATGAAACAGAAGGTCATGGTTAGATATTGGTGATCAGTATTCATATAGTCGTTGCATGAATGGGTCGCATCTCATTTTTGTGCTGTTATCGGGTTTTTTTTTAATATTAAATTAAAATATTAAAATCGTTCAGAATTTTAATCGCGAATTAAAAGTAAAGTGAAAAAATATGGAACAGAACAAGAAAAATTGATACCATGTTAATGTTAAATTAGGTATCAAAAAAATTTGTTATAAGTGTGAAGTGAAATTAAATTAAATTTGTTTTTTTTTTATTATTATTAAAATTATTATTATTAATTTTAAATGTTTAAAAGTTTTTTTGTTAATCAAAATAAATTTAAATTTGTTGTGAAATTGAAATAAAAAGTGCAAAAATTAAAGTGAATTTTGTTATAATTTCAAATTTATAACAAAAAAAGGACTCAAGAACTCAAACTCAAATTAAATTGAACAGAAGGTGCATGTAACAATGTCATGTTGTTATTTTAAATGACTTTGCAATAATAAATTTGAAATAAAAAAAATATACAGACACTTGACTTGACTTTTAACTGAATTTGTATCAAAAAGTTGTTACAAAATTACAAATACAAAAAAAAAAGATAATAAACCACAAAACCTGTTAAAATTTATCTTTTTACTATTGTTATGTAACATTGAAGGCACAGGATATTAAAAAAAAATAAAAATTGAACAGTGACATATTGCAACCAAGAACATTACAATAAAAGAAGAAAAATTTCATTGATCTTAAATCTTTGATAATAAAATTTGACAAAGTAAGGTGCCTTTTTTTCTTTGATAAACAAATAAAATAAAAAAAGTATATAAAATAAATTAAAAATAAATAAAAATCGAAATTAAAATAACAATATCGATCAATTTATAATAAAAAAAATATTAAAATAAAACAAATAAGGAAATAAAATAAAATTTTATTGTTAACATTTTTTATTATTGGAACTTAAATTTAAAAATAAAAATATTAATAAAAATGGAAACCTGTGTATTGATACCCCAAGAATTTGCCCTGGTGGTAACATCTGTTGTCGGTGGAAAGAAGGCTCGAGATCCAATGGTGTCAGTTTGGAGTACAACGAAAATTCCACAAGGAACTTTGTGTTATCCCTTCCAAGGAACAGTCCGCATAGACAAATTAGACGTTTACTCATATGTGGATGATGATGATGTGAGTACAATTTAATTTTGATGTTCTCTTAATTTTAATTTTTTATTAAAGTAAGAAGTAAATTAATATATTTAATTTTTCAAGTAAATCACTCTCCCATAACGATATGAAATTCTCAAAATAAATTCCCAAGACATTACAACACGTTAAAGTCCTTCATGCTTAAAAGAAGACACTTGTTGTAACGTCTTTTTCTTATAAACGTCTTTACATTTCACATTAATTAACATAAAAAAAATTATGTGTAAGAAAATAAGAAGCAGGTTGTTTCATTCTTATTGTAATTTTTCGAGAACCCTTAGAATTATGTTTTTTTTTTGCTTTAACATTTATTTTAAATGTTGAAAATTAATGTGGAAAAAAATAAAATGTGTATATTGGTGCGATGCGATGCGTGTAATATATGTTTGATTGGTGTATTATTATAATTTGTTGTAAAAAAATGTTAAGTGAAGAGAGATGTTCAAGCATCCATGACGGAAGAGTCAACGAATAGAGAAAAACCACAGTTAAAAGACAATTTTGAGACGTAGACTTTAAAAGTTCGTTAATTTTTTTGTATTTTTTTTAACTGAAATATTTTTAATCTCATCTGGAACATTGAAAATGACCACAATACGACTCTACATTGAAAATTTCAGCTCAAAATTGCTTGAAAATGAAAAAATGGGGTGATAATTTTATTTTCCGAAGACAGTTTTTTAAAATTATGAAATCCACCATTTTGTTTTTTTTTATTTCATTATAATTTTTCTTTAAAATTCATTCAATGAATTTAAATTTTTGATTTCAATCCAAAACCTACATTGATAACATTCAAAGACCCGCCTCTCCATTTATGGGCTTTAAAAATCCTTTCAATTTGAATATTTTATCCCAAAATGTTATCTTTTGTTGACAGGTCTAATTAGCGAAAACGCCAATCGTAATGATGTGCCTTAATTAATTACTTGCACGAACCAAATTCGGTTTATCACAACTTTTTTTTTGTTTGATTTCATTTAAAGGGTAATAAAATTCAATCAAAATATAATAAAATTGATTTAAAATCGATTAATTACTACCCAATCCAACCGATATAAGACCAAAAATGACTCGAATTTCGATTTTGATACAATTTTTGGGTGAAATATTACCATTTATTATCTCTTGTTTGAATTGTGTTTGAATAAATTTTAATTTTAAACGCATTTAAGTTAAAATTCAAAGAAAAAAAACTGAAATTTATGATTTCATTTCAATTTTTATCATCAAAATTTAAGTTATGAGTGTTTTTTTCTTTAAATACAATAATAATTAAATGCGATCACAACTCACAAACGGAAATTACAAATTAATGTTGATCGTTATTCATTCCAAATTAGTAATTTTTTATTATGATCATCAAAATAATAATCTTAAACATGTTGATTTTGATTAAATGAAATAAATAATAAATTTTTCAAATTTGAACTGAAAAACTTAAAACGGTGTTAGATTGAAATAGTTTTTAAATTGTGTCTATAAAAAAAAACTCCTACGTCTCATTAAGATAAGAAGACACAAAGAGAAAAAAAGCGTTTAAATTAAAAATTATTATTATTTTTATTTTTATATGTAACAGGTACCAGTCTCGTGTCTCGATATTAAATGTAAAAAAAAAATTACAAATAGTTAGACAGGTGTTTTAATTTTAAAAATAATAAAAAAAAAATAAGTGTTGCAATACTAGATCACTCTTAAAAGCACCTGTAAATTACGAGATCATAAATTATGTATGAATTTTTACTTTAAAAATAATAATAATTAATCAATTAAATGAAGAGAAGAGAAAAAAAACTATATTGGTTTAGTTACAAGTCAATGTAACATATCATATGACAATTAATAAATTAAAAGTAAAACAACACCCATATATGATCAAAGCAACAACTTTCATTATCATTTCTTCTGTTTGATTAGATGATCATCAATGATAACATTGAAAAAAAAGTAAAAAAATATATTACAGTATATTTCAAAAATGTGATCTTCTATGTATGATGTATGATGAAAAAAAAAATCATATGTGCACATGATGTAATGTTAGAAAAATTTTATTAATGATAATAGTATTACACTGTATAATAATAAAAATAAAAATGAAAAAAATGTGGAAAAAAATCACATAATGAGTTGAATGAATGGAGAATATACTGAGAGCGAACACTGAACTCTATTATTTTATTGTAATACACGTGAATTAAGAGGTATATTAGTAATGAAGATGGAGGAATTGGCATTGAACTTTGAAAATTGTTTGAATTTCGTACAGGAAAGTGTTTTGTTATGAATTGAAATGGGTAAAATTGAGCGAACGCATTAAATTTAGTTCACGATTCATCCTGAAGAGTGAAAATTAGTTCAAGATTCGTCCTGAAGAGTGAAAACTAGTTCAAGATTCGTCCTGTAGAGTGAAACTTAGTTCAAAATTCGTCCTGTAGAGTTAAATTTTGGTCAAAATTCGTCCTGTAGAGTAAAATTAAGTTCAAGATTCGTTCTGTAGAGTAAAATTAAGTTCAAGATTCGTCCTGTAGATTGAAATTTAGATCAAGATTCGTCCTGTAGAGTAAAATTAAGTTCAAGATTCGTCCTGAAGAGTGAAATTTAGTTCAAGATCCCACCTGTAAAATAATTTAGTTCAAGATTCTTCCTGTAGAGTGAAACTGACTTTAATATTCGTCCTGTAAAATGAAATTTAGTTCATGGTTCGTCCTGTAGAGTATGATTAAGTTCACGATTCAACCTGTAGAGTAAAATTTAGTTCAAGATTAATCCTGTAGAATAAAATTTAGTTCAAGATTCGTCCTGAAGAGTGAAATTTAGTTCAAGATCCCACCTGTAACATGAAATTTAGTTCAAAATTCGTGCCGTAAAATGAAATTTAGTTCACGATTCATCCCGTAAAGTGTAATTTAGTCCAAAAATCGTCCGCTAGAGTAAAAATAAGTAATTTTTAACTATAAACATGATCAAATTAAATTTCAATGCAACAAACTAACAAGCAAAATTTTATTGATTTCAATCACAACTTTTTTAATATGAAAATAAAACAAAAAAAATTGTGCAAAAATTTATAATTTATTGCTTGGTCAAATCAAGCTTTAAACTGTTGGTGGTAATTTTTTTGTGTAACACACTAATCACAAAAAAACTGGTGTAAATTAAATTTCGATTTAAATTTCAAAATTAATCAATTTGAAAAAACATGCGTTATTCAATTTTTACCTATTTTTCTTATGATTTTGTAATAAAATTACAAATTAAACATTAATCTTATTTTCCTACAATCAGAATTTAAATGATTTCTCATGTAATATTATTATTATTTTTCTGATAAGATATCTCACAATCACTTAATTTCCAGTCTAAATCCGTGAAGTTTTTTTTTTTCATTGTAATTATAACTTTTCAATTTACATTCAGTTTTTTTTGCTCTCTATCATTTGAGATGTAAATACATCCATTATTAAAATTAAAATTAACAAATAATTATACTGAAAGATGATGATTGATATTTTTTTGCTGCTACTGACACGCAATTCATCGCATTCTTCTTATCAATATCAATCACAAAGAATTTTCATAGAAATAATTTACATCCATAATATGAAATGAAGCGTTTCCTTGTTCCTACTTGCTTTGAGAGCTTGTGAATTGAAATTATTGAAATCTGAAATTACTTTTCTCTTTTTTTCTTTTTTATTTAAAGATTTAAAAACACAAAAAAATAAAAAATAAAATAAATTCATTCTAATTTAAATAATGAACCTTTTAACTACTCAAATTATACCTTTTTTATATATGTTACATGTGTGTGTGTGTTGTTTCAAAGTAATCATCATCATTACTTTATTTATTATTGGAACAAAATATCAATTTATTATTATTATTTATTTTTTAAATTTATTCAAACAACGTTATTTTGATCAAATTAACATTGTTTTCGTTTCTTTTCTTCTTTTCACTCTTTGATTTGATTATTCGGTCTTTGTTTGTTTGTATCTTTTTTGCCTTCTAATGTTAAATTATTGGCACAATTAGAGCCCTATTTAGAAAAATACAAAAAAAAGAGAGAGAAACTGAGAGAGTGTGTGAGGGTAAAAGGCAGGCGCTGCAACAACAAAGAAGCAATTTCATACAATTTATAAAACAATTCTCTTAGGAAAAGTTTATCTGTAATGATCATTGTATTAAATTGATTGAAATACGAATCATCTTTTGATGTTGAAATTGATTTAAAATGTTGTTATGGTTTGGAATTCAATTCAATTGAAATGCGTTGTTATGTTCAATTTAAATGCTTAAAAATTGTTTTGCTAATGAAGATATCATTTAAATTGAATGAAATTCGAAATTTTTTGTGAGAGAAATTTTCAATGAGAGAATTTCGGTAAAAATTTCTCTCTCGCTCTCTCAATTCTCTTCATTTATGATCTTCTCTTAATTTTTTCTCTTATGAATTATTTCCGTCTTTTACTGATTTTCTTTCTCTTTTGGTTTCTCTCGCTCTCTCACTCTCAAATTTATGAGCGCTTGCTTTCAATTCTGCTCTCTTTTACTTTCTTTTCTCTTTGGTTAATTTTCTTTCTCTTACTCTCGCACTCTCACTTTTACTTATAACCTCTATTTAGCTTAATTCTCTCTCGACCGCTCTCTCATCCGGTCTCTCGCTCTTTCACTCTCAAATTTATGAGTGCTCGTTTTTTTTTGTTCTCTTATTTTCTCTTCTCTTTTTGGTTATTTTTTTTTCTCTTACTCCCTCACTCTCAATTTTACTCATTCTCACTATTGAGCTTAGTTCTCTCTTGTCCGCTCTCGTTCATTCTCTCGTCCGCTCTCTCACTCTTCAACACTCTCATTTTTCTTTAAATTCTTATACAAGTCAAAAAACTCTCTTCATCTGTCAGAATCGATAAACTTTAAATTACCTCGTTACAATTTCTGTGTTAATGTTAGAAGATGTTTTGTTATTTTTTTTTTCATTTAAAACATGTATCATAACTTTTTTCTCCTTTTACACATTACAATATTTGACGATGATTTTCTTGTTCTATTCAATGTTTGCCAATATTGAGATGTATATCAAAAAATATGACTAAAATAAAAGAAAAAGATCAAATGTTGTTACATCACCTCATTCCATAACTCTTTTCTTTTCATTTTTAGATGTTCTTACAATACATTGAATATAAAATGTGAGTGATATTACCCCAAAACAAACATATTAAATTACAAACACCTTGTACCTCGTTCATTTTTTTTTTAATTTAATCTTTGTAATATATAAAATATAACAAAACAAGCACCTTGTCCATTTCATTACATTTCATTTCATAATTTTTTTTTCCTTTAAATTTAATCATGTTCAGAATTTAAAGGTGTTCAATTTCATCAATATTATGCTCAAAATGGAATGCTTTTAAATGAAATAGGGATTCACAGTACTTGTTGCTGATGTACTTTATGGTTATTGCTTTTTTTACAATTTTTCTTTTTTTTGCATGTAATCATTGTGATATGTGTTTGTATTGGAGTATTGGAGAACATGCACAATATTTTACAGTTCGGTAAATGTCTTGCCTTTTAAAGGTATTTTATGAGTGTATCATGCTTTTTCTTATGTAATTCGAGTTAAAAATTATGGTCAGTGAATCAATCTCATCATTTTCATTTTAAAAGTGATGACACAATTCATTGATATGAGTGTAACATGAGACTTGGCCTTGCATTGTTTTCCAAAAAAAAAAAATTGGTTTCATTTCACAATCGGAAGTTTCAAAATTCACAGGGGCATGCATTTGAATGAAAATGAAGAGGAATCTCTCATATTAATTTGATTGAAAATTAAACAGAAGTCCATTCAATTAGAGAAGTGAAGGCGTGGATGATGATTTTTCACACCATTTCATTTAAAAAAATTTTGAAATATATTTGAATTATTAATTATATCACTCACAATGCAAGATGTTACCATAAAATTTCCGTTATAATGAAGGTTAACTTCAGATTATTTTTTTTCAACACATTTGTACCTTCATCCAATGCTTAAAGACCAATATCATAATGATTTTGGTTCTGGAATCAAAAAAAATTCACAGGAACCAATTAATTATATGTCGAAAATTAATTTATTATTATCATTCTATAACCCATTCATTATGATCACTTTTGTATCAATTTGACACGATAGGGGGCTTTTATATCCCTCTTTTTTTTTTGTCTTAATTATTTGACCTAACTGACCGAAATATTTTAAATTCTTAATTCAAAGTACAAGAGAGAAACATGAAAAGAAACAAAAAAATCGAGTATCAAAGATCATCTCAGCAGATTTTGATTGTGTATCAACATGCTGTGACTTCTCTACATTTTCTGTGAAATGTTGAATTTTTTTTTAATAAATAAATGAAACAGTAGCTTGATCAATATATTTTTTTTATTGTATTTGTGTTGTTATATTCATCTCGATATCCATTGTACATTGAATATTTGAATGAACGGACACTTTGGAGTCTGTTTCAGTAAATTTTTTTAAATAAAATGTTTAAATGATTGAATTTTTATAATGGATTCTTGCATAATATTAATAAAGTTGTTCGTTTTTTGTGTTGTATATTCTCTTTTTATGTTAATGTCAGTGTATAAGACGTTAATTCTAAAAAAAAAAAAAAATAAAGTATAGATCTTCTTAATGCTCCATCATTAAAGATAAATGTCGATGAGAAGATCGAAATGGATTGAATTTGTTTATTTTGCCTTTTATATTACGTTTTCCATTCATTTTCAATATATTCAGTATACAAAGACCTACAAACTCTTGATTAACATAAAATTTGTATTAAAATTAATTGAAATCTAGTCTTATGTTGCTACTGGTCTCTAAAATCAATGATAAGGAATGAATTTTAATCAGAATTGATGAATATTTTATGACAAATTACATTGAATGGCATTGAATGACATGAAATTCACTTTTTATTGTAAAATTTTAGACAAAAATTCGATTTCTATGTAGAATTCAATGGGAATTCATTTTAATTGAAGACTAAACATTGAAATTAAAATAAAAAAAAGTGAGATGATAATAAAATGAAATAAAATAAAATTAAAATTAAAAAAATTCACATGAATATATGGTTTGTTTGAAATTCAACACCTGTGAAGTTCATGCTCATTACATTTTATTTTTTTAAGAGAATATACAACATTTTATTTTTATCATATTTACATTTTATTACTACTGAAGATTATTATTTCAATATTGAAGCAAATTCTGAGATGTTTTTGCTATTTTTATCATGTTTATGATGAATATGTGAAATAAAAGGTATGTGTCACATGATGTATGAAGAGAAAATTTCCCATGAATGTTTATTTTTCACACAATTCTTTTATTTTATGGCTAAATGAATCGTTGTACTTGAAATAATGGAACAAAACTTAAACACTATCGTTAGAAAGAGAAATTAAATTGTTCTAGAACTTAATTTTAGAGAACAATTCAAGTAAAGATTTGTTCAGAAAGGTACTAAATTGATCAAGGGGAGTCAGGTCGTGCCAAATTCACCCCTAAATGTAAAATTCGCCAAATACCAACTTGGCCAAACGCCATATTCGTCAATTGCTAAATTTGCCAAGCGCCAAATGCGCCAAATTTACTAAACGCTTAATGCGTCAAATTTTCTGAGCGCCAAACGCCAATTACGCAAATTAACTAAATATGCCATTTTTAAAAAAAAATTCTGAAAAATAGGGTGCTCATTTACATAAAACTTTTGTAACAGTGAAAAATCGGTAAAGATTTTTAGGTCACAGGCCCTTGAATTTCATTTGACAAACCAACGACTTCTAATTTTCATCAATTTCAAACCCGATTTTCAGATTCTATCTTCCATGTATGTGAAATACTTGCAATGAACCCTTTATTTTTTTTACTCTCATTTCATTTTAAATCAAAATGGAAAGTTCATTGTCTTTCAATTCAATTTTTATTCTTGTTATTTTTATTTTCATTACCATTTTAAAGCTCATACCCATCATGAGTCGTGTGAAATTTTTGTTACAATGAAAATTATTATAAAATATTCATGTTAACCATAATTATAAACATTACACATGCTCTTTACTTGATGGTGCTGCCTCATATACGGGCAAATATTAGATTCACTTACTCACGGTGAAGAAGAAAATTAAAAATTCTCATAATTTTAATGACATTCATGAAAGAAAACTTTTGTTTATTTATTTAAAATAATAAAAAAAAAACGCAATTATTATACAATATCCAACCCCGGCTTCACTTATTTTAGTTTTAATGTATCTTTACCGGCATGTAATACCAAATTGTTGTTGTTATTTGCAATTATTTTCTTACAATGTTAAGGTCGTCGGTCTCCTTCTAACTTGTATCTCAATCCAACACACACACACACTGAAAAAAAGGTAGATGAACTGAACTTCTGTCTGGGAAATAATTTTAATTTCTTCCCACATAAATTTTTACTTTAACATACAAAAAATTGTTATTATTATTATTATTAAAATAATCACCTGGTTCAAGTGTTTTATTATTAATGTAATATTTAATGGTGATTATCATTTAAATTAAATTAAAATTGAGAGTAAAATTCTCATATATCGCATTGAAATGTGTCATTTTATATCACTTTACTTGTATTTTCAATCAAATCAATGTAATTCAATTACAGAATTTGAATCGATTAGGATCATTTTCAAAATTGAAATAAGCTTAATTGAATAAATAGAATGTTTATTGCAAATTAAGCCTACGTTTTGTATTAATCGATGTAATTGATCTAGTAAATTGAATGTTCAGTATTGTTCAATTCAAGTGATTTATGTAAATTAAACATAAAACGTGTTGTGATTCAATGTTAAATTGAAATGTGATACCGAAAATTTTGATATTAACGGTAAGAGGGGTCGTTACCCTAAAAAAATTGACATGATACGCGTTTTGGCGATTTTAATTGCTCTGGACAAGATCTCACTTACAAGTTGGACAGACCCTAAAACAGTGTTGCCAATTCAGAAAATTTTGAATTTCAGAGATAGCTTGAAATGAAAAAAAATTCAAGAGTTCTATTAAAACAATTTCAACTTTGTTCAAAATACGGCTGAAGTGTAAAATTTACCTCTAAAATCCAAGAAAATCCTGAAAACATGAAGGATTTGGCAACGCTGCACCAATTAAAATGAATATTTTCCTCGAAATTTCTCGATTCAAGTCATGTCTCACCACAGAACCTCAGAGATCTGTTCTTAGAAGTATTTTTAGACCGCTTTACCTTCAATCACTAGTAGCTCCTTTTCCTTAAAAGTCGTCATATAGTCACATCACCCTACTCTAGCTAAATTGAGACTCAATTGATTTATTTACACCGTTTAATTGTCAAGATAAGAATCAGCGAAAAAAACATTCGATTCCACATACACCAGATTCAATAAATAAATTAAATAAAATTTAAATATTAATAATAATCTCTGTAATAAAGGAAAATGACCTTTAATTAACAGCATGGTTTGCAACGAACACTACCTGAAATTGATTCCTTCTCTCTTAATAATTTTTTTAAATATAAAACGTGCAATTCAACACAAAAATAAAAGGAGATGCAGATTGCATGTTCAATTACACACAGAAATTATTTGCGTATCAATTCGTATTTATCTTTGTCTTCTCTCATTCTGACTTTGAATTTATATAAATTTTTATAATGCGAATAAATAAATTACATTCTACTTAACGTTCATTATGGGCTTATAATCTATTTTACTTACTTTTTATTTAACACTTCTATAATGTAATGTGATTTCATTGTATTTATTGTTTCGTTAAAAATAGGAATAAAATTGAACATAATTTGAGAGACGGTTTAATTCGAGTAGCAAATTAACACCACAGGTCTAATTTATCACCTTTTTATACTTAAATTGATAAAAATATTTAAATGTAAAAACTTGTCTCATTTTAATTTCAATTTTTGATTAATTATTTTGATTAAAATGTATCAAAATTAGATAAATATCACACAATTTTTCAATAATAAATCAATAAATAAACAAATAATTTGTCTCAATCAATTTTCTCACATTCAAATCAAAACCGTGTCATTAAACCAAGGTCATTATTATTTGCATTTTTTTACTTGTAAGTGACCCAGACATAATACATTTAAATTTTTTTTTTGTGTATTTGAATTTTAATAATTTGTAATTTTTCTGCTGATTACAATTTAATTTTTTTTTATTTGGAACCCACTTACAGTAAAAATTTAAACATTGAATTGAGAATTTTATGATTGTTTGTTTTTTATTTGTTGTAATTTTTTTGTGTCTTAAATCTTAATTTTATATCAGATAAAAATTTTGTTGACAGCTAACCAGAACATAATACGCCTCTGTGCTTTACGAGACAAGGCATACAAATGTTTACTGTTCAAGCAAAAAAAAAAATATTAATTTTAAACAAACAAAAAAACATGAATATTTTTGTAGTGAACATTCCTTGTACTGAAACATTTGTAAGAAGAAAAAAAAATTAAATATAAATACGTCAATTGATAAATATTTTTTTGTTATATTCTAATTACAATAATAAATTTCATTTGAATTACGATTGTATATGAATTTAATGGATTGGAAATTGAAAAAAATTAATGTTAACTTGATAAAATTTTAAAAGGGGTGTCAATACAAATTGAAACTGTAAAACGTGACCATGAAGGATTCACACGAGCGCATTTTTATAGATAGAATTACCCATTTTAGAAACGTTGGTCACTTATGAAAATATCACCATTCAAGGAAATGCCGAAATTTTTAAATTTTAATTTATTTTGAAAAAATTCGGCCCTGCGGTGTTTTTTTGTAATAGACGACTTTTTCCTTGATTTACATCTGTTTTCATGATTGACTATGATCAGGATTGGCGACTGTGATCAGAATTGTCAACTATGATCAGGATTATCGACTAATGATCAGGATTGTCGACTATGATCAGGATTATCGACTAATGATCAGGATTATCGACTATGATCAGGATTGGCGACTGTGATCAGAATTGTCAACTATGATCAGGATTGTCCACTAATGATCAGGATTGTCGACTATGATCAGGATTGGTGACTGTGATCAGGATTGGTGACTATGATCAGGATTATCGACTAATGATCAGGATTATCGACTATGATCAGGATTATCGACTAATGATCAGGATTATCGACTATGATCAGGATTGGCGACTGTGATCAGAATTGTCAACTATGATCAGGATTGTCCACTAATGATCAGGATTGTCGACTATGATCAGGATTGGTGACTGTGATCAGGATTGGTGACTATGATCAGGATTATCGACTAATGATCAGGATTGTCGACTATGATCAGGATTATCGACTATGATCAGGATTGGCGACTATGATCAGGATTATCGACTAGTGATCAGGATTATCGACTAATGATCAGGATGATCGACTAGTGATCAGGATTGGCGACTTCTTAAGAACTTAATCGAGTCAAATTTGTTCTTTGGACCAAATATGATTACAGAAAAGTCTCATTTCATATCAAAACTTGAGACAAGTCAAACCTGACGCCTCAGCCTCCTTTCAATTAAACCATAATTGACACCTTTTCTTCAATTCAAGCCTTTTAAACACCTGTATTTCAAAATTTTAAAATAAACATTCAAATTCAACTGTGAACTAAACAATAAAATCCATTATCAGCCCTATCAAGCTAATATATCTTTCAAAAATAAAACTAGTAAGCGAAAAAAAAAATTCTATTATAACAATAATTTATACCATAAACCATTATTTGATTAACGTTACGTTCAATTCAAGCTCAATTAAGGCAATAAATAAATGCAGTCGCATACAAAACATAAATAAATTATATTTATATTATAAAGGTGCTAACTGGTTAATGTGTGTTATTTTTGTTGTTTTGTCGCATTTTCAATATATACATTTATTAAAATGTAGTATAAACAGTGGCGGATTGGCCATATGGGCATTCTGGCAAATGCCAGAAGGGCCGTCTTGGTTTGGGCCGTAAAATGGGCCGAAAAATCAAAAACTTATTAGAAAATTTTAAAAGTGGGCTGAATATTTATTTTTAACAATTTCTAGTGGATTTCGTTATAAAAACTCTTATAGATTGTTTGTATGTCGTCACTCTATGATCTTGGGATCATTATTCTAGAATGATAATCATGGCCGGCGAGAGCTTAACCGGGCTGCGTTAGTTATAAAGTTCTCGGGGCTTTAAAGTTTGATGATGTAAATTATTTTTATCTGTCTCTCTCTTTCATAATTATTTATACTTATGTTCTCAAGTGAACATGTCGACATATATGTAGATCAAAATTAACATGTCGACATGACAAAATGATTTTTACAGAATTCATACAGAAATGCGGAGCTGCGAAGCAGCGGAGCATTTGTAATCAGAATGATTTTTTATCTCTCTATGCTTTTCATACAGAAATGCGGAGCTGCGAAGCAGCGGAGCATTTGTAATCAGAATGTTTTTTTTATCTCTCTATGCTTTTACATCTTCAAATAATCTGATATCAATTCAGGTATGAAAAATTGCAAGATATAAAAGCAACTCTGCATTTAAGTATAAAAGGATAGAGAGATAAAAAATATTTGATGTCAAATGCTCCGCTGCTTCGCAGCTCCGCATTTCTGTATGAAAAGCATAGAGAGATAAAAAATCATTCTGATTACAAATGCTCCGCTGCTTCGCAGCTCCGCATTTCTGTATGAAAACCTTTGAAGAAATTATATAAAAAATGCATTTAATTTTCCATGTCGGCATGCATGTTAACATATACATGCATGGTTTTTTTTATATTTAGCATATTGAGAACACTAATTTATACCTAAAATTTTGAAATAAATCTTTTATGCCCCTCGCTGCTCTAGAAAAATGTGGAGCTACAAAGCACTGGAACATGTGATATCAAAGAATTTGACGTTTAATGAATTTTTTCTAAAAGAAAAATATAAAAAAATCATTTCATCATCGTCCAAATATTTTGATATCAACTTATCATCATAAAACTTCAAAAAATTTGATAGCCAACTTATTATTTCATAAAAAATTAAAATTCTTTAAAAATGATCGAATATTGATCCAACGATTTTCAATAGTTTATTTAAAAATAAGTTAATTGGCTTTAAAATTGATTGACTTTTCATATAAAGTTATTGGGCGGCATCAATTTGAAAATTTGAAGTTTCAATGCAACTTTTAATATTTCGCTTTGCTTTTCACAATCTTTTATATCTAAATGCGAAGCTGCGAAGCATTTTTAACAAAATATTTAAAGTTTGAAAAAATAAATTGTTTATCTATCTCATAATGTTTTTTATCTGTAATATTGCAATTGTATCTGTTTTCTAATGTTTTTTATGAAATTAACACTAAAATTTACAAGAAAAAAAATTTATATTTCAAAATGGAGAAAATTGAAAAACATAATGGGAGATTTTTTTCCATTTCAAACTCAGCATATTTGATCAGCATTATAATAGAAAAAAAAATCTCTTCAGGGAAAATATTTGGGCCGTCTGAATCACCAATGCCAGGGCCGAAATTAATTGCCAATCCGCCCCTGAGTATAAATACACAATAATAAAAATCATATACAATGATAATAATAAAAAAATTTTAATACCAATAAAATCTGCATAAATGAGTGGTTTTAAATTATATTATTATTTTATATTAAAATTTATCATTTTATCAGAAATGTGTTAAGAATAAATTTGATAAGTTGTTTACTTTGAGCAAGGTCGTTTCAAGAACGTTTCACTGTTTCAAGTGCAGTATGGGAAAAATATGTTATGGGAATGGAATTACAGTGAATTACATGAAAAAAGGTTTCAGGTGTTCAAATCAATTGAAATGAATGTATTTGAATCAAAAATAATTAAATATTTTTCCTTCTTTCTTATAACTCATGTAATAGTTACAACCAAATATTAAATTTAAATTTACAGTTAAATGTCATATGTGAGACAGCATTCCAAATATTTTTTTAAGACACATAAACACATATGTCTTGTATTTAATATTTATATGAATTACAACAAATAAAACAACAAAAAATGATATTAAACATGGTGATATGACATTGTTTTGGAATTTAAGCCTTAAATGTGTAACGAAATTACATAATATGAGAGTGAGTGTGTATGTCATTGTATGTCCATGTACATTTAAAATGATTTATGAATTTATAATTAACATATAATTAGTGTAAAGTGGATTAAAATACATTTGTTTTGAATAAACGACAGGAATTTTAAGACTTTATACGTGTAAGCTTTTGTTCAAATATTAATTATTATGATTATTGTAATTAATTTTAAATTTTTATTGTAATTTAAGAGGAACAAGTTCCATGAAGTTCAATTCCTTTCTAAAAAAAAATGTTTCATATTAAAATTAATAAATTCGTGTTTTATGTTCATAAAAATACAAGATCCATACAAAAGATTTCAATGCTCGAATAGGCAAGAAACCCCACATATTTAAATTCTAATCTCTCATTTATTCATTTCCAGAGTCATTACTCTCAATCACAAAGACACACACACATGATATGTTATTAAAATGAAACAAATGTAAAAAAAAATAATTAAAAATCGTGATTCATGTAAATGAAAAATGATAAAAATGAGTTTTGTGGTGCATTTTCTGTCATGAATGAGTTAAAATCATGCATAAAGTACATCATTTATAAGGCAATTAAGTGCAGCTACTTGCTTAACTCAATTCTCGATCTCTTTAAATTTAAAACATGAAATCATTTGAGTTTATGGATTTGATGACAAGACACAAGAGTTTGATCTTGATTACAGTGTTACAACTTTGAATCGAAGAAATCGAGAAGAGTGTGTGTGCAATATTGTTCTATGTAAAGAAAAAACACGAATTAAAAGAGTAATTCATTGAAATTTTGTATAAGAACAACTTCATTAAGATCGATTCTCATTAAGAGAATTTTTTTTAATATTATGAGGAGGCTTTACGATGAAATTTTTTACAGGCTGCTTAAAATGAGAAGCTCTCAACACGATTTAGAATGATTTTGAGTTTTTGTGCATTTCGTAAGAAAAAAAATGCACTATTACAGACGGTTTGTCTGCCATCATTCTGACACTTCGTCACTGACTTGGGCTCCAGATCCCGAAAAACCGATAAAAACGGTTTAAAATTTTAAAAAATTTATATGTGTTTTGTTGGATGGAAGAGCTTTTTAAAATGATCTTTAACTCATTAGCTTTGTGATTAGGCTCAAGAATTGGGCTCAGGGATTAGGGTCCAGAGCCTCCAGAGCCTGAAAACGGTCAAAAGCTCAAAATGACCGATTTTTTCATTTTTTTCAAAAAGCACCCTCGTCATTTCTTCATTTCATTAAATTTAGTGTAGAATTCAATTCAAAATAAAGCAGTTAAAATGCATTAACTGATTCAAAATAAAAAAATAAGGCAAAAAATCGTGATCACATAATTGCTCATTTATGCAAATGCGATTTGTCATCCCAAAAACTTTGCATTTAAATGCATGTTAAACTAACACACACACAAAAATAACACACAGAGAGTGCTGCATATAATTACCGTTAATTTAAATATTCATTACTTTACTACTTTACTTTAATTTTCAACATTGGTGGCTAATGTAACAACTTAATTACGATATTTTCTTGCTTGCATCTCAAATGCAGTACAAAATTAGAGAGAAATGGGGGGTGTTCCAGTACAAATACATATAAAAATAAACAAGACAATTTCTTTATAAATTTTTATGAGTTCATGTCATTGAGTTTGAGGAGTGCATCTCAAAATGGAATCTAAATTTAAATTTAATGTTAAAAACAAAGAGAAAAATGGAGGAGTAACCACAAGTCACAAGATTTTAAGTTATTATGAGTTTTGAAAGAAATGTTCATTGAATTGAATGTCAGCTACTGTTACAACAAAAAAGCTCATTTTCTATTCTACGTATTTTAATTTGTAATGTCAGTACTCTCTGAGATAGCTTCAGGTCAAATGAAAAAAATAGAGTAAAATGCAGAGTAATGATAATGAACGATGACGACTGTGTGCTTTCTTTTCCTATGTATTCAAATAAGTAAAAAAATAGAGGAATGTGTATCAACAATTATTGGTCTTAAAATAAAAATGAGAAGAAAAAATATGTTTCAGATCAAATCTATGAGATCTTGAATCGTTAGACAAATAATGTTGAGTGAGATAACTGAATTGATATGAAATTTCATGATACAGGAAAGAATTTAAGAGGAGATGAAAGATATGAAAATCTAACTTTGGATGCTTGAATAAAGATATAAAATGCAGTCAATTAACACAAGTGATATGCCCTGTTTTGAATGTGTACATTAAATTGATCATACAAACAAACAAACACATTCAGAGATCTAATAACGATTTGTATGAATAAGGAAATGACTATTATTATTATATATTATTTATTTTTTTCTCTCGTTGTTTTACTTTATTTATTTTTTTTTAATTTAAATAGATACAAAATAATTTCATTGGCATACTTTTCATTTTATTTGTAACATCATTATTATCATTATATTATTTTATGTATTTGTTCTTTTAACTGTTATCTGATTGAGAATGGATGAGTGTTAAATTGAATGAAATTTTTTAATGATGCTTCGATGAAATAGTTTTGAGTGAAAATTTTGTTTCCTTGGACCTTACATTTCACACAAGGTGCAATTTTCTTAAAAGGTACAATTTTCGCAAATGGTAAAATTTTCTCAAATGATCGAATTTTCTCAAATGATCGAATTTTCTTGAATTGTTCAATTTTCTCAAATGGTGTAATTTTCTCAAATGGTCGAATTTTCTCAAAGTGTGCAATTTTCTCAAATGGTCAAATTTTCCCTAATGGTGCAATTTTCTCTAATTGTCTCAAATGGTGCAATTTTCTCTAATGATCGAATTTATCAAATGGTGCAATTTTCTCTAATGATCGAATTTACTCAAATGGTCGAATTTTCTCAAATGGTGCAATTTTGGCAAATGGTAAAATTTTCTCAAATGATCGAGTTTTCTCAAAGGGTCGAAATTTGTTCAAATGATGCAATTTTCTCTAATTATCGAATTTACTCAAATCGTCGAATTTCACACAAGGTGCAATTTTCTCAAATGGTGCAATTTTGGCAAATGGTAAAATTTTCTCAAATGATCGAATTTTCTTGAATTGTTCAATTTTCTCAAATGGTGCAATTTTCTCAAATGGTCGAATTTTCTCAAACAGTGCAATTTTCTCAAATGGTGCAATTTTCTCTAATGATCGAATTTTCTCAAATGGTGCAATTTTCTCTAATGATCGAATTTACTCAAATGGTCGAATTTTCTCAAACAGTGCAATTTTCTCAAATGGTGCAATTTTCTCTAATGATCGAATTTTCTCAAATGGTGCAATTTTCTCTAATGATCGAATTTACTCAAATGGTCGAATTTTCACACAAGGTGCAATTTTCTCAAATGGTGCAATTTTGGCAAATGGTAAAATTTTCTCATATGATCGAATTTTCTCAAAGGGTCGAAATTTGTTCAAATGGTGCAATTTTCTCTAATGATCGAATTTTCTCAAATAGGGGAGTTTCCTCAAATGACAATTTTTTTCAAAATAGAATAACCTTTACTTTAAAATATTTTTAAAAATGGTGAATTTTCTCTACAGAAATGTTCGTGCAGTAATGGTTGAACATCGTTAAAAATCACATTCAACATCATTTTCAGTAAAATCTCCATTTTACATATTTTTCCTCAAATTAATGTTTAAAAAAAAAAGAAATGCCATAGGTTGCTTAAAAAAAAATAAACGAACTATTGAAACGTGACTTGTTAATTTATTCTACAATATTCTTTAACAAATCATACTCAATTCCATTGTAAGTAAGAGATGATAACACACAAAGGCACGTGGCCACATTAAAATACATTTTTACAGGTAAAAAAATTAAATTGAACATAAACCTCTCCACACTTTTACCACGAATTTTTTGCATATTATCGCAAGGTGCATTGTTATAACTAACAACTATTATTTTCAAGTTCTATGAAAAGCAGTTAAATAAAAAACTTAATAATAATAACAACTGTGAGCCTTATTCAGTTATATGAACAATGTGGTTAGTTACTGGTAATGCTATTGTTGTAGCGAAATTATAGAATTAAATTATGATTACAGTGCTTTTTTTGCTCTCTCGCTATTTTTTTTACTGAAGCGTAAGCCATAAAAAGTGTGTATTCACTTGATTTCAATTGATTGATGTGCTATTTGAAATAAAAAGTATTGTTAAACTCAAGATAAATGCATTATTTTGTGTAATTTAGTAGGAATATCGATTTGATCGAAAAACTGTTAATATAAAATAAGAGTATAGAAAAAAAATGATTAACCAGAGCAATTTTGATTGGAATTGAAGTTACATTATAATTTTCTTGTGATAATTTACGGAGCAAGTGGAACGTGCCTTGAACAATGATTTTCTTTTAAATTTAAAATGAAATAAAAAAAATGGAGAAACATTTTGATTCGTTACTTTCTTTCAATAGTACAAAGAAATACATTAAATTTAACGATGTTTGTTAATCTAAGTCAACAAATCGATCACGAATTGAGTAATCAAACATTTTTTCGGTGCATTAAATTAATGTTCAAATAAACAAACATGCTTTTATTCCAAATGAAACTCAAATTCAAAAAAAAAATAATAGATTAAATTCAAAAATAGTCAATTCATTCGGGACTCATTAAAAATATTGGAAATCATTTAATGCACAATCATCATCAATACAAGAAGCAAAATTAAAAAAGTAAAAAATTGATTCAATGTAATGTCAATGATCTTCTTTGAGTTGTATTAACGTACCTTATTTGTATCATTGAATTAACTTCAATGATCACATAATAGTACAATTTTTTTTGCAACATAAAAAATTAAATATAATAAAAATAATTCAAATACCAGATCGAATCATCTCAACATATCACATTTACATTGTATATGAGTAATGTGATACCGATGCATCACAATTCAGTAGTTTACTTTGCATTGCATTGAGATAAAAAAAATATATATATATTATTAATGGGCTTTCACTTTTTCACATATTTATATGTTGATTATGTGATGATATGAGAAGTCAAGTGCACTGACATTGCATTATCGGTATGTATTTGGTCTGAACTTACTTTGAGATGAAATGAGATGTGATAAAAAAAATACTTAATATGATTGTTTACTTTTTAAATTAAAATTATATTTATGTTTTAACTTTAATCTAAGGTAAAATGTATCAAAATTGACAGTTAGGGTGACATGAAAATGACTCTTAATGTCTTATGTGGACCAAAATTAAATTAAGCCCAATTTTCGTTGAAGACTATTCATTAAAATCCATTTCTCTAAATGAGGTCTCAATTTATGTGTTATGTTTTAAATTAAATGCCCACTCTATTCTAATACAGCAGTAAAAGTAATCCAGTTTTTCTAATTATCTTCATATTTAACTCAATTGAGAGACATATAAAAGTGATATCACATGCAAACTTTATGATTTCTGGAAGTAGTTAAGACATAATTAAAAAAAAATTGCATCAATGTAGAGTAGCTTCATTCATATACGGTGTGTTATGCATTTTTATCATCTCAATATTGATATATTGACTCACGAATGCAAGGCAGAGAAGATAAACGACCATTTAATTTATGCAAATCTCGAAAATGTTGTACTAGTTTAGACTCGTTGTTGTTGTTATTCTCTTTATTTTTATTGACAGGTAATAATAAATTTTATAATTTTGTAATAATTTTTAATTTGCAACTCACATTTTCTCGATTAAAGTTTAAGGATTAACCCTTCAATGGCAAAAATTCTTATATAGTGTAAGTCTGTGTGAAGTGACTGACAGGAATCTAAAACAGCTATCAAACACCTTAGAAGACCACCAAAGACCTCAGACTGTCAAAGATCTAAGACAGCTATAAAAAAAAAGTGATTCATCATAAGCAAAAATATAGATAGTGAAATTTTAACGATTTTTCACGATATTGGAAAATTACCCAGTTTTTGGTAGTTTTATCGATTTTTCGCAGAATGGTCAATAATTTCGTTTCAAAGTCGATTATGAGCAATTTCAGCTCATATTTGATGTTTTTTGGTATGAAGCTGAAAAATCGATTAGCATTCAAAAAACCCAAAACCATTCAAAGGGTTTAGTATACAAAAATTAACTCAAATAAGAGTAATTTCTAAACAAATTTCTTCACGTATACATGAAAAAAATGACTAAATAAAGATTAACAAGAGCAACAAAACATCACTTCATAAAATAAAATTTAATACAAGATCAGTCTCTTGTTGTTGTCGCACTTTTTCTTGTTTATTTATTTGTTTTATTACAACTTTTTCTAATTTTTTAACTTTTTTTTTGTAATGTTCCACGTTCACGACTTTTTTCCTTATTTAGTCTTTTGTCGCTTGTATGTAAGACTTTTTTTTCGTAATACCTTCAATGTTTTGTGTATTCTTCCTCAAATCTCAATGAAAAAATAAAAGAAAATTTCTTGTTAAAATTTTTTTAACAAATTTACCGCACACATGAGTTTGTCCAAACAAAAAAAAGTGTGTGTGTGATGTTAACAGAATTTGTACTTAAAGAGTAAACAAATTGTAATAAATTTGCGTTTAAACAGTTTTTTTTTCACTTACATTACTTGAAAATAAATTTCTAGTTATAATAATTAGATGACAGATAAAATTTATAATAAATAAGCTAAAAACCGTTATTTAAAGATATTAAAGTAAAAAAAAAACTAATTTAAATTAAATCAAAATACCATTAAATGATATACTAATCTGACATTTTATTGAGAGTCAAATTGTCATACAAGTGTAAAAAAACTACTTTTTAATATTGAGAATTTACATGTTAAAACACGATTTTATACATAAAATCAATATTTAATTAATTAAAAATTCCATAATCGATAGTTTTGATGTTTGTTTTTTTTTGTTGTTTAATTATTATTATTTTCCAATTTGGTGCCATGTTTTCCTGTTATTTACAATTATTACTTTGAGATTATAAATATAAATTTATATTGAACCAATTTATCTCAAATCGATATCAAGTACAATATTAAATTCGATTGTTGTTCATTTTTTTTTGTTTGTTTGTGTTGTTTTTAATTTCAAAGCCAAGTTAAGAGTAAAATAATAATAATAAAATAGTAACGGAACGATCATTATCTGCTCGCTTTGACTGTTTATTAGAGTGCATTATTATATTGTTTTAAATATGTGCACACACACACACTCATACACATACACGATGCGCTAAATGTAGAACAGGACAAGGAAAAAAACAATACTTTTTGCACCATTCAAGCAGAACAACATCGGAAATTGTATCAAATAATAAAAATAATAATGATAAAAAAAAATTACATTACTTTACGCGATTCTCGTAACGAGAGAGCGCACTCAAATTGCAAAAAAAATAAAATCCTTATCATTCTGATAAAATCAATATAATATAATAAAATATTGAATCTAAATCGGTAATGGCAAAAAAAATTCCTGGCATCATCGATTTAATCCAGTTCAATCCAATCCGATGCAATATAATAATTGTTTTATTATCTCGTTTAAATTTATAAATGGTAAGAAATGTGTGTTTGCTGATACATTGTTTTGAACTTGAAGCGTAAAACTTCAATAATAAAATACGAACATGCATTGAGAGGTATTGAGATAGTAAAAAGTGTTTGTGATATTCTTTTTTTTTGTACTTAAACAATTGAATTCTCTTTGTGATCTAAATTACACACTCTCTTGTCAAGTGTTTCTTTGGATTTAATTGATTTTCTGCATGTAGTCTAGTTTTTATTAAGTATTATTATTAATATTTGAAATGGTTCGAACTTTTTTTGCTCGTTGTAAATTTATAATGCATGAAATGGCTTTACGTGACAGAGTTTTTACGGTTTGATTACGGATTTCTTGTGAGTTTGAAAGTAAATTGATGATTTTTGGTCTTGAAATTTTCTTGAAGGATTTTAAACGTCATGAAAGTTAATCCTAAAAATCTGATACAGAATTTAACCTGCAGTCTATCTAAGAACCTTTAAGTCCATGTTGCTTTACAAAAAAAAAAAATTGCAACTGTTAAGTTTTTTATTTGAATCGAGGTTAAAGCCCCTAAAACCGAATTGAGCTTCAAACTGAGGGCAGGATGCAGGTCAACCATGGTCATGGTTGACCTCTTCTACGGCTACCTTGTGGGTTCTTTACAAGGGCCTGGTGACAAACTTTTGGAGGGTCTTTTAATAAGGTATGCCAAATATAACCAAATTTTCTTCTACGTATTTCCATATTTAAGTTTTGCATCTTGGTTTTTCACAGTAGTTCATCATTCGAAATTCCATTCGGCCAGAAGATACCCAGAATTTGTCCAAAACAGTGATTGAAAAATACTTGCAGCCTTCTCTTAATGTCTTCTGTAACTAGACCTGGCTATCATATAGAAGGAAAGAGAGTCCTCTTGCATTCAACTTGCTTATGAGACAGCTCACATTTATCATCGGCAGAATCCAGGCACTCAAATCGCTCTCGTGGTTTTAGAGGGTCCCATGTAATATCCTTCGCTTAAAGTGATATTCAAAATTAAAAAAAAAAAATTAAAATTTCACTTATTCACACCCCTGAAATTTCTATCACATTTCACAAAAAAATTACGTTTAAAAAACCAATTTCCTGAATTGTAATTTCATTTGATCAAACAATTTTTCTAATTGGTAATTCATTAATTTGATCTGTTACATGATTCACTGTCCAACATCATTATGTCGAAACGGATATTTATCACACATATTATTACAACAACAACAAAAAAGTGTAGCATAAAACTATATTGCAAATTTATTACAAAGTAACTACAAAATTGCATGAACATCTACTATGATTAATTTTATATTAGTAACAAGTAAAGAAAAAAAAAACAAAGCAAAAAAATTATTATATGAGATTAAAGACGAGATCGGATTAAAAATCAATTAATCTAGTGTAAAACAGATTTTTAATGAGAGAACTTTACCATGAAAGGTGCAAAATGCACTAAAAAAAGAATAGAATTCAACACTTCACAATAAATTAAAAAAAGAAAAAAAAACGAATAAAATTCCTTTGAAATGAATGTCCAATCAAACAAAATTATATATGGTTTACTTTTTTTTTGTATTAATACAATTTTCTTTCATTAAACTTTTTTTTTATTTTATTTGTATTTGAATTGTAACACTGATAAATAATATCAAAAAAAATGTTATATTGACTTGATGCCTTCTATAGAATTTCAAAGCATATTCACATAAACATATTGTTCTTTTTCATTATAGTTAACTCTTATAACATTATTTTTTTTTTGTTATTATTATTTATGTAATTAAGTAGCGCATTATTTTCTTGTATTGTAAAGATATTTGATGATAGCTTTAAGTTTTTTTTGTTTCATTTTTTTTGTATGTATGTATGATGAGTGAGCATTATTATTATTATTATTTTGGTTTTCCTTTAAACTTTATTATAAATCGTGAATCTGAGAAAATGATGATGGTTAATGATGCATTATTTCTAACATATCGTACTTTATTATTTATTTTTTTCATCTCTCCTTTTTGAAATAAGAGCAAGAAATTTTTAAATAATAACAATTGAATTGTGGAAGTTAAAATGGTGCAAATCTTTTCATTCTTGTTCAAATACAATAACCGCACAAATACATTAAATTGTGTATGATGATGATAAAAAGGGAGAAAAAAAATTGTTTAATAATATAATAAAATAAAAATCGTGCGGTAAAAGCACGTGCGATAAATCAAATGTTGCTGCTGTTAACACACACACACACAAAAAGTCAAAGAAAAAAAATTCATCATCATATGGAAATATGGTTTCATTTACGGTTATGTATGTTTTTTTTACTCAAATTGGATGGGAGGCAAAAAAAATTAATATGAATTGATAAACATGCAATTTGTTCATAAACAAAAAGGTCTTGAGGGTTATTGACTTGTGGTTTAAAGTAAATCGCGAAACCAATATGTGAAACAAGTGAATTACAGTGAAAAAAAATTAAGTGGAAAAGAAAACTTGTAATAGAAATTATGCTCTATCATGTTAAGACAATTATCGAGATCATTTGTTTCAATCAGAATGTTCTCTGACCTGAAGGAATTCTTACAGGAAGGTTATATAGGCTTTTCTGGGAATGGTGGTTCAATCAGGCGGGTACTCTTAAACAGACTCGCCTCTTTATCAAGGAACCTGATTCCGGTTTTTTCAGACAACTGATCAGATTGATCAGTCATTTTGACTCAAGAGATCCAATGTTCAAATGCTGCTCTGAACCACATGAGACTGCTGTATATCTGCTTTGTATATGTCCCAAGCATGCCAGATTACGTGGTATCACGCTGGGTGAGTACTTCCTCAGTATTGATTCTATCATAAAAGTGAGGATGTCTACTCTGATTAACTATCTGAGTAGGTGTGGTCAATTTTCTGAACTGAACCAGGTCTAGTGGACTTCTAATAACTTCTGTTGATTCTCTAAATTTGGTCCCTTCTTCATCAGATATGATGATAAATGAGTATGACAATGGTTTGACCGTCTGTAGGTTTGAGTGCTGGTTCTCTTTTGTGGAGACTGCCCTAGAAATCTTATCTCATCTGATGTACAATTGAGAGCGTACTAAAGGCAGATTGATTTACTAATTTTAAAATTAACAGGCTTTAGTCATTTGAGAAAGAACACTATCTGTAAGTGAACCTGTCCACTGGCTAACTTCAGTCTCAACGAGAACTGTCTTAAATTTCAATCAAGATATCATCTGGTCTTCAGCTATAGGTTGACAAGAGAATCTATAAGAGGAAATATCACTATCAATATGTTTTATAAAAAATTATAACAAATTACATATCTAGAGCACATGTCTTATTAAAATCTTGAACTTGAATCTAAAAATAAACATCTAATTATACATTTTCTTACACTATCCGACTCTAATTTTAACATCAATACGATTAAAATAAAAAAAAAATCACATTTCAAAGAAAAAAAATTATAATTAAATGAGAAAAAAATCTCTAATTACAGTATTTAACATATAACATATCATATCATATGTAATTGTATTAAAAATAAAAAAGTGTATCGGATATTAATTTGAATTAATCTCCAACTCACTCAAATCAACATACATGAACAATATTATTAATTTACTCATAAGACAAATCATGAAAGACCGGAGAAGAAAGCTTATGGAAATTAAATGTCAAGGTTCTCCTTCAATTTCAATTTTAATACAAGAAAAAAAACATGATTATAATCTTACACAGAAGACCACAGTAACATCGTGTTCAATGCATTAATTTTTTTCAGTTGACAATTCAATTTAAGTTTAGTGACGCATTTTATCATGATTTCGTGTATATTGATGTTCGAACTGGAATTCAAATACGTGGGAAGAAGAAAAATATATAAATGGATATTAAAAGGAATTTTGATGCTGCTTAGAAAATTGAATTTGTTACATTGTATCAATGAATTCAGAATTATTGTGATTAAAAAAATATGAAAAAGAAACAATCAATAATAAAACTTTTTTTTACCCTTTTAATGTTAATTTTAATTGAGACATCATTTCATTTCATTTCAACAAAGTCTCATAATTAAGTAGAATACATACATTTATTTGTATTCAGTTATTAGACATAATAATAAGGAAATGTATAAAAAAAATTAAAATAAAGATGAAATAAATAGATATCCCAATAGCATTCTGTATTCATTCATATTTCAATCTTAAAATGCACCTTTAATAATATTAAAACATTAACTCTAACTCTATTAAAACATTATTATTGATATCTGAATTTTTAATCAGCAGTAAAATAACTAATAATAATAATAGAAATGCAATTTATCTACAATTTTAAAGTTTAGACAAATAATATTTAATGTGCGTGTGTAGCTGAAAGGCATTATTTGAATTCTTTATTATTATTCAATTGAAGTAAACAGGAGACAATAAAATTGTTAATAATTGAAGTGCCAATAAATAAATAAACAAAACACATTTAAAATATTTAAACAAAGGACATCTCTCTCTCTCTCTCTGTCCATATTCATATAAATATATGGAAGAATAATAATTTCTGCTTAAATACTGTGGGCGTTGTTTATTTATTTTATTTATAACTTTACACAGTCAGTGTCCATCGGTAGTTCTTGATTCATATAAATAAATATTAACATAAATAGGAAAACAATTATTATTATTCAAAATATCTAGACATGAATGGCATTGATTCTGTGTATGTCTGTGAAAAATAAATTGAAATAATAATTTAAATTGATGAAAATATTTGACAAAAATGTCACGATACCTTAATGATCTTACACTGGAATGGGAATTCACAATTTTTAGACTTTTTGTACAATGTTAAAAAAAAGAAAATTATATTTCAATATCATAAAAATGCACCTGCACTTTGACTTAACTGTACACCTTACCTTTGAAATTAAAATATCACCTACCATAAAAAAGTTTGATCTAAAAATCTTATATACCTGCATTTTATGATCAGAAAAATTGATATAACTACGGCTACATATTTCAATGTAACAATAATCTGATATCAAAATTTTAAAATAAAAAATATTTTTCAACTATAATAAAATCATATGAAACAAAAAATTTAGAATATACTTATTTAAAAGTATATTCAAGTTCAATATGCATTTAAAACATTTCATTTTAAAGCAATATATGATAATAAATAGGTTTATGATATATTTCTATTTAATAATATATTAAATTCTTTTGTGATTATTTATTGTGTATCTTTGTCTTGTCTCATTCTTGTGTGTATTGTTACATTTATTTATATTGATTTTAAAATTGTGTCAGAAGAACAAAATTTTGTTATTGTTCTTTATTTATATATTTTTTTATAGTATAAGGTGCATTTATATTAAATGGCAGATCATTTTTCAAAAAAATTTTAGGTTAATTGAAAAGCAATCTATTATTATTTTATTTGGTTGAGGCGAGAACTGAGAACATTCTATTAGCTGACTGGTTAACAATATTTATTTAGTGGAATTCGAAAGAAGGAAAAACTCACCATTAACCAGGAAATATTTTAATTTGGCTATATAAATCGCCTTGAAAAACTCGATGGTTTTGTTAGGAGGCTAGTCTGTTGACGATACTCATTCTGTCCCTGTAAAAAATAAATTTGAAAAGAAGCATATGAACATACACTCAAACAGCAAACGTATGTATGCTAAATGAGCTAATGTTTTCTTTGCTCATCCGGCAAATGAATGTTTGCCAAATTGGCTACTCTTGAACTTTGTACTACAGAATTTTCAGTATTTGAAATCTGATATTTTGATAAATATTTGTCGTAGAAAAAATCCTAAATATGTTTTGGAAACAACAGAAAAATATCTTTTAGAATCTTTTACAACATTTTAATATTTGTAAATAAAATTGAATTTTAGAACGAAAATTCTAAATTTTTCATACAAATAATGAGAAATTGATGCAAACCAAACAATATGGTCGAATACTAATGTTTTTGCTGATTCATACAGGTGCCTTGCATTACTCAAATATTTGGTACGCATTAAATTTTATTTATATTTTGATGAAAGTATGAAAAAATAAAAATTTTGGCTCCATAATTCAATCTTATTTAACAAATATTAAAATATTGTATAAGATTCTAAAAGAAATTTTTTTGTCGTTTCCAAAACATATTAATAATATTTTCTACGACAAATATTTCTCAAAATATAACATTTCAAAAAGAAAATGTATACTATCCATTTATTCAAGAGTAGCCAATTTGGCAAACATTGATTTGCCGGATGAGCAAAAGACATTCGCTCATTTGGCATACATACGTTTGCTTGTTCAGCGTACATACATTTGCTTGTACGGCATACGTACATTTGCTGTTTGAGTATATGTTTATATGCTTCTTTTGAAATTTATTATTTACAGGGGTTGTTAGATTCAAGTTGCTCTTACTTAGTGTTGTCTTAAAGATGTGGATAAAATATTAACAGATTAAAATAACAATCTTCAACCGTCCCACAGTATGACACAAATGATTTTAAATCGATGATTAAAGTAACGAATAATGATATCATTGCATTTAATGACATTGACTACTAATTCCCATTACACCTCAAATAACAATAAACTTTTATTCTTCAGTGAGCCACTAGTTGAGTCGTAAAGGCCATCAACGGAATTGACTAGGAGCATGACATTGTAAATGTATCTTCGCATACCGGCTTGATTGCGGACTTTAGGAAGCTTGATAAGCCTCGAATTTTTATATCGTTGGAACTGAGAACTGAAAAACATTAGTGATTCAAATTGATCTTCTTATGATGTCTTTCTATGTCCTTATCTTGGGTATCGTTCAGATTTGAGAGGCAGCTCATTGAAAAATAATAACCTTTAATCATAAATTTCCTTTACTTCCAAATTTGATCAATATTATTTGCTTTTAAATTAAAATTTTAGTCTTAAAGAAACGTTTTATAGTTCATGCACAGATCTTAAGGCCTATGTCGTTGCTCCCTTCGTCGACTTGCTTTGGGTTTCTTCTGTTCGATCACCTTTTTTGCTGAAATTGAATGCATTTTTTATCATATTTTTAGATTTTAAACTATCCTAATGAACTACCATCATTAACTTTTATACAATTTAAGGCTATAAATAAGAAAACTCACCTTTTCATGTATATTTGTTTTGATGAAGTTTCTTATCCGGGTTTCAATTCTCTGTTTTATTTTTATTTTTGCCAGTTCTGGTGCTAATTCACCTTTTAATTTCCCTTAAATCACTCAACAGAACCATTGACCTCCATCCAGATATGTTTGTTATGATGCAATGATGTCCTTTGTTTACAATCAGATACAATTTGACAGACGACGAACCAAATTTCAAGTGTGTTTCCATCTGCATTGATTTTCAATTTTTTGACGATTTTGTTTCTTATATGATATAAATTTTTCAAATTATTATTGTCAAGACATAATGAAACATGACAATTAAACATAAAAATATAATGCAATTAAATAAAATATCTAAACAAATCAATATGATACTTGAATAAAATTTTAAATCTTGTTCAACAACATGTCACCAAAAATTAATGTTACATTTTTTTTTAAAAAATATCATATAAATCCTTAAATGTATTGTAACACATGCAATTCATTCAAAACTAAAACTAAAATGGTCTTATAATAATAATAAATGTATTATTTGAAATTAACATGCTTTTATCAGTCATATTAACACTAAAACACTAACAACATCAAATGTAATAATAATAATACTAAACAAACACCATAGAGGACATGCAAATTTCCTACAATCATTATTATTATAAATTTAGCTATTTTTATATACAGAAATGGCATGCAAGTGTCTTTTAATTGACTTTATCACATTTTAACGCGTGTATTTTAAATATAATAAAAAAATAAGTTTACAACTAATAAAAAAGACTATATTAAATGAAAAAGGTAAAGGAGTTTACATTAAAACAAAACAACAACAAAAGTAAAAAAAAAATGATAATAGAAATAATGTAATTAACAATTTATATCATGTGTAAAATCCGCCTACACATTTGAGTTAAAAGTAAAGTGACATTTTGTCATGGTACTAAAACGCATTATTTTTTTGTATTTTGTAATTTTATTATTTAACATTTACAAGTTATTATAAGTATTAAAAATGTTAATAAATAAATGTAAATGGTTAACAGTGGAAAATTGAATGATTTATCGCACTTGCTGTGATTTAAATTTATTCCATTTTTATATGATTTTATTGTTGTTGTTGTTTTGTATTACATAAGTAACTTTTAATATTTGATTTTTTTTTCTTGAATTAATTTGAAATAATAATAATATAAATCGGATAAATATCAAAAGTTTAAGACAAAAAAATTGAATAATAATTGTAATTGTAACAGTAAACATGCCATAATCACACACAACTTGCATTGAATTTTTATTATGCTATTATACGCTATTTTATGCTCAGGTTTAAACCCAATCTGACTTGCTGACTTGAAAATATTAAATGAAATACTATGAAACAATGACAAATCAATATTTCTAATCTTATGTCAATAAATATAAACATATTTTTTATATTGATGTGAATTTATAAGGTTTTTGTATAGATATTGACTTTGGTTTACATATTGAAATGCAAAAAATATTAGCAGAAAACTGAAATCAAGTGTTTTTTCTTATGTTTTTTTTTTTGAAAAGAAATAAATTTTTATGATATTCAATGAATTTTATATGAAATATTATCTAGAAGTAATAAAATAATGAATAATTTAGTGTTATGGTTTGTAAAAACAGTTGTAAATTTCGCTTAATTCGAATTTTTAGCGCATTTTTTGTCGATTTGAAAATAAAAATGCTAGTATTGTGGTCGCAAGTGTGGTAGTGTGGTTTCAAAAGTCTTAGATTTTTCTAAAATGCTGGAGTTTTTCAAAAGTCTTAGATTTTTCTAAAATGCAGGAGCTTTTTAAAAGTCTTAGATTTTTCTAAAATACAGGAGTTTTTCAAAAGTCTTAGATTTTTTTAAAATGCAGGAGTTTTTCAAAAGTCTTAGATTTTTCTAAAATGCAGGAGTTTTTCAAAAGTCTTAAATTTTTCTAAAATGCAGGAGTTTTTCAAAAGTTTTAAATTTTTCTAAAATGCAGGAGTTTTTCAAAAGTCTTAGATTTTTCTAAAAAGCAGCAGTTTTTCAAAAGTCTTAGATTTTTCTAAAATGCAGGAGTTTTTCAAAAATCAATGAAAACGACCTTCTATGTATCTCCGAAATCCCCAGATCACATAATTCAACTTAAAAATAAAATAATTATCGATATAGTTAAACTCTGATTTGATTTTTATCCGAAATGATACATTTTTACTCATTTACCTGAACACACTGCGATCATTACAGGAAACTGTCAATCAAGTGACCATTTCTTAAATCGTTCTTAAAATTTAATATAAAATTTATTCGTGTTCAATGTTTATTTATATAAAAACAAAAATATAATAAAAAAATCAAATCATATCAAAAAAATGCCAATAATATACTCAGAGCCCCATCCAAATCATATCAAAAATGTTAATCTTTCATTACACTATACAACAAATACGCGAAACCTGAGCCTCCGAGTCGAGGCTTTTACTGGCGTCACTTATGATCAAAATAAGTAAATTGGCATTCAAGAAATTTCCCTAGGACGTCAGGTTCCTGAGATAGGCCCATAGGGTCATTTAGGCTCTTTAAACATAATATTTCATAAAAACGGATTTTTTTATGAGTTAGAATTAAAAAAAAAGAATGTTAAAATAGTTTAAAAAGTATTTGACGTAAATATATTTCATGTTCAAGCGAAAAAATTGACAATTTTCCCTAAATTCTGTTATGCAAACAAGAGTTGGAAAACACAAAAATTACAAAATTCACCAAAATTGTGCATTTTTCTTTGTGTAATGAAACTTTTGTACGCTAAAGACATTTTAAACTTAATTAACATTCTTTTTTCAAGTTCTGACTCATAAAAATATCCGTTTTTATGAAATATTATGCTTTAAAGAGCCTAAATGACCCTATGGGCTTATCTCAGGAACCTGACGTCCTAGGGAAATTTCTTAAATGCCAATTTACTTATTTTGATCATAAGTGACGCTGGTAAAAGCCTCGACTCGGAGGCTCAGGTTTCGCGTATTTGTTGTATAGTGTTATTTATTATAAATTGATATCAATTTATTTTTTTTTAAATGTGTTTATGTTTAAATTGTATCAATCAAATTATTGTTTTATGATTGAAATGGGATCAAATCAACGATTATTATTGAATTTTCTTTTATGTGTGTGGCTTATAAAACGTTAAAAAAAAGTTTTTTGACACATCATATTGATCTTTTAAAATTCTTTAAACATTTAAACATCGACAAGATGACAATCACAGATAATTTTGATTTTAGTATTTTTTTTTATTTTAAATCTCATTGAATATTAGCTTTTAAGCAGAATCTTAATTAACTTTTTTCAATTTATACTTGTTTTCTTATAGACATGTAACGCTATTAGACGCTTCGTTGATTGTTATGTTTATTTTTTTATATCACCTCATACGTCACAGCCATTGATTTCATTTTGTATAACAACATAATGTTGTAATCAAATCACTGTGTGTGTGCATAAAAAAACCATAAAACCCGAAACAAAAAAGGGGGAATTTAATTTCATGTTTTACATAATCATAAGTGACACTCTTCGGTTAATTGTCTAACAAGCCATGAAATTGATGATGAACAAATACCATAATTCACTTTCTTAATGAAATGCACTCCCTCATTATGTTACGCAACGATGCTTATCAAAAGCATAATGTTCACATTTTAACACCTTCATATCTCACCGTATTTTTCTTCTTTCAAGTGAGTTAGTGTAAAACTTTCGAAGCGTGACCTCAACATGAGCGATATGATTTGTTGAACATTATGACTCCCTTTTTCATGGTAATTCACTTGTTGAACATAAATATGAACAATTTATAGGAATTTGTTGTGTCACGCGTAATTGTATCTGACCTCTGTTCAATTTTTTGTTGTTGTTGTTAAATCGTGTGACATCTTTGAAATGATTAATGTTCTGATTTAAAATAACAAGACAATTCTAGCACGAGAGTTCTCTTGTTTTAGTTAAAAAGTTTCTTGTCTTATTATTTCTGTGTTTTTTTTTCATATTATTTATAATAAGCGTGTAGTAATAAACCGCGTGATTATACTCATTTCCTTTTTCTTTTTTTGTTTCAATTTAAACGAGGTGCTTTATGATCTTTTTTTATGTGCCTTGTTCTTGTTCGTGTTGTAATTTTGGCTCGTATTCTAAGAAGAATTTAACATGACTAACATTAAAAAGTATGTACAAGGCATTTAATTTCATGTTCTTTGTTATTAGTTATGTGTTTAAAAAAAAAATCGTTTTCTGGTTGAAAATTTAACCCAAATTTGTCTGATTCCTCCTGATTCAATCCTGGTTCAGATGAATTTAAATTTAAATTTAAATTGAAAAATGTTCTGATAATTTAATTTCATAAAATTTAGTTCAAGAACAAAAATTTTTTGAATCAACATCACTGTTTTAATTTAATTCTTCAATTTATATGAGAAGTTACAAGTAAAATTGTTAAGAACATGTTTAAAAAAAATTGTAAAGTAAAGCACGCCATAAGAGAGATAATCATATAATGATGATGATAATCATACTTAATCATGGATAATACAAACTACTTCAGTTCACTTCAGTGTCTGGCTCAAATGAAAATTAACGTTAAGATGCTGGTAATTCAATTTCATATAAGTGTGTTCAATTATGACTTAAAACAAGCTTTCATTGAAACGCAATTTTGTTTAAATTGCGAAATTTTATATCCGTTAAATTTCAATGAGGGTTCGAAACGTCTCCTAGCTTGTTTTAAGTCCTCAAATTTTACTCATAAAGTCAATTTTTCATTATATCTCACTTTAAATGAACTCACTGTATCATGAGCCTGCCAATATTTGACTTGATGATCAAGAGTGTACAAATCAAATTCAACGTGTATTGAATTAAATTTGAAAAGAAATCATTTTATTATTGCTATTATATTTTTTTTCGTTCTTTTTTCATTTTCAGTGTATGTACGAAATTTACTTTTAAAATTTTATTATGAACTCTTGTGGTTTCAGACAATATGAATCAATATGAATATAATAATAAGAGAATGTTCACAAAAAAAAACATTATATTTATTATAATAAAAAAGAACAAACAAGAATATAATGATAATCGAGTTTTTGAGTCACTTAATTTATATTTTTTATCGATTCGATATACTTTTTCGGTAGCTTATGGCAGTTTTTTGTGGTTTACTTTTATTTTTTAACTCATCCACATCTTTTTTTGATATTATTAATATAAATTCGGATTCTTCTTTTGTAACAAACACACACATGAATATGATAAAGTAAAAAAATGATATGAAAACCACATTAAGTTCACTTTTTTATTACAAGATTACATTAAAAAAAATTTCAATGCAACAACGACGACGATGATGATGATGATCTCTTACAAGTGCAAACAATAAAGTATTTTATATTACAATGTGTTGAAAAATATTGCCGATAATGTACTCGTTTTATTGTGATTTTATTGTAATTGCAATGTCAAATGTCAGAGGAATGCGCTAATGAAGTCCCATGAGAATTTTTACATGACTCGCATTGAATATGATCAAATATGAGCAGAAATATTCAAAATTTAATGTATTTTGATGGAATCTGAATGAATCACGGCTTATACTCCATAAAACACTAAGTTTCACTTGAAATGAGACAAAGATAGTGATCTTTATGGTTCTTGAAATGCAAAGATGACAGAAAAAAATACAATTAACTAATCGACAAGCAATAAAATGAAATTTCTGTACTAATTGATTTCAGAGAATTAAGGATAGAATTTTTTTTTCATGTTCTTTTTTTTTATTTGATACATTTTTAATATAAAATCATTTATTATGTTCAAAAAATAAAAAAAATAATAATAAAATTTAAAACAAGAGACCTCGTGGTGAGAAAAAGAATTCCTTAGTGATGTTATTAGTCGTCGTTAATATTTTATTGCATTTCATTTATCACATCCCAATATCTGATGATGATATTTTTTGTGCTCCTTCGTTTTTTTTTTGTGTTTTTTTTACCCAAAAAAATACAGACCAAGATAAGATAATGTTACATGACACACACACACAGACATGTAAATTTTGTACATTAATATCAATTTCCAGAAGCTACATTTCTTAACTTATACATTGATTGTGCAAATATCCGATCGTCTCTCAGTTTTTTTGCATGAAATAAGTCTCAATAATCATTTTTCAGCACAAAACCGGTATGTGAGACCCACTCAAAATTAAAACTTTTATATATTTATATTTGGATGTCATGTCAACAACCTTATTTACAACTAAAATTACATTGCCCGAGTCCTTTATGTTGTGTGTGTGTGTCTGTCTGTCGTATGATGATTTAGTAAAATGCGTGTTTCATTCAAATAAATTTGAAAAAGAAAAAACTGGTTAATGTTTGAAAATTGTGTGGCTAATGGCAAAACTCTAATAATAAATAATGCACAAAAATAAAAATCTTATCTTTTTCTTATTTTTTTTTCCTTTAAATTTAATACGCACTAATAATGTTTATGTGCGATAAATATTCGGTAAACATCTCCTACATTGAAGAGAGCAATAAGAAGGTGAAAGATACATATCAAATTTATGTAGATAAATATAAATTTCAAATAAAACAGGTTGCAAAAAAAAAATCTATATGTTTAAAGGAAAACTTTTGATATTAAAAATTTAAACAATAAATAATAAAAAAAACCTACTCTCAAGAGACCAAAAATATCTTTGAACAGTACCAGCATTATTTTGAAAATAATATGAAAAAAAAATTATCATGTTGATGCTGATGATGAAGAAAAATGATGAACGAGATAAAAATTCACATAAATCAATCAGTAGGAACGTGAATCTATATAAAATTTTATGTGTATAAAGGAAAATATAAAAAAAAAAAATTAAAGTCAGAAGTTAAGACAAATCAACACAATTTCGAATAATTTGGGAACAACCATCATAAAATCATTCATATTGTTCCATTTAATTGTTAATAATTCTTTCATCGAATCACATTCCATTACAATAAAAAATGAAATAAAAAATAATAATAAAATTTCAACTGATTCAGAGATTGAAATTCAATATCGTGTGGTTTTTGGATGATTTGAATGGTCATGTGAATGATTTTTATGGGAGATTTGGAAATTTTGTCCTTACGAATCAAAATTCAATTGAAAAGTCAAAATTTTCGTACATTCTAAGTTGAAAATGCCCCGTAAACCACCCCGTATAACATGCATAGACTAAAAAAGTGCCCATAATACTCGAATTTTTGTTCCAAGTTAACTGGAAATGCGATTAAAATTTCATTCATTTAATGTCCTGTAAGCGTCAATCAAAGATCTCCGTCTGCGGTCCAAGTCACTTTGAACTGCGGGCCGTTTTCAGTGTATCGCAAAAGAATCAATATTAAGACAAAATAAAAACTGACCAATGAAATCCATTATTTTGAGTGTGAACTTCAATTTTTTCCACTATCTCAAGAGTAAATTTGATCACAACAAAAATTTGAGCAAAAAAATTTAATTGTTTTGATCATTCTTACAAAATACCATTAATTTTTTCTTATCCTGGTGAGTTTTTGTATCGATATTCACCAAAAAATTATAAAAAGGGGTTTTCAATTCAATTCTCAATATGGTCCAATTTCATTTTTTTTTTATTTTATTTTATTAATGATTCAATGTGATAACAAAGCTCTATTCAATTTAAAAATTTTTCTTTGAATTTAACCGACACTTTTTTTATTATTGCATTTACTTAAATATCATTTCATTTTTTTGTTTTCCTTTAATTTCAGGTTCGATACCGATTTGGACTTTATGATGAAATTTCATACACAAATGGACGCAAGACACGACACTGTAATTGGGTTCGATTTCTTAAAGTTGCTGAAACATATGGACCACAAGTCAATTTGGTGTGCACTAAAATCAAGGGAGAGCCTGTGTATGAGGTTGTGAAACCAATTCAACCGCATCAGGAATTGATCGTGTATTATTTACCAGAAAGACCGGAAGAATTATTTTTTGTGAGAATGAGAACAACTCTTTATAGGCAAACGATGGACTCAATTTTGGAAGGTATGTAAATAAAATTTAAATTATAAGATTTAATTGTACAAATATTGATGATATTTCATTAGATTCACCTCTTGATCTCTCAATGTCACTCCTTTCACGGATAATGTTGCCCATTTCACCTCCATCGAGTGGCGAAGACGAACACAAATCAATTTCAGGTGATTCACTTCACTCATCAGGAGCTAGTAGTACAGGCGATTTGATGGACACATCTATTACAATACCAAAATCATCACCGAAAGCACGTCCAACGAGGGGCGAACGTGCAATGTTACCATGTGAAGTTTGTGGCAAGGCCTTTGACAGACCAAGCTTACTTAAACGACACATGAGAACACACACTGGTAAGATACTGAAAACATTTAGTTAGAATTTGAATTGAAATTTAATTTAAAATTCAAATTTCAGGTGAAAAACCTCACGTTTGCTCAGTTTGCGGAAAAGGATTCAGCACATCAAGCTCACTCAACACTCACAGAAGGATTCATAGTGGTAAGCTCACTTTTACTTCTCCTGTCACATCATCCTTGCATATTAATTTAATTTTTCCAGGTGAAAAACCACATCAATGTCAAGTCTGTGGAAAACGATTTACAGCCAGCTCCAATTTGTATTACCACCGCATGACACATATCAAGGTAAGAAGAATTCTGTTTTTACACGTTTCTTATATTAATTTTTTCGTAATTGTTATTATTTTTATTTTTTTTATATCTTCATTTAATATAAAATTTTATTTTTGTAAATTTAGCGTCAATTAAATAAAATTTCATTTAAAATAATAATAATCGTAACAATAATAATAATAATAATGATAAAAAAAATATTCAAAAAAAAGAACAGTTAAGAAATTTTAGTTAATTAAAGACACACATTTTTTGTCTTCCTACACTTCACTTCACTCAAACAGTTGGAAAGGTGCGAAATAATAATATTATATGGAAATGTTTCAAATTATAATAAAAATGAAATTAAAACAAAAAAATTAAAATCAGAAAGGGAACGATATTAAATATTAAAAATTTCTGGTATCGTTTTGTATTTAAATTTAAGACAAAAATCGAGAAAGCAATTAAAAATTTTATGTTAAAATACTCATATGTGAGAAAAAAAATTAAGTTATTTCTTGTTAAATGGTGTCATTAAAAGAAATTTTTATTTTTTACATTATGGATTTGGAGTGTGATTGGCCGATTTATGATTTTTTTTGTTTTTGGACTTTAAATAATTAAAAAATAAGTGGAAAACCATTTAATTGAAGTAAAAGCTCTGGAAATTTCAAGGTCATTTATGATTCAATTTTAAATCTGTCAAATTTCAATTAAAAAAATCACCATTTACATTGAATTTCGGTTTCAATTTCAAATTTCATTGCATTTCATGGTCCTTTTTTGACGATTCTCAATACAAAATTTCACATTCCTTCATATCAGGAGTCATTTCAATTCATATTAATAAATTTTATGATCAGATCATTATTGATAATTTATTTTTTTTATTAATTGTGACACATAACTTACCACATTCAATTTTTATTATTTGCTCATTTTTGAGCACTTTAATTTCTTTTTATTATTATTATTATTAATTTTCTCTTGTAATTTTTTTTTTATTTTATTAATTTTTTTGCATTATAACATTATCGTGAGCGATCCAAACCAAAAGAGACCGAAATAAATTTTTCACATACTTTTTCATGTACATCACGCACTTTTTTTCATCCTCTCATATCACGTCCAATATCTGTGCAAGTGATCACTAAGCGGAAAAATGTTCTCTGCAATAAGTTTTTTAAGGCTTAAGTTTTCTGTGTGTATGTGTGTGTGATTTTATTTGTACATAACCCGTGTAAAAATGCCGATGAATCGTGAATTACTGTCGCGAAATTTACTTTTTTTTGCTTCATCCGTAATTTTTATTATTTTTATAGTTGTCGTTCTTCTTGCTTTTTCGCTACTCTTTGCTTGTAATGAGATAATAATGATCTGATTGATATTTTTCATACTAATTGAGGTGATTAAGAGCAGTTGTCTTAGTACTTTTTTTTGTACAACTAATGTTCAAATGTATGTCGGCACAATCCTTTTATTGTTGTTTGTGTACAAAGAATTCTTTTATTATTATTAAGTGTTTTTTGTTTGAAAATTTTAGTATAATAATAAAATAAAAGTAAAGAACAAATTGGCGGGTAATTCAATGACCAACTTGATGCGACAATTCCTGTGAAATAGGTCCAAGCGCGGATTGAAAATTATTAACGGCTCTGGCATTTTGTATGATTTTCTTTAAAATTAACGCTAAAGTAAACCTTTACAAGAAAATCGACTGCGGCCTTTCTGGCATCTGCCAGATTCCTCGTATGGCCACTTAAAGGTCCCCATAAAAATACTCGCACATACGGAGACTGATCAATTTTTGAAATTTCATGACCGTTGTGGTGCCTTCTCGACTCTAACAAAGTACCAAATTAACTGGGCTTGGTTATGAATGATGAGAATAAATCGAGAATATCGTTTCAACTGATGATTGATGATGTTTGATTAAGCTACTGGTCTGATTCCTACATTCATCATGTAGTCTATTAATTATTTCAATTATAATGGTACAAAAAAATCAATGAATGAGGGAATTTATACTCTTTTTTTCGTTGTCTTAGCATTATAGTATGTAATTAATTGATGATGAATACAAGAAATGAATACCTGAAGTAAAATTTCGATATAAATTAAAAGAAAGGGGAAGAAAAGACGTTAAATTGAAACAGAAAAAAGTTCTTTGTCTTTCTAGACTTTAAAAGTTGTTTTTCTATAAATAAAAAAAATAAAATGCATAAAAAATGTAAAAAGGGCAAAGGATACCGTTGTTGATCCATCGCTTTGTGTGTCATGTGCACGCCAAAAGTTCGTTATATTCGTATTTTTATTTTTATTATTATTATTATTATAAAAGAATTTTTTTTATCGTATAAGTGAGCAATACAATCATGCATGAAACACCCAAATGTTTTAAAAATTACAACAGGTGCACGACTTTACGTATAAATTTCATCGTATCGTATCTTCTTCATTAACTTTTTTCTTTACATATTAAAACGTAATTATATCATTCATAAAAATCGATCCAACTTAAAATTGAAACGAAACAAGGGGATTCAATGTGACTCAAATGTTGTCTAGTCTTTATCCGTATTTTTAACCTTTGAAGCATTTAATGCCTTATGGGTACAAATTCCATTGAGGTTCCAAGCGGATTTCATGACAATTTGTTTTTTTTTGAAAATAATTGATGTGTATTTTAAAAGTCTTTGAAAATATTTTGAGTCATCATCAAATTATACTAGAATTTGTTGTTTTGCAGAATTTTAGCTTGTATCGCACCATTATCCATTTTTTTGCTTCTATTTATATTAAGTTAAGATTATTAGTGTCCATCTTCCATTTCATCAAATTCAAAACTTCATTTAAAACAATGAGAAACTCATCATCAAGCCAAGTCAAGTCATAATAAAAAAGTGGAATCAACGTTGCGTAAAATCCCACGACCAACCACCACATTTAAAGAAATAAATGGTCTGGGCTTTGGTCATATATTGTGTTTTTTTGTTATATTTATTATTATTATTATTAACTTATATCATTGTGCGTATATTTAAAATGATGAAAAATCATATGTGATTGGATAAGACACCAGTTGAGAGTTCATTTTAGTATGAAATATGTAAGGAAATGCTAAGACATCACATAAACCGTGTGAAAAAAAAGAAGATTTCAGTTTATTTACATGTAAAATGTAACATTTATGATGTCATTTTGATGTAAAGATATGTAGAATTTTAATGTTGCTTTTTATGTTATCTTGAATATTGCCCTATAATTGTCAAGAACGATCAAGAATTGAAGAGGAAGTTGGAAATGAAATGGCTTATCATGATAAAACAAATAAAAGAAAATTGAATTTAATTACAAGTTTGGATGAAAAAATGCTTTGGAAATTAAAAAAAAATGAGAAGGAAAGGGCTCATAAGACATTAATTTTTACATATGCGAGGGCCTGTAATTCGCTGATCAAGGAAAAAAATTGAGTAAATTTGAATTATGACTTTAAATAACGGTCATTTTAAAATAACCGTCAATTTATATTGATGTATCGTCGAAATTAGACTCACGTTGTGATCAAAAGAATCGTAAATTGGCCTCAATGTTTCATTTCAACCACCATCAAGGCAGATAAGGGTCAGCCCATCAATACGTGACTCCAATTTTGATTTTATTATAATAATAATTATTATTATAATAATATTTATTATAATAAATTAATTTAAATTAACCGTTATTTTGAAATGACCGTTAATGGAAGTCATTATTCAAATTTTTCTGAAATTCAGAGTTATTATCATTATTCAGAGTACACTACAAATTCGAGGATTGGATAAATTCTCAAAGAGTAAAGCACCATATTGCAAATACAGGCATATAATTGTCATGTATCGTGATGAATGGTTTCCTCACAACATTATATAATAAAACATTGAGAATATTGATCTACTGTTTCTGTGTTTTTTTCCTTATAACTTGAAAAATAATAATAATAGTACAACTTTTTGTTCAAATTGTTGCTAAAAAAACTTAAATAAATATAAAAACACGACTTTTAAGATAATAGCGTTCATCTGTTACCCTTTTTTTCTTTCTCTTCATTGTATGTCTAGGCCATGAGAACATCTGACACACATTTTTTATTTTTTTTTTAATTCAAAGAGAAAGAATCAAGTATTCCAATAATTTTTTTTCAATAAAATTCATAAGAGGATCGAACTGTCACTTTCAATGTTAATCCATTTCCCATGAATTTTATTTATTAAAAAAAAAATAATACACATTTCATTATTTTATTAAAGTTTATGTTTCCGTCAATCGTTCATATAAATTTTTATTAATATCATTATCAGAGAGCTTTCAATGATTATGTTTATAACTTTATTAAGTTACAGTGTTATCTGTGACACAATCTAATGACAAACATTAATGCTCATCATTTTTCCATTCAATTAAATCAAGAAATAAATAAATAAAAAGGAATAATAATAATAAAAAAAAAATTATATGAAAAATTTATATTGCTTTAATGGGATTAATTGATAATTACTTTTAATGATTCAATGATCTCAGTACAAATGAAATTAATGGATTATCGTTTGAATGGTATCAATTTGAAGATTTTTTCGCACTGAGCTGTGAGTTTTCATGAGGAAGTTAAATTATGATTCAATTTTTGACCACTTGAAGTCATTTTGGTTCAAAAATCTGTAAAGCATTTTTTTTAAATTGACCGTTATTTTGAAATCACAGTTATTTTTTTTAAATTCATACATTTTAAGTCCTCTTTCATTGAAATTCGATTCCATTACATTCAAAAATTTCAGTTTCGCTCATTTTAATCAAAGATTCGTAATTGGCGACTTTTTTCAAACACAGACGAGCGAACAAGCGACATAACCGCGCACAGTAATCGCATTTTTTTCCAAATCCACAGAAATGCACTCAAAAAATGTATTTTAAATTAAAATTCCCTTATCATCTCATTAAATAAATGACAAACAATATTTTAATTATAGTTTCATGTTGAAATATCAAGACCATCATAAAGAACATTAAAAATAAGAATAAACATTGCGTTAGAACTGATAAATCATCATTTATGTGTGTGTGTCATCACAGCAACGAGACAACAACTTGTTTTCTCAGTTCATTCATTCATTCATATGTTTGTGCTGTCACACCATATCCGAGATACACACATAAAAATATAACATAATATTTTTAATGAAATGATAATAATAATAATAATAATAATAATAATAATAATAATAATAATAAAGAAGAACAGAGGAAATGTCAATAAGTGCAATCAAGCAAAAGTCACCTTATTTTTTTATTATGCTTTTCATACAACGAAAAATATGTGTGAGTTCCATTAAAATATTATAATATTGGAATAAAAATGAATGAATGAATGCAATATTAAAAAATATAGATTGAAAACAAGTTTTATGTGTTATTTTGCTTTATTTTATTTTATTTTTTTTTTTTTTTGAAGAAAACTCGCATCATCATCTTCAATGAATGATAAATAAAACAATTTTCAAATCATATCTCTTATGTATGGGAATTTCATTCATAAATTGAGATTTTTGATTGTATTCAATACAAATGTTGCAAGAGAAATGTTAATTTTAATAGGTCCGGACAATTTATGATAAGAAACGTCAATCTGAATTTAAAAAATTTTCTCGGTCAATCTTCGATGGTGGCTCATCTCAATTTCCTGTGTATTTGCAATAAAACATAAACATCTTTATCGTGACAATAAATCTGATATTAAAATGTTACATGACCTTATCTCTTCAAATAAATCAATAATTCATAGAAATTTCTTGGATATTTCACAATTTCACCCATAAAAATTTTCTTTTTTTAATTTATTTACAATGTATGTAATTTAACTGTGAACTGTAAGCGAATAATAAAGATAATCTTCTAATGCAATAAATATTGAAATCTAAATAAAAACGCGTTTAATCTCTTATTTTTTTATTATTATTTTCATATTAAAATTAGTACCTGATCCGATCCAGTCCATAAATATTTTATTAATATTCATCTTTAAAAGTGTTAATTTGCAACCATGCACGCTTAAAATGAGAGCTAGTTTTTTTTTCTCCTTCTTATCTTGAAACCTTTTTTTATTTTACTATATTTTTAATTTTTTTTATTATATTTGAACTGATATTGATTTTATTACTTGTGTGAATATGAATTTATAGAAGAATACAAGCCGCGATATGATATGTCGATAAATTTTACACTTCTCTATTGAAATGTGTGCGTTAAAATAAAAATAAGATTACATTGAATTTAAAAGTGCAATAAAAAGGTTACAATGTTCAATAAAGTACAGAGATTTGTATGGATTTCATCATATTTCAATTTGGAATTGGAAAATTTGAATAGAGAGGCTCCTTTGAATGGAGATTGTGCTTATTTGAAATTATGACCCATCTCAATGCTTGATATTTAAGTCAAATTTTAAAGAGTCTTAAGAACACTTTCAACCCTAAACCAGTGGGAGTGCAGTGGGAAACCATGAAAAAAATGGATTTTTATGAGTTGAGTTAAAAAAAATGCACTTTGATTTATCACATTGCATTAAACTGAAAGAATTTTGGCGATGTAAGGCTGAAATTTATTGAAAAACGAAATTTCTCTCATTTTCACAGAATTTCACCCAATTATTGAAGAACATGCTCCAGAATACCTTAGGACCACTCACGTCCTTCAATAAAAAGTAATATTAATTTCAATAATTTTATGCTAAACGTGTGCTACAAAGTCAATTAGTTACACAAGTTCTTGTTCTGTAATGGAATATTGAATATATTTTTTTTTATTTCCTATCGACTATCAAAGAACACAATAAATTAATATATTTTATTGAGAGATTTCATTACAACGTGGTACTTACAAACTTGACTTAAGTATCAATTGTATGCAAATCTTGTTGTTACTTAACTTGCCATAAAATGTTTTGAGATAAATTTCAAAGAAATGCGATGAAAATTGAATTTCATCATTAATTTTAATGCGAAAATAATAAAAAATTGAATATTTTCAATACAAAATTCTGATTTTTTTCAAATAAATTTCAAGTTCGCTGCTTATGATCCTTAAAAAATTGAAGTCTTTCGTTTTCTTTTTCAATTAAATTCAAAAAATTCTAAATTTTTATTTTTTTTTAAATTTAAATAAATTCCAGGTTCGTCGTTTATTATCCTAAAAAATTTAAGTCTTTCGTTTTATTTCAATTAAATTCCAAGACCAAAGTCACTTAACTTTTAAAAATGATCCACAAAACCCTCAAGTTCTGTTCTGTCATCGATCCTATTATCAATTTACATTCAATTATTTTAATTTTTTTGTTTTATATTTATTTGTTTTAATGTTTACAGTTCAAATTGATGAATCATAACCCATTAATCATCTCCCACTCTCTATCATTTTATGTGATTTTTATTTGTATTACATTGAATTTTGATGAGTTAAACATAAAATTACCATTCTAATGAATCTAAGCATTTAACATAACTAATTTTAGTAAATTCTTACATTGAATAGTGGTCTAACTCGCTCAAAGAGAAAAAAAATTACTTACTTAGACTAGCTTAGACAAAGGAATACAAAAGACGCTGGAAGCAAAATAGCCATAGACCCATAAAAATAATTACCAAATTATTCATTTACTTTATTGTTACTATTATTATACGTCTTTGTTCGTATATCATAAATGTTATTTTTTTTTTTTGTTTATTTTGAATTTTTGTCGACATTATATTGTGATTTGTGTGTGTATATGAAATGTGTGTGCTTTAAATTTAAAATTTAAAAAAAAAATCATGAATTATTATAACAATTTCTTATAAAATTCAAAAAATAACACACCAATAAGACATAAGAAACATATTCTGTGGGAATCTACGCGTCGATGATTTCTTGGTTTTTTTTTCTTTAAATTATTATTATATGAAAGGTTAAAAAGAAAATTATTTAATTGCACATTTAAATAAAATTTAACAATATTAACATATGTTACACATGTGTGGATGGTTTTTGTGAAGTGAAGTGATTGTAAAAGTAAACTTTTCAATTATCTGAGTAATTTTGAGTCTATCTGAAAGAAATCAGATAAAATTTGAATAAAGAAAAGCTCATTATCCATCTAAAATTGAAAAAATGAATCATTTTCAGTCAAAATTAGATCTGTTAAGGTCTAAATTTTATCATTTTTTGATGAACGAATCATGTAACGACTCTCATGATGCTAGAAAATGTTATTAAAAGCTATATGGAAAAAATTATAAATATATTTTAAAAAAAATACATAAATTGTAAGAATATATGGGCGTTACTGTAAGAAAATTGCTTTTTGGACTGTCTGTGAACTCTTCTTCTTATTATTCATTTATATTTAATATGGAATATAAAGCAAAAAAAAATTAATTTAAATTTATAATACACTCACTTCATTCATTCAATTTTTCATCACAAAAAACCTGTAAGGGTCATTTCAATTCAATTTTTTCATTTAATTTCATTTATTTTTTTTCTTTTAATTTTCAGGAAAAACCCCACAAATGCAGTCTCTGTTCAAAATCTTTCCCAACACCGGGTGACTTAAAATCTCACATGTATGTTCATTCTGGTAGTTGGCCCTTCAAATGTCACATCTGTTCACGAGGATTTTCGAAGCATACCAATTTGAAAAATCACCTTTTTCTGCACACAGGTAAGTAAGTCAAAAAATGATTTTATTTTATTCTATCAAATCTGTTTGGATCTGAGATTGAGTTGTATGTGAATGAATTAAATTAGATTTTTTTTTAATTTTAACTTTTAAATGTAATATGAAAATTAATTAATAATTTCCTGTTAAAATTGCTCGTTCTCATCTCCCATTTCTTGAATTGAATGTATTTTTATCTTCATATTTCTTCATCTTCCTGTCTGTCTATGTGTGTGATATGCCTCCGTCCGGAATTCAGCTACCTTTTAAAGTAATATGTTATTCCCTTATATTCATTCAATGAATTTTTTTGTGGGATATGGCAATTTTTATGAATCACGTTTAAATTTAATTTTTTTTTCTTTTCATTTAAACATAAATGAAAAAAATAATGAATGAAAGAACATTTTTTTTGCTGTAAGTTTCCTCTTCATATTCATACTTTCATATTCAATGCAGTGAAGATGAAAAATATTTCATTTAATAAATTTATACACACACACACATATTTTAAATTCAAGAAGAGAGCTTCCAGGCAGAAGAAGAAGCAGAAGCAGTTGCGTATTTTTTAATTCAAATTTCATTTCATTTAATTTCATTTTTTTTTTTAATAATAATAACAATAATAATAAATATGTGAAGTGATTCATTTATCCGTTCACTCCTCCTTTTAAGCTCAATTTTTTCCTCTTGTTTTTTTGCAATGAAAATTCTTCGCAATGCAACATTGAATTGTGCATTTCTCAAGGTAAAAAAAGGGAATTATTGATGACTATCGTTAATGAAGTCTGGTGTTTTATGAGATTTATATGAAATATTCATAACTTTTTATATGAGTATCGATACAATGTATATGAAATGAGATTATGATGAAAAATTGCCATGTTCATATTCTTGGTAGTTGAGTTTTTTTATTTTTCATTTGCCATATTTTATATTTTATCAGTTTAATTCTTGTTATGTTTTTTATGTAAATGTAAATAAACGCCACTGGTTTTTATACACAGTTTTTTCTCAGGTATTTTATATCTTATCATAAAATGGAGCCTGGGGACATTTTTTAAGGTCTTTCATGAAAAAGATTTAAAATAAAAAATCATACTATGAAATGCTGAGAGATCTTTTGCTAAAGCCTCACAATTTTGGGCACGGAGCTCTCACAGATCATCTGTGATTCCGTAATCCAGCTTTTTTGTGGTCGTCCCACTCCATGACTATCAGGGCTCATGTTCACTAAGATTTTGCGGACTTTATTCATACGTGCTACTTGTCCGGGTCACCTCGCATATGACCTCAAAGATGACATCTCACTAAAAGAGTTAACTTTTCAAAAATTTTAAAAGCAGAATCATTTTCATGGTCTTTCTTATCAAAAAACTGTAAAGAAAGCTTTAATATTCAAAATCGATTAATCATGAAATTGCCTTAGCTAATAAAAAAAACATAAGAATATGCCTCTTTTTAACCTGATTATTGTGTAACCGTGACTGATTAACTGTGATTTTTTTTCAAAACAAAAATAAATGAAAGAATTCTATTTTCTTCTTTCAAAAAATTGACTTCACAAAAAAAACCCTTCATTTTATTTTCCATTTCAACAACAAAAGATTTTTATATAACTCAGCAAATAAATGGTTTAATGATGAATGTTGCGCGTGTTATAAATTATCTTGTTTTTTTTGTATCGTCTTAACAATGAATCAGATTCGATGTGATATGCATGAATGGAGATAATAAATAGGATTTGAATTGTATGCAAAATTAAATTATAACTCATTGCTCATCATGATAATATTAATTAAAAAGCCTTATAATTTATTTTTACATCAATAATGCGTTACATTATTCTAGAATCAGCTAATTTTTAATTGAAAATTTACGATTTTAAATTTAACGTTATTTTCTTATTATTTTGAAACGGAAGTAATCAATTAAAATGTACTAAAATATTGTAACATGAATTATTGCTAAAGAACTGTGCTACTGTAAAGAAAAAAGATACAGATAAAATAAAATAAGACTGAAGCATATAATTATAAAGGAATTTCCATTCAATGTTCATAGTTTCAGTCATCGCCAATCCAATTCAAATAAACGAGACAACAGATACAGTCCAATCGAGATAAAATAATGATTTTGTACATAATTTGAGAGATAATAGTTCTTATTTTGATTACACTTCTCGTTTTTTTTTACGTGTAGCTACATAGAAATGAGGAGAAAAAATTCATTCATAATAATAACAAACACTGACTTTTAAAACTTGATTTTTCATTCATTTACAACACAAAAAAAACACAAGGAATGAAAACTAAAGAAAGAGACTTCAAAAACAGCAACAATAATAATTACAAAATGGCAAGTCAATTACAGTCTTGATTGTCTTCATATCACACACACACACACACACACACACACATACACACACACATTGAAACAATTTTCATTTAATATTTTTAAATTTATAATTTATTTAAAAACCAATTGCTTCTGTTTTTTTCTTCATTTAACCATTCAAGCCAAATCAAATCCCAATTCAAAAGGATTCTTATATGGTTCGAACATCTTTTTGTTTATTATTTGTTGAAACTGGTCCCTTTCCTTGAGAAGTATAACGATGCATTTAATAACAAATAATAATAATAATATATTGATAATTTATAAATAAATTATGTATAGATTTTTTTTAAACGATTTTTTTTTAAATATGATTATGAATGAGTGTTGTTTGGAGGAAGAACCAAAGAAGAAAATATGAGAATATAGCGATTTAATTTTCTTGAACATCCCAAAATATTATATTTAAAAAAAATTGTATGAATTACAGTAAACAGAGATGTAACAAGGTGATTTTATATGCATTTAAATGCCCTGTTGATCCCAATAAGAAGTAAAAAATTAAATTTTACACCTTAATGTATGCAATAAATTTATCATTAAATGTTTAAAATGCATTATGATTCGTCAAAACAAAAAAAAATGATTTTAAATTCAATTAAGTGCTCTGATTTCAATGAAATCGTGACCTTAATTCCCTTAAATCATGAATTAAAGTTCTATTGAGATGTTCATTGCATACTTTTTGGAGTAAAATTTCACTTAAAATCATATTTCGTCATATTTCTTTATTGAATTTCATTTCATTGCCTCTCAATATTGAGCTCCATCCCTGTTATCAGCATTAATCGATTCATTTATGAATGAAAAGCAATAAGAACGTAAGAAAAGATAATAAAGCATCGTAAAATATCTAGCTACTGTAATTTAGCTGCCCATCTGTACATTTAATTTAAAAAATAATATTAAGAATAAGAAAGAAAAAACACATCAGTTCAAACTCGTACCAGATTGAAATTCAAATAAATATGTATAAGAGATCACTATACAAGTTATTATTAATATTATTAATAATAATAAAAAAAAAAATGTACGTTACTTCTTCTTCTTTTTTCATCATCATTTAAAATGTTAGTTATAATGATAATTGTTATGTCCAGTCTATACTTTACTGCAATATTTTTTTTTTCCTTGTGTTTATGTAAGAAGGAAGAAAAATACGCCACCAAATGAAATTGTTGTTTTATTATTAAAAATACGCTTACATATTATTCATTACTTTTGCTCTTGAATCTTCTTAAAAACTATATATAAATTAAAATAATAATAAAAAAAATACAAGATGTGTAATTATTAACAATTTTCTTAGTTGTTATTCTTGCGCCTTTGCGCTCTCTGTTCATATGAAAAATGAAAATGAACGGATGTTGATATGGTGTGTTAAATGTATAAAAATATCATAATGTTAAATATGTTTTAAAAGTAAAGTACACACTCATGTATTTAATATATATGAAAGATATTGATGGTAGATTATTATTAAAAACGTGTATAAATTATATTATATCAAAGAGTATTAAAATAAGAAGAAAAAAAAATACAAAATTGGTCCAGTAGCTGGTTTATCTTCTCTTTGCTAAATTATATTGCCACTGTTTATCGATAACACACCGATGACTTTGTCACGTATAAAGAATCTTTTTATAAGTTTATTTTCTTATATTCAGAAGTTCTTGACAAATTAACATCGTAACGTAGAATCATATGAGAAATGAAATATAGCTCAAAGGCAAAATTTCATTCTCTTTCCTTTTTGCACTATAATATAATATAATATTTATTATAATGATGATGATGACTAGAATCCCATTTATTTATAAAGCATTTAATTATGTTTGCTTCATGTTAAACTCATTATATGAAAAAGTCTGATAGGAGGTTTTGTGGGAGACACAGACAAATTATATTGGCTGCTAGATTAAAAAAAAAAATTATAAAAAAATCTGTCGTCGTAACTTATGAGAGATTGTGGACAAGGACGTAGAGCTTCACAATGATTTTACAAATTATGTATCGTCAATTTAATCAAAGGAACATGGTGGATTAAAGTCTTTTAAATTAAATGAAAAACATGGTTCATGGAATTCAATTATTTAAAAAAAATCAGCTCATATGAAATTTAACTACTAAAAGTATGCAATCAATATTTAAAATGTAAGTGAAGTGCGATATTTTGACTTGTAAAACGGATTTCAGTTTTTAATTTTCAAAGAAGGACACTAAAATTAGATTTAAAACATATTTTCTTCCATTTTACGCACCGTAACGTGTTTTAATGATACGATGTAACATGCATTGCATACATTTAGGTGTTAAAATTCAATAATTTGATTATTTTGATCTATTCTTTTGCATTTAATTGTCATATTTAATGCAAATAGGATTATTCACCTTCAGTCTAACAAATTTTAAATACAGCTGAAATTATGTTCAATAAATACTTAAAATTCGATTCAATTAAAATTACCGATATCTCATTGAATGATGACTCACCATATCAAATTAAAGAATTCCAAATTCAAATTTTTAAATCACATTTCAACACTCAGCAAATTCTTAGTTCGTTCCACCTACTGAATTTTTTTCCATCTCTCATTTTGCAAGTGATACATTGTCTTCAAATAATAAAATCAATTCCTTTCATTTTGCACAGTACCTTGGATGTGAAGTGCACCTCACTCAAAAGAAAGCATGCCTCTTACACTTGAAAATGATCGTGAATTGAATACGAGAGAAAATTTATATTTAATAACAACAGCAAATATTTATATTAAAATACTATTTTATTATTGAATAACAATAATAAAAAGAGTGAATATCGAACTGATTGGCCGGTTTCGTTTGATCTGTCTTAAAAGAAATATTCAAGTGTGTGCTATGCATTTCATTGTTATTATTATTTTCTATTTATTCTACATCTTCAATAAGAATATCTATCTCTATATATATATAAATAAACATCATTTTATATTAAAATATAATAATATTCATGTAAAGTGAAAAGTGCTTGCTCATAATAAACATAAAAAGATTGGAGAAGAAAAGAAAACTAGAAGCATTTAAGAAGCTCTATTAGGTAGTCTTAAAGTTAACATTATCAGTGTTTTCTTTTGTTATAATTATTATTGTTGTTTGAACTTGATTTGAATAGTCATCGTCATATAATCATGATTCAGTGAATTCTATTTGGCACATTCATTCTGTTTGTATGTTATTTATTTTAAAGCTTTTTTCAATATTCTATAAGAAAGCCGCATTTTCTTTAAATGAATCTCATTCAATGAAAGATCAGCAACATTCCTTCACACATCATCAGGAACTCTCTTTTTATTGTAATTTAACACATAAATCATCATCATTTTGCAATATTTAAAATAAAAAAAACTGTTCAATTTCATGATACAGCTCACAGCAAGAAGTGTGATGCATAATTAATTATTTGCACATCATGAAATTTATTTTTACTTAATTTTATTTGAAATTTAACTGTGAAATGAAGAAGAAAAAAACATATTTCACACATTCTTTTCATAGTTTCTTGACATGCCAATAAAAATTTATGATCCACCTACGCAATTTAATGTGATGTTATTTCAACGTTTCAGATTCCAAATTGGGTGATTTCAATCCATTCAAAATCGAATTCGCGCCTTTTCTATTGAATTTTAACAGAAATGAGAGAAAAAACGTTACACCTTACTAAAAATTAATTTTAAATATGAAAAAGGAAATAACGACACTTGTTCTTCCTCCCTCATTAATAAATTTTTTATTATAGTTTTACGATATCCGTGTGTTTGTGTATTGTAACACATTGTCTATTGTAATGATAATAATACCTGTTAATTCCAATGAGGGGAAGAGTCTTTTGTATCGTCTGTTCTTTATTTATTGGAATTTTGTGAATAAAATTATCGAAAATTTTTGAATGAAATTCATAAGCACATTTTCTTTACTTGTTGAAGAAAATTAAATTTGAATCAATGTCAAACTCAATACTGATCGTTCTCAAAACCGCATTTAATTTGAAAAGAACACTTAGAAATATAAAATTATTGTAAATAAATGTTTTAAACGATCACGCATAGTGTCTTTAATCAATATTTTTATGAAATAAGCATATGGCTCAATTCATATCAAGATAAAATACGACTAAAACAGGACCATCCAAATTTCCCAATATCACTAATTACGAAAAGGCAATAAAACACCTTACAATCGTGCTCGTGTCTGATTCGTCTCCCTTAATTTTTTTTCTATTCATTTTAAACAAATTCGAGTAAACATACATTAATAAGGTCATCTTCACCTTTTACCTAACCGTCTTTTTGTTCACGTAATGTATAGAAAAAGGGCCTATGACTCAATATTATTGTTACAAAAGAAAAAAAAAAGTATATACAAAGAAAATAACATTAACAGGTGCCCCTATAAAATTTTTTGAATTGATGATAAAATGCACGGAAATGTTAAAAAGAGAGATACAACTTCTTTATTTTTAATAATAAAAATTTCTTTCACTTTATTCTCTGTGTTACTTTAATGCTTCATTACTAAAATGTGTTTTATTGCTTTATTTTTTTTTTTGAAATTCACCTGTAAGCAGTTTTTTTTATTAAACAACATATTAGGCAATTTCTTGTCCGGTCTGAATTGAAGTTAAATTTGAAATGCATGTTTTTTTTGTTGTTGTTTATAAATTACACAAATTTTATTTGTTTTGAGGAGAAGAAAAGATGAGGGTTTGCAGTGTTTTGTGTATTGTTAAGGAAATCAAACTGAGAAGCCGTTATATTTTTTGTATGAATAATCAGATTTAAAGTTTTTCAACTCTTTATTGGATTTGACTCCCAGTTACCGTAAAAGTTTTGCAATCTTGTACTTTGGTCAGCTCAGCCATGAAGCAGCTTTAAAACGTTCTTTTCTTTCAACAAAATTATCAGTATTTTGATAATTTTTTAATTAAATTAAAATAAATTTCCCATATTGTCTAGTGATTAGGATACTCACTGCTGAATTTGGTTTGCAATTCAGTTCCAATTTAATTACTTACATTTGATTGCACATCCTCCTGCTTCAGCATCCAGAAATCTATAAAAAAAAGTGATTAGTATTAATCCAGAGCCTTGAACTGAACCAGGTCTAGTGGACTTTTTATTACTTTAGTTGATTCACTAGATTTGGTTCCTTCTTCGTCAGATATGATGATAAATGGATATTAGGTATCTTCAAAAACATTTAAAACGTCCAACTAATAGAGTTTCTTGACATCAGTAAGAAAAAATAGGACTAAAATTCCTCGGGAGCGCAATGGACTGCAGATCTAAGTGCTGGTTCTCTTCTGAGACCGCCCTAGACATCTGATCTGAATCTAGAGACCCAAAAATAATATTTCTTACGATCTCTAAATTGTGAAGCCCTTGAATAGTGAAATGCCATTGTAATTGTTACGATTCTTCATTAAAACAAAGTATTTTTTTCCATTAAATTCATTATTCATTCATTGAATGATTGAGCACAGGTGTAACAAACAAGTAAAACACATGTCAACTTCAATGCTCATTTCTCTTCTTCTTTTTTTCATAATTTAATGTAATTTATTATTATTATTTTATCATTTTGCACACATTTCATGTAAAAACATACAGAGTCAAAGTATACATAATAAAAAAGTTATTCAAAGAATCTTTTGATTGATTTTAAGGTATTTTCATCATTTTTTTCTCTTTCATTCTCTCTCTCTCATTTTAACATTTATCTATCTAAATATTGCAAATGTATGATTATTTATGCATTGCACGTCTTTTATTGGTACTTCATTAATTGTAATCATAAATAATAATATTACAGTAAAAGACAAGTCATCTCAATGATTTCTTTAGAGGTGAGACTGTTCATTGAAGTAAAATCAGATGAATAATGAATATTAACAAAAAAAAAATCTTACAAGCAGAAGCGGACTGGGCCACCGGGCATCCGGGCAAATGCCCGGTGGGCCGCTCTGATATTTATTAATAAAATGGACAATTTTTATGAATTTACTAATTTAAATATAAAATAAATGCCGTTTGTAGATATGGAACATGGTCTCCATCTGGAAAAAATGTCTGGTGGGCCGCGCTGATATTTATTAATAAAATGGACAATTTTCACAATTTTTATAAATTTACTAATTGCTAATAGGCCGCTTGAATTATAATCACATTTAATTTATAATTTCATCAAGTTTTTTTTTATTATCTCTTATTATTTTTGTTCAAAAGTTGACCGACACCCATTCATTATTACTCTAAACCATTTCAAAGTTTATTAATCATTTTATTAACATTCTAATACCATTTACTCTCTTATTATTGTTTCTCTGAACATCTTCGTGGAAATCTTAGTTTTTCTGTTTAAAGTTTGATAAATAGAATCTCTCTTTTCCAATTCTTCTTTCTGTTGCTTCCAACTTCATCATGTCTGAAGCTTCGAAGTATTTTATTTCAAAATTCTTTAAGTTCACTCTAAGTTGAAAATGCCTCGCGAATATCCCCACAGTTCTTGGCGATAGTCCCGCGGGGTGATTTGTGGGGCGTTTACGGGGTTAGTTTTAAATTTTTAAATGTTATTATTTTTATTAGTACTTAGACTGGAAATTTAATTATTGTATTATTTATCGCGATATTTTGTTGAAAAAAATTTTTTTTTTTATAAAATTACAAGTAATTCAATTTATTTTAGTTTTTTGACAGTTTTCAAGAAAAAAATCAACATTTTAAATAAAAAATAACATTTAAAAGATAAAAACTAACTTTAAAAAAAATAAAAATTAATCACATAATCGCCCCGAAAACAACTCCGCTTGCGGGGTAATCGCCAAGCATTTGCGGGTCGTTTCCAACTTAGAGTATTTGATAAAATTAATTTTTTATCTCTCTCTCTCTCTCTCTCTCACTATCTTTTATACCTAAATGCGGAGCTGTGAAGCATTTATATCAAAATATTTGAACTTTGATAATATGAATTTGTTATCTCTCTCTTTCACAATCTTTTATATCTAAATGAGGGGCTCCGAAGCATTTATACCAAAATTTTTGAAGTTTGATAAAATGAATTTTGTCTTTCTCTCTCTCACACTATCTTTTTTACCTAAATGAGGAGCTGCGATTGTGAGAGATAGACATAAAAAATTCATTTTCTAAAGATCAAATATTTTGGTATAAATACTTCGCAGCCTCGCATTTAGATATAAAAGATTGTGAAAGAGAGAGATAAAAAAATTCATCAAAAATTTTGAAATAAATGCTTTGCAGCTTAGCATTTAGATATAAAAAATAGTGAGAGATAAAAAAATCATTTCATTAAAGTTCACATATTTTGATATAAAAGATTGTGAAGGAGAGAGAAATAAAGAATTCATTTTACCAAACTTCATATATAAAAGTGATAAATACATATTTTTTTTTTGAATTGAAATTTGAAATCAGATTTTTTGGTTATTAAAAAAATCTTAAAGAATCGTAGAAAATCGTAAAAATATAACAAAATCGTAACAAATATTAAGGAGTATTAAGAAATCGTAGAAAGTCGTTAAAGGTCGTAAAGAAAAGTATGGGTAAACTTTAAATGAACGCACTGTATATAAAACAAAAATATTTTGTTAAGTTTTTGACTAAAATAAATTTCCATTCTTGGGCCGATATCACAGAAAAATGCCCGGTGACTTTTGACGAACCAGTCCGCCCCTGCTTACAAGTGTTTATGATTTTTGTGTGGACTTGACTTGAATAAATATTTGAGAATTAAACCTGTAATGGTAATTAGGTGCTAAAATTTTTATCAATCAGAATGCAATTTTTGATTCATGTGAGACACTAATTAGTTTTGAAGTATTTAATTGACTCATTCATGAATATTGATTAATTTAATGTTATTTTTTTTGTTCTTGCTTTGAAGAATTTAATGAATTCATGTCTGGATGCTTTTTTATCTCAAATATGAAACTAGTCAATTTTTTATTGTATTGACTTTGATTACAAAACTAGACATGTGTGATTTTCAATTAAGCAAAAACCAAAAATGCTGCTGGCGATGATTAAAATTATTATTATTTATATTTATTTATTCATAAGCAAACTGTGCTCTTTCAATATATTTTGAGTTATCTCATATCATCATTTAGCACACTGTGTAACTTTTATGGGAAATTTTTTTTTCTTAATCTCTCTCTTAAGCCCAGTAGTAGACTAATTTATTTCTTCACATGATACTGCCACTGATTTAGCATATTCGTTCAATTTCAGTTCATTGTTAGCATTTCATGACTTTAGGATTATCTCACATTGAAATTAGAATGAGAATCGATATTTTTTTCCTTTAACGTTCTTATTTGAGTAGTAATTTTAAATTTGAAATGCAATTAAATTCAAATAAAATCTGCACCTGTTTTGGCTTTTAATCGATTAATTTAATATGGGAAGTAAAATTGTGCTTAAAATCGAATATTAAAATTGAAATAAAAATAATCATTAGGTTGAAAACATAAATAATGCATTTGTTCCTATAATTTACAAGCTAAATCAATCAAATGAGAGCAATAAATATGTTTTATGGGTTCATTTTTTCTCCATTTTTATGGCTTTAAGCATGTAAATGATAACTCAGTGCGAAGTAACTCAACGAATGTTAGAAACATGGGTTGATTTGGAATCAAAACATTCACAATAAATTGCGCTTTTCACTCCTTCATGCCATGAACAACACGTCTGTATAATCTATTTGGAAACATGAATCTGATGGAGCTTCCAATGAACACGTGCTTTAGATGAATTTGAACTCAATCACTTCAACAATATCCTAAATTATTTCAACAATTGATATTTTATACTTATTTTTTAACGTAATTTTAACTGTCTAATGTTCAATTTTTCTGTATTTTAATTTCTAATTGTTATTAATATTATAACTCAAAATGACTCCAAATTTCTTTGAAATGGGTTTCAACTTTTCCATTTTCATCGAAATCTTACTTTATTTCCTTTCAATGAAAAAACTGAATCGGAAACGCCTGACAATCTCCATTTCATTGATAGATAAAAGAAAGAAAAAAAAAACAATTCAATATTTGCATAATTGCTTACAAAATGTCGCCAAGTCATTTATATTCTGTTCAGCTATTATAAAATGCTTTTAAAAACACATAAAAAAAAGATAAGAATGAAATGATTTTTTTTGTGTGCGACAAACATATCACATTTATGTATATCACTGATGATGACGAACCTAATTATGAAAATGATTCTTTTAGCTTTTTTTTGCATGCTTTTTGTTATTGAATGGAGTAATCTTCCATTTTTGATCTTACATTACTTAAATGTAACATTAAATAATGAATGCATAAACTGAAAAAGACAAACAACACAGATGATTATTTTAAAATATAAAAATAATAATAAGAAGAAGAAGAAAGCATTTAATCGACTGATGGGAGATTTATTGTAGATCATTATAAAGACATCAATGCACATTGCACAAAATTACAACAAATATTGATGTTTTCTTGCATTTGCTCTGCTGAGATTCTGTATTGAAATAATCCATTGGGGACATAAAAAAAATCGTTTAGTTAATGGATTCAATTTGCATTTACGTTTTAAATTGTTCAAGTTTTCTCTCCCCATCTCTCTCTCTTCTATTCTGAGTGAATTACGAGTAAATTTAAATTTATATATTTTTGCATTTCAACTCAACTAAACACTAATGGAATCAATAAGTCACGAAACATTTCAGATCATCATCATAAATAAGTAAAATGTGTATATCTCACGGTTTCTTACAACTCACAAGTCTCTTGTCAACTGTTAAAAAACGACTGATTTTCAATTTATTCAATTACTGTCTCAATATTCTTCTTGTAACAAGATTCATATGAAGCAATAAATTGGGACACACACACACACACATATGTGAAAAGGGACGATAAAATATCTTTTTTTCAAAAAAAAAAAATCATGTATAAAGATACATATAAAGACGATAATCACGAACAATCAATCGATTTTTCTGTTATTTTATTTATTAAATGTTATACAGGAGAGGCTGCAACATACATATTTCTGTTTATATTCGTCATGCATGTGAAACATAATTAAATTAATGATTGAATTTATTTATTTTCCTTTTCATCGTACATTGTTTTAGCTGTGTGTGGATTTTTTTTTTTGAATGAATGAAAATACATCATAAATGTATAAATAAATAAATAATATTTTACATATTGATGTGGATTAATAGGAGACAAGCTTCTGGGCGGCCAATCATATTATTTTATTGTATTTTAAGGATTAGACCTACATCATGATCGAATTTCATTGAGAAACTTTGCTCATCTTGATTTTTTTTTTTTGAGTTGATCTATAATTGAATAGAAAAACCAATATTTAGAGTAAATCAATAAAATAAAGCAATTTAAAGGTTACTTACCTTTGATGAATAGAGAATTTGTTTTAAAAGTGTTAAGTCATTCTCTTCAATTAATAACGCACATTTTGAATATTCGGTAGCTTTCAATAAAAAAAGAAATCTAAAAGAAAAGATCAATTTACAGTTTTTAAACAATTGTGTATTATATTATATTTATCATAGTTTCATGGGTTCTTCTCATTAGTTTGACATATGATTCATTATTTTATTATAAATTCAAATATTTTTATTACGCATTTAAAAAAATATGTACTAAATTATTGTTTTATCAGTTTTGAGTATTAGAATTCTTTTCGATAATTTTAATCAGGGAAGTAATTTCCTGTGCTAGTTTTATAATATTGTGAATACAAATTTTAATATAGTTTGAGCCAGTTTTTAAAAAGCATTAAATTTAAACTATGGCAAATTATTTTAAAGTGATGGAAAAAATTATAATTATTTTAATACTAATAAAAGTGATTTTGGGAAAAAATGATACTTATCAGTGCAGTCTTGGTTTATTTGGAAATACATGTGTTCTTCGAGACTTAAATTTAAACTCTTCGAACAAACATTTTAAATTACTTACTAATCAAAATTTCAATATATTTCGAAATGTTGAATTTTCTAATTCAAAACTAGAAGTCTTGACCTCGGATATATGTGACTCATTATCAAATTTGCATGTTTTCTTTGCATCTAATCTTGGTATTTTAGTTGTCGAAGAAAATGCTTTGAAGAATTGTAAAAAACTTCAACGAATATCATTTAACAATAATTCTTTGACCCAACTTCCTTCAACTTTATTTGAAGACAATTCAGAGTTAACTCAAGTTGATTTGTCGGAGAATCAATTGAACGAAATCGATAAAAATTTATTCAAAAATAATGATAAATTGGAAAGGGTCATTTTGACAAATAATAACTTTACTTACGTACCACCAACATTATTTGAAAAAAATAGTGAGTTATTGCATGTACTTTTACTTGGAAATCCAATTAAAGAACTCCATAGCAATTTATTCAAAAACAATCCAATATTAAAACTAGTTGCTATTGGCAATTTTGACCACCATCATTTTTTTACCACAAAAATTAACAATTTTTTGGACAGTCAGTTATACATCGATGCAAACTTGTTTAAAAACAACCGAAAATTAACATTTGTTATGATAAGATATAGTAATGTGATTAAACTACCTTCAACTTTATTTCAAAATGCTGTTGAGTTAAATCTTGTTGAACTTAATAACATTCAGTTAAGAGAAATTGATGCACACTTATTTAAAAACAATCCGAAATTAACACTTGTCAGTTTACCTAATAACAATTTAACTTTACTTCCTTCAACTTTATTTGAGAACAATATTGAGTTAGATATTGTTACACTCGACAATAATCAGTTAAGAGAAATTGATACTAACTTATTCAAAAATAATCGAAAAGTATCAGCAATTAGCTTAAACAATAATAATTTAACTCGCATTTCTCCAACTCTATTTGATACAAATGTAAAGTTAAGCCGAGTTGAACTCGACAACAATCATATAAAGCAAATTGATGAAAAAACATTTTACTATAATGATAAACTAACTCGAGTTTATCTAGGTTTTAATTTATTGTCTCATTTTCCACCAAAGTTATTTCAAAATTCGCCAAATATAAATATCATTTCATTACCTAGTAATCAATTGACTAATTTTACATTAACGGGAAATTTCAAGTACCTACTGTATATTCACTTATCTGATAATTTGCTGTTTGACATTGATATTGAAAATTTGTTAGAGATTGCCCCAAATTTGAAGGAAATATCATTGAAAAACAACAACTTTTTATGCGATCGACAAGAAAACATAAGTCAGTTTTTAATTGCACACAACATCGTTTTGATAAATGGCACTGGACGTTGCATTGAAAATGAAACAGAATGGAAAACGAAAAAACTTTTATATAATATAATCATAGCGAACACTCAATCCAAAACTGGAATACTCGATAAAATAATTATAATTCTTGGTTCAAGTGGTTTAGTATTAATGATTTTTGTTTGTTTATGCTCTGCTTATATTTTCAAACTTAAAAAATCAATAGCACTAGAAAGTAATTACGATGACTACCAACCCGGTTATGATGATGATGATAATGATGATGTTGAAATTGTACAACAAAACATTGACGAAATTACAGAAAATCTTGGAGTTTTCGTTATACCAAGAATTGAAACAGTTCCTTCGACTTCAGGTAGACATCCTGATGATTATTACGAAAATGTATCTCAAGCAGAAAATGGAGATCTCGAACATCAATCTACTAAAGCTCATTATGAAATTGTTTACAAAAAAGAAATTCACGAAGACGGCTATGACCACTTAAAATTCCTAAATGAACTGCATTTTGATAACAAAAAGAAAAAAGATTATTATGATCGTCCAAATAATCCTGACAATGAAAATGAATCCAATGTAGCAGATCAAGGCGATTACGATCATTTGAAGTTTCTTCAAGTAAAACAAATTACAAATGATGGTGAAACTTAACAAATTTTCCATTTTATAGTAAACTTAACATTTTTTTTTCAAGTGATTAATGTGAAAGATGATGTGGCACCTTTTTGATTAGACGGAGTTTCTAGTTATCGTTTAGCCAAAACAATCAGGATCGCAAGAGAGGGTGTGAACATTCAATTAAATACTAAATATTATTATATTAATCTTTTTTTTTTAAATAAAATATTATCTTGGTTCAAATATTCATAAAAGTTTAAGTATAAGATCACATTAAATTACACAGAGTAACAAATAAACCAGACCTAGCACCAAACTGTAAACGAGAAAAAGCAAGGTTTATGAAGTACTATCAGATCACAAAAGGATTTCCCATCAGTATGATATGACCATCACCGTGCTTGACAACTTAATCAATATTTTTACAAAAATATGAAAATAAAAAAAATTATTAAAAAAAAAACAAGATAAGATAATGACATTCTGTAAACGCCAAAATCCATTATTAAGTGTGTACTTTTAGATCCTAAAAGGATTTCCCATGCGTATGAGGTCTGGTTTATTTGTTACTCTGTGTTATTAAATAACCAATATTCAATAAGTTCAAAAAAATAATTTTTTATATTCAACCTATACTTATCATAATCAAATAAATATTTAGCCATCTTAATTATAATTATGAATAATTTTTCAATTAAAAAAATTTACATTTAACCCATGTTCTTTACTTTGAGTTTGGCATAATTTAATCAGAGTCAGTCAGTCCGATTTGGCTGAAACTTTAAATAAGGGGAGGTATTTTATAGAAGATCATATCATATAAAAGGTGACTTAAAGGGAAGGCCTACTTCACTCCAAGAAAATCCTACCAAAAGTCAGAGTTAAGAAGAAACTAAAAAACAACTTTCATCTTTTGTCGAGAAAACTTTCGAAAATCCAGTCTGTAATGTCAACAAAAGGTAGAGAAGTACTATAATTGAGTTCTGAAAAATTCATACTAAATTTTTTTATTAAATAGTCTGGGCCAAATATCAGTTCTAGAGTATTATTTTAAGAATTTCACTTTTTAGATCTAACAATTCAATCAATCAAAAGAGTTCAAAAAAAGACAAAACAAAGAGAACTAGTAAAAAGGTAATAGTAAAACATTTTGACCGGATATATATCACAAGTTTTTCTTATCATCTTTGAGCAATACGAATATCTTCGCTGGAAAATTTTTATTAAGGAAGTAATTTCCTGTTCCACTTTGATTGTATTATCTATAATATAATATTATATATAATATTTAGAAAGTGTTTTAGTCAGTTCTTTAAAAGAAGCATATTTAGACTCTTTTTTGAAGAGATGGAAAAAATTATAATTATTTTAATATTAATAAAAGTGATTTTGGGAAAAAATGATATCTACCAGTGCAGTCTTGTTGAAACTGAAAATAAATGTGTTCTTCGAGATTTAAATTTAAACTCTTCGAACAAACATTTTAAATTACGTACTAATCAAACTTTCGATAAAATTAAGAATATTGAATTTTCCAATTCAAAAGTAGAAGTCTTGACCTCGGATGTATGTGACTCATTATCAGATTTGTATGTTTTCGATGCATCTCATCTTGGGGTTTTAGTTATCGAAAAAAATTCTTTTAAAAATTGCAGAAAGCTACAAGTTGTTCTATTAATCAATAATTCTTTAACCCAACTGCCGTTAACTTTATTTGAGGACAATTCAGAGTTAGCCAAAGTTATTTTGTCTAATAACCAATCAAACGAAATTGATAAAATTTTGTTCAAGAACAATCCAAAGTTAAAAACAGTCGCTTTGAACAATAATAACTTGATTCAAATTCCTTCATCTTTGTTTGAAGTAAATGAGAATATAACTCATTATTTTATTTCAAGCTTAGCTGAAAAATTATCATTGAATGATGAATATAATCAAAGGACTGATAATTCATTAAAAAGAGGATTACATTATTTTTACTTATCTGATAATTTGCTGTTTGACATTGATGTAGAAATTTTGATAGCGAGTAATCCCAATTTAAAGGAAATATCATTGAAAAACAACAACTTTTTATGCGCTCGACAAGAAAACATAAGTCAGTTTTTTATTGCACACAACATCGTTTTGATAAATGGCACTGGACGTTGCATTGAAAATGAAACAGAATGGACAACGCAAAGGCTTCAACACAACACAAGCATAATAAACATAGAATCTGAAACAAACATAGATAATTCACGTTTTCATATAGCAATAGGGCTTGGTTCAGGTGTTTTTCTGTTAGTCTTATTTAGTTGTGTCAGCCTTCGTTATATCTTCAAACTAAGAAAATCATTAACACTTGAATATTATTATGGTTACCCCGAGCCAGATTATGATGATGATGATGAAGATGAAACTGAACAACAAAACATTGACGAAATTATAGCAAATCTTGGAGTTTTCGTTATACCAAGAATTGAAACAGTTCCTTCGACTTCTGGTAGACATCCTGATGATTATTACGAAAATGTATCTCAAGCAGATGATGAAGATCTAGAACAACAATCTACTAAAGCTTACTATGAAGTTGTTTACAAAAAAAAAACTAACAAAGACGGCTATGATCACTTAAAATTCCTAAATGAACTACATTTTGATATCAAAAAGGATAAAGATTATTATGATCGTCCAAATAATCCTGACAATGAAAATAAATCCAATGTAGCAGATCAAGGCGATTACGATCATTTGAAGTTTCTTCAAGTAAAACAAGTTACAAATGATAGTGAAACCAAATAAATTTTTCATTTTCATAGTAAAGTTAACATTTCTTATTTCGAGTTTTATAAAAAAAAAAGAAGTTACTTAGTTGTCAGAAAAAAATTGAAATTATGTATTATCCTTATTATGATTGAACAGTATGTGAATAAGCTTAGTTCTTTTAATGCATTTTATTGAATAAAAATAGGTTGTTCTGTGTGAATAATACGTATGTGCGTTCGTACTTTTCATTTAAATATGCAGTATACTTATCACTTTTTTTATTTTAATTTCAGGCGACAAACCGCATGCTTGTGAATTGTGTAACAAAAAATTTGCTCTAGCATGTAATTTAAGAGCACACATGAAAACTCATGAAGGTAAGTTTTCTTTTTATTTTATCTCTTTGTAACATGACTCAAAGAAAACCGATAATTTTATATTTTTCAGGTGATCCACAAGAAGAATGCGTTCGATGTGGCAGTCAATACCTTGCCTCGTCAAATGAATTAAAACAAGGTTATTGTGCCAAATGTTTAGGTGGCTCCTTCAGATCAAGTGGAGAGTCTGGTTCAGATGATGACTCGAATGGATCTCGTCCGATAAGTAACTAAAACATTTTTAACACAAAGTTAACATTATACACAATTAAATTTAAACAAAAAAACACACACAAGATGACACCAAATCCTGATTATATTATTATAATTATTATTAGTATAATTAACATTATTATTCATATAATTTAATATTTATTGTTAGTGTTAAAATTATTATTACAATTATTTTGAAATTTACTGTTAAAATTGATTAAGTTTTCAATTTTTAATAATTTTTACACACTTATTATTATTATCATACTACATGTAATTAAAACACCCCACCAGTACTAAACATTATATTACAATTTATCTAAAAATATAACATTTAACTAATATAATGTTTAAAAATTCAACTTATCTTGATCTTCAAACCCCTTAATGTTTATGTTTTATTACATTATTAAATTTTTATATTACTATTAATATTATAATAACTTTTTATTTTATTATTAATAATAACATTTTTATATTCAAAACCACGTTTGATTATTTTTTTGCACAAAAATATTATGTTATTCAATTTTTAATATTCAATCACAATTTTAATATCCGCACTAATTATTTTAAAAATTTACATTGAAAAACAATGTATAAGTTAAACACTTTTATTAAAATGCACTAAATTTAATGTTAACATTAATTGTTATGATATTTAACAACTGTAACAGAAACTTATTTGAATTCAATTTTTGTTTTGTTTTTCATCATAATTTTGTTTTTGTTTTTATTTTTAATATTTCTTTAAAATTATTCTTTATTATTAATCTGATCCATCAGCTCACTTAAATCTAATGAAAGACATTTTATCTGTATATAAAATCAGTTATCATTGATGACACATTTCAAAGCAAGTTGATGTTAATGCTTATGGAAATGTATAAATAATTTTTGATCTTAAAATCACACAATCAACATGTTATATATATTAAATAAGATATAACAACTAAAAAAAAAACTAAAGTTACGAATAAATTATAAAAAAAGGAATACATCACAAATACATTTCATCTCACACATCATTATGAATATTTATAAGGTTTTGGTTGTAAAGATGAAAGATTCTGAGATTAAATTTATATGTTCATTATGAATTTGATTTTGTTTTACTTTGATCTTCAAAGATTCAATATAAAACATAAACGAATATTGAAAAGAGGACAGTTAAAGTTTTATTGAATGCTTAAATTAAAAAAAAACAAAACAGGGTGATTCTGTTAAAACTTGTACGTCTCTGATTGACATAAGAATTCTGTAATCTTGCACTTTGGCCAGCTCAGCCATGAACCAGCTTTAAAACGATCATTCAACAAAATTCTTAGTATTGTGATGATTTTTAAAATTAAATTAAAATAAATTTCCCATATTGTCTAGTGGTTAGGATACTCACTGCTGAATTTGGTTTGTAATTCAGTTCCAATTCAATTACTTACCTTTGATCGCACATCCTCCTAATCCTGCTTCCAGAAACCTGTAATGAAATAAATTTATTAATATTAGTCACCCTGTAACAAAATCAATTAAATATAAAAATCCATAAGCACTCACCGTTGCGTTTTAAAAAGAATAAAGACCCCCAAATGTGTCTTATTCATCTGAACTATACCGTAAATTTTTAATAAATTTTATTATATTTTTTTTTTCTCTTATAATGATGACATAAAACCCAAAACCAGTAATTTTAATCTTATTCATGCCTTTCTTTTGCATTCTTCTTAATTTTTGTAGATCAGAATTTAAATTTCTTGATTAAAATTGATCATTTTATTCTTTGAAAATGTAAATTATATCGTAAAAGTGTTAATTTTTAATATTTTATATTAATAAATTGCTCTATTATTTAAAACGTTTTATAAATGTCGCCTTAATTCAAATACTCTAAATTTAAGTTAATGAACCTGTTTTAAAATAAAAGATTTTATCATAATTTCATATTTTCTGTCATAGCTTAAAATGGTGACTTATGATCATTTTTCTTACAATTCATATCAGAATCAAGTTGAAATTTGTCACTTCAATATGAGTTTCTTATTGCAATTAATCATACGTTACAACTCTATCAATTTCTTGAAAATGAAACAGACCAATAAAGTACCTGATGCCTTGTATTAAAGTTCAGGTATGTCAAGTGATATTATCACACAAGACAAAAAAATAAATACTAATAATAAATGTGAGTATAAAAATAATGTGACAGCTAATCATATCACATTTAAGCATTTTACTTTCAGGCTTATGATTTGTGTATTCAGGATGATAAATAACGAGGAGAAAATACACAAATATAAGTGACATGCGTATATAAATGTCTAGACAGACCTGTCAATACTATTTTTTTCATTGTATATGAAGTTGTAACATTTCACAAATCAGATCTTATCACAAGATTTTTATATTTTATTTTTGTTTTCATTTTTTTTATTTTATTTTAATGTTTATATGTAAAGTAATACAATGAACAACACTTCCAAAGTGTCTCATTTTCTTTTAATATTTTTATGTTATTTCAATGCACTGAAATAAGATTAATAATAAGTTTGTCATGTTCAATTGTGTATTGAAATGAATTGAAATGAAAGATAAAATGCAAAACAGAGAGTATATTATTTTGTGGTCAGGCGACAGTTCTCATGTGACAGTTCTTGTTAAAGGTAAAAAAAATAAAAGAATTATTATTAATAAAATGAGTTGTGATCGATGATTTTGATGTAAACAGGTTCAGATTCAATCCAACCTTAAATCAATGTGGTTATCTTTGAATCTTAATTTCAATTTTTCTTCTTACATTGATATTTTTTGGCAACCACAAGTGCCTTTAATCTTAAATTACTTTTAGTATTACAAATGTTTTTTTCTCTTATTATTATTATTCAAATCTAATATAATGAATTGTACAAAACAAATAATAATATTAAAACACACATTGTATAAATAATAATTTATGCATGATTGAACCGAATTTATGTTTTTTTATCATTTTTGACCGACTCGAACATTATTTATACTGTAAATAAACATAAATTATGTTCGGGCGTCATAACAACTAACATAAAAAAATTTAATGTAAATATTCAACGAAAAAATGCACTTTATCAAATGACAAACTCCGTCCCAGATATTTCCAATATTGATATTATTATAAATTAAAATGTAACCAAAATATATTTTTACTTTAAATTTTTATAATGAGTGATACATAATTTTACAAGTAAAAAAAAATTAATCATATTATTTCATAAGATTGATTTTTTATTTAAATAAGCGAGAATAATAATAATAAATGAATTTACCCATCATAATTGACATCCAATTGAATGGACATGAATATTCAATGTTAATATTAAATGATTTAGATCTTATTCATTATTTAACATTATTAACATTTATACAATATTCATTTTGGACAAAAAAAATTTAAACGAGTTGTAACTCAAGAGGAGCCAAAAAAATTTGATACAATTTTTTCTTTAACATTACATTTAAATCAATTTAATCATCATTCAAGCATGATCTGATTGCTAAATAATCAAAATTTGAATATTAAGTACTTTTTTTATTATTATACACAATACACATTTAAAAAAAAAATACAAAATTTAAACATATATCTCTAGTCATCGATATATTAATTTTATGTTTATTATTATTTTATATAATTAATTTTTACTGTATTTAAAAGTAACATTTAAATTTCAACAATTTCAAGATTAAAATTCAACATAATACACGTGTTTAACTGATAAAATATTTAACAAAATATAAATATAACAATTAAACAAAAAAAAACATTAAAATAACTTTTTTTAACTTCTTTAATTCCATTTTAATACAATTATTGATAGATCAATGCACAAAATAGCTGATACATAACTTTTATATTTATTTTTATATAAAGATTTAAATTTAATTATATAATAATAAAGACACAGCAAGAAAAGGTTAACAATTTAATATATTTATTATTATTATTATATTAAGCATAAAAATGTTTTGTAAAAAGATTATTTTTTTATTGTATAATGTTTAAAATTAAAGAAAAAAAAACATGTTAACAAAAAAAAATATTAATATTATAAAAGATAAGTTATTATTTATAATGTTTAAGTTACAAAAGTAAAATAATATTAGTGAAAAAGAAATGTACTGCACAAACCCACTTTAGAGTTGTAAGATTAGACATAGTAAAAAATGGATGAAATGTTAAGGTATTTAAATTAAAAATTAAGATGATTTTTATTAATCATTAAATTTAAAAGCAAATGATGTAAAATTAATAAAAATTATAACAATAATAAAAACATGTCAATAATAAAGGAAATTGTAAAAGAAATGAAAATAATGAAAAAAGTAAAATTTTATTTGTGTTATATTTTGATTTACTTTGATACTGCAAATGGTGAGTAAATTTCCAATGTGCTTTAATTACGTTCTGGTCTAATTCTCAATCGAAATTTGTGGTTTTTTTATTCTAATATTTGTTTAAATGGGTAAAAATATTTTGACGTATGTACAAGTTATTAGACGTAACTAGGTGAGTAGTTTATTATTTTTATTTTATTTTATATAATGACACAATTTAAATTATTCAAAATTAATCAACTAATCAAATGATATTTATTTCTTGCTTTGTGATTTATAAATCATCTGTGTATGCTTTTAACTTGACAATTTGTTTTGTATTTAAATGATAACGATATGCACACTTAGGTTTTATGCAAAAGGGAATGTTATTATTGGGAGAAAGAAAATATATTGTTGTGAAGTTATTTCAATCTAAAATTTAGTTTTTCGCATTTGGTTTGTAAACCCTCAAAAACTTTGGTCGTTCTAACTTTTGAACACCATTATGAAAGTTCTTCTTGAAATTCTGTGAAATTCCAATGTGTTTTCACTGGCTTCCTCTAATGAATGTAGCCCGATTTCGCCTAAAATCACATTGGTATTCACCTATCTCTTTCATTCATGGGAATGTTCACCAATCTGAAAATCATGGAGCGGAATGCTGCTTGCTTATGTGCTTCGTGATGATGAGAATCTACCTTAATGTATCGATCTGTATGAGTTGCTTTACGATAGATGGTGAATTCTAATGTTCCATCGCTGTGCTGAGCTGCCGTGAACTAATTATACAAATAACATCGTCAACATATCGATACCATGTTTATGGAAAACCAGGATGTTGTTGTTTTATTTTATCTTCGAAATTACACATAAACAAGTTTGCAAGGAGGGGGGACAATTTACTTCCCATGCTAGGTCCAGAACTTTGTTTTTAGAAATTACCTCTGTTTTGGAAATAATTCTGTTTCATACATGTGTTGGCGACTTCAATGCATGCATGAATTTCATTAGAAGGAGCAACTAACGAGATGTTGTCTGAGACTTTCAATTGCATCTGAAACGTGTATATTTGTATACATATCCTGAAGATCAAAACTTCATAACTACTTTCTTCTTTCTTTATATTTGGGACGAGGTGTTTGATGAAATTAGTCGCATTTTAAATAGATTTTTATGTATCTTAAGTAGCGCGTTTAAATTGGCAACCTTTGGATTTGGAACATTAAGCCGATAGATTAAAGATCTGTCTTCACTTAAATCACAAATGAACTTTTTGCAATCTATTGCGCCTTTGATTTTATTTATTTAGCGTATGTCTTATATCAATTACAATATTTTTTATATATCGGTAATGTAGAATTTTACAATCATTCACTTAATACTAAATATTCTATACGAAGAATGTGATGTGTATGGTGTATGAGAGAAGCACCAACCATGCTGCCCATCCTTAGCTGATGTGTTATTTTTGCTGTATCATCCTCTCCAATATTATATATTTATTGCAATAGACGGTTCTGGGGAGGCCGAGGCAGTTCCAGAGACAGGCTAAAACTTGTTTTAAGTCTGAACCTTTAAAGAAAAGGTATTTTTATTCAGACACAGTCGGGATTTGAACAGCGGCATATAGGATGCTATTCTGCATCCTAACCAACTTTGCCACCCAGTACGGCTGCGCCTTTGATCATTTCATTCAAAGGATTTTTGGGCTTGCCGTTATTATAAACAAGCTTCTCATACGGATTTTGGTTAATCATTTCTTGAACTCTGCTCTCATTATCCTCTTTATCCATCACCACTTCCTTGTTTATTTTATCTGCTTTGGAAAAAAAACATTTTTGTTTTTCACTGGCTCACTTTTGGAATGATGTGATTTGTGGTCGTTATTGTTCGTTACGTTATTTGTGATACTTATCAAACTCCTTCACCCACCCATCTTGTTCCACCTCATATAAACGTTCCCCATGATACATTTTTTCTGTTAATTCATGATAAAGTAATGTACAATCACTTGTCACACTACATTTTTTCAATTATTAATTATAATTAAATAAATAAATTAATATACTTATACAATTATAACTCGATCTAGTTTACTTCCAATAAAAGCTTTAATAAAAATTGAATATTCACGAGGCCAATTAATTAAAACTGAAAAGAATAACATTGATTAATTAATTTAATTCCTTCAATTTTATATAAACTGTATCAAAGTATTTCCCTTTTTGTTTTAATGTTTATTTTATTTTATTTTATTTTGAAAACTGTAAAATTGATGATGACGCCAACATCTAATAAATCACATAAATAGTACGTAAATTAGCTAATAAAGTGTTGTAATGCATGTTAAATGTTTATTATTTTTCTGCATATAGATTGTAACTGTTTAAAACTTGAATAAAATATTTATTAATACATATGAAAATAAAATAAAAACGCCGCTTTGTATATGAAAGGTAAGAAAATCTAACGGAGTATATCCTAACTTGAATCGTAAATCTTCTTTTTCTTCTTCATCTTCAATTTTCTTGGATATGTTTAATAAACATAACAAGTTATCGCATGAAGATTAGATTGTGGAAAGAGAAAATAAACATCTTCAAGTCTTTGATCATCAATCGCGATTTATCCAATCATAAATATGATATACTTGCAAATTTATGACACTTGTTAAAAATTATTACAATTTTCCTTATATTATTTGTTTTCGATATTTACTAATAATATTGATAAATAAAATATAACATACATGAAAAAAATTAATAATATTTTTTACATGTAAAATCTTACAAAAAAATGGGTAGTAAATCAGAAGCGACAGCATTATTTCGTTTTCTATTCGTTAAATGAAATATAAATCATAATAATTTCTTTAAAACATTTCATAGTTAAAGTAAAGTAAAGTAAACAATATTGTAATAAAATGTTTTTTTTATATATTTTTTGTTGTTTAATTTAAAAAAGTAATAAGACAGGTTTATGAATATCTATATATTGAGTGGTTGCGGTTGATTTACAAATAAGCAAATGTGGCATTCCATTCTAAAATTAGTGCCGATCACAATTTTCAATCTGAGTGCACAGGCCTATGGTCCATCAAAAAAAATAAAAATTTTGCCCTATAAAATTTTTTTGTATCTATACTAGAAACCGAAATACAAGGATTTCCATTTTTTTTTATTCTTGAACACAAAAATGCTCAAAAAGTCATTGTTCTGAATGAAATTGGTATGATATTTGTTCTTAGAAGTTGTAGATAATCGTTTGGACCAAAAACTTTTCATATACCATTTTACATGTTTTCATACAAAAAAATTGATTTTTCATCAAAAAACATCAATAATTTAATATAAAAGTATAGTTTTATCCTTGTAAAATTGTATTTTTTCTAGATTTGTTAATGTTTTTTGATGAAAAATCAATTTTTTTTGTATGAAAACATGTAAAATGGTATATGAAAACTTTTTGGTCCAAACGATTATCTACAACTTCTAAGAACAAATATCATACCAATTTCATTCAGAACAATGACTTTTTGAGCATTTTTGTGTTCAAGAATAAAAAAAAATGGAAATCCTTGTATTTCGGTTTCTAGTATAGATACAAAAAAATTTTATAGGGCAAAATTTTTATTTTTTTTGATGGACCATAGGCCTGTGCACTCAGATTGAAAATTGTGATCGGCACTAATTTTAGAATGGAATGCCACAAATATTTTAATATAATTAATATCAAGTACTTTGATTTTAATCTAATAATATGCCACTGAGAAAAGCAGGTATTCTAAATATTTTTCTTCATAAATTATTTTAAAAATTTATGATTCGATTTAAAGTAACTTTAGTAAAAAAAAGTCAAAATTCGCACAAAATTGTCAGATTTAATGTTTAATTAATCGATCATAAATTTAAAGGTAATATGTTACTGTCAATAAATTGTAATTTATTATTAAATTTAATATTTTTTTTTCTTTACATTATTATTTTGTTATTCGTTTTAAATTTGAATTTTGATATTGAATGAAATGGAAATCAAAAAAAAAAAATAACGAATATCCAAAAAACGTCGATTTTTCTTTTAAATATTTACCTTATTTCACAAAGATTCACTTTTGAAAACAATGACGACAATTTTGACTTCTGCTTCCGGTGATTTCTTCCAATTGATTTACATTTCTTTTAAATATTATTTGAATCTGCTTCATTCATAAGACGATGCAAGCATTGTTACATTTTTTTGTGTGTTTTCTTTATTGAAATTCAAATTTTGCATCTTCACTTTTGTTGTCTTGTTTTTTTTTTTTTTAATTGAAAGTATACATGCAAAAACATTCTGACTGCGATTTTGTATTCTAATGTCATGTGAGTTGAAATATGGGCCACCTAATATGAGATTGCTACTGTTTCTATTGTTTGGATTTGGATTTTTGTTTTGTATTGAAATTAGTTAATAAATTTGAATGTAAATGTATGACCAAAAAAAGGAAGTAGTGAGATGAGGTTTTTGGTTCAATTTGATTATAATGTGAGATTGCAAACACCAAAAGGTATGCAATACATTTGAAATGAGGATAAATTTTTCAAGTTCATGAAACGAGGATCAATTTATTGACCTTAAAATTATCACTTGAGCAACTCTGATACAAAATTTAAGGATTTTAACACCAAAATTGGTATATAAGTTGTATATTTAATGGAAATGTGATGTTAATTGCATAAATTTCGGATGTAGAAAATAATTTTTTTCATAATTTGTTCAATTCTAAGAAGATTTGAGTGAAAATCTTTCTCTAAGCTTCAAAGACGAATTGATTACATAAAAATTCGTTTTATTTATACAAAAAAAAATATAAAACAAATTGTAACAACTTAATATTCAAAAAAATATAATAACAAGACACGATATAATCTCTCACTTATAAACCAATTATTGGCTTTAATAGAATCGCTTCCAAATTTGGCAGCTTACGTATTAATTTTTAATAAATAAATAAATAATACTAAAAGAGTTCAAACAACATAACCTTACTTTGTATTCAGTTGAAGAAAAAAAATTAAATTTAAAGAGGAAAAAAAACATATCATGGTGCACAGCAGTAAAGATTTATTTACCAGTAGCCAACAGCACTTAATTTAAATATCAAAAAATTTCTGATATGAAATTATTTCTACATACCAATAAAAAGAATGTTTAACTTTTTTTTTTCTTCTTCTTTCATGGAATAAGAAGCATCAATACATAAATCATAAAAGTGAACCAGAAAACGGATCATTTTTATAATATAAATTGTACAGCAATTAAAAAAACATTCATGAACGAATCGACTTGATTTGGTTCAATTCTCGATCTATTTAGTTATGATTCAGTACAAACATATTGAATTGGGAAGAGATGAGAGATGGATAATAAAAAAAAAATTTTGTACGAATATCTTCTTAAATTTCACAGCATGATGTTTGTTCAGAGATTTTAGAACGCACTCGTTTGTGATTAATTTAAGTTTTTTTTTTCTGTTTGGTTGATTCGGATTGTCGTAATTCTACTTTAACATTAAAGAGCATTGTATTGACTTAACCCTTTCAGAAAATAAATAAAAAAATACCTGCTAACATTAAATCAAGTCAATTTAATTCCAAGAGGACTCGATCTAGTTAAAGAAAAAACTCTTCACGTGTCTCATTTTCATTTGATTTAGATACACAAACAAAAAAAAATATGATGACCGCTGTTACGAAAATACTGGTAGCTGTAACAGATTCCCGTAACAAATTAATTATCAGAATATTCTTCATCCATTTCTTTTTCATGATTAAAATCCAATCTCATAAAGCAACGTTTAAAGCAAAAGACGTAAGACAACATTTCTCATGCTTATTAGAACAAATATGATTGAAATTAGATATTTGATTCGTGATGAAGATTTTTGATGGACAACCATAATCTGAATAACTTGAAATTTTCAAAGAGATCACAAACACAAAAAAATTGATGAGCAGTCCCTTTTTCGTGATATATGACACGATTTCATTGAATATGAAACTCACAAAGTAATTTAAAGGTGATTGAACTTCATAACTCATAACCTAAGATTGTTCACTACATTTCATAGAGATCTTTATAATTACAATAAAATTAATTGATGCAATAATTATTCATGGCAGTATAATGACATTTGATGCCATAATATCTCTTCATCATATCACATAGTTAATAAATTATTAATTATTTATATATGATCAAGCTAATAGTAAAATATTTGCATTAAATATCATCGTCATCATCATCATCATAATATCATAATAATTAATCAATTAAATTTACACATTAGTTTCAAATCATATGTTCTCTAATGTTTTAGTCGCTATATAAGGAAAGTGAATTACTTTACATTAAATTGACTCGAATGCAATTTTTTTTTGTTTCAACAGCTTATACTCGGTCTCGGAGAGTGATTGTGATGTTTTTACAAGCGTGTTAAACAAGTGTCATATCTATTGATGATTGACACCTTGATATTGTGGAAAATACACTGTCATGTATGATTCATGAAATGTATTTGCCAATAAATCAATAAATAAATATAAAAATATAATCTTAATCCTTTTACCGTGTGTATGTGTACGCGTATTTTAGTGAATACATCACATCAAATCAGATGGTTAATGCATTTATTTATTTATAAATTTTTAATGTGAGTGTTTTATTATGAGACTGATACATAATGTTGATTTATTTTTTCTTTTGAAAGTTGACTTTCTTAATAGTGATGATGAAAAATAGCGATTATGAGAACGGTTTGAAATGAGTTTGACAGATCCCAGTGAGAAAAAAACAGTAAATGTTGTTATTTATCAAAATTTTCCACTTAATCCATCCACTTAATTTCATTTCAAAATGTCTTTGGCGTTGATCATTTTGATCTTCTTGAAAGACCTAATTTTGGAATAAGCGGTAGGCTCAAAGTCTCAGTGAGAAAGTCAATGTCAACTTAAGTTAAAAATTGTTTATATAAGAATTTCTATTGTTGATCGCAGTAATTAATCTCAATCAAAAATTGCGATTATGAGGTTGGTTTGAAAGGAATTTGACAGATCCCAGTGAGAAATGTACGCTTGATGTCATTTCTATTAAAAATTTACTTCACAAATCTTTGGAATTTTATATTTACGTCATATCCGTTATGAAACGCTGAAACTATCTCTGGTATTAGTATTAATCCGCTCTAGGAGGGCTGTTAGCTTAATATTTCTAGCGCTACAGAGCTCCCGAAGTTGATTAATACCTTTGCTGTTTTTCCGGGTCCGAAGAAGTCTCCACAAGAGATTTTTTCGATCCTGGAAATATACAATAGTAGACTCTCAACTTGTCAATGGAGAGTCTACGGCCATTTCGAGCTCCGTACCAGAAGTACAGGACTTCGTCTTGGTATCGATAGGCTTTCCATTGAGATTTTGACAAACCTCAATTGTAGGCCTCAGTATGGAACCTAGGAAGCTAAATTTTATGGCTTTTCTATTCCTTCTGGGAACAACAGATGGCGTTCTCATGGTTCGTCCTGAAATGTGAGAAATTGGGCAGACACTTTACCTGACCTACACTTCATTTCTTTTAATACTGCTGTTTCTGGTGGAGCGGACAAGCGTTTCGCAAACACACCACATTTCAGTGAGCAAATCAACCTTAGTCTTATTAAAATATTGTATTAAATGAAAAATTTCAGATTTAAGTTCCAGTGAGAAAAGTTCAATAAAAATATTTACTTACCAAATTTTCTGAAGGCACAACCCCAGTGAGAAATATTTCCTTCATCGAAATGCACTTTTATTTTAACACACTTTTGCACTTTTCTAAATAAATTCTTAACTCTTTTCACTTAAAATTCCAAATTCACAGAACTTGATGTTTAAAACACATTAAAATGAAAAGAAAAAAAAAGTATAGCATATAAAAATGGAACATGATTCGTCACTTATATTTTATTTTTCATGAACATACAGATCAAATAAAGAACATGAAATGCGCATCTTTAATAAAAAAAAAAATATATTTTATTTATGTATTTATTGGAAAAGCATTAACTTTTAAAAATAATTTATTTATTATAGAATTTTAATTTTGCATTAATTTTATTCGATTGAGACATGATATGAGCATTGCTTTACTCATGGTCATGAAACATCGATACAAAATCAAATAAAGAACTTTTTTTTAACATTAAAACAAAAAACCTTTTGAATTGTGTGTTATTCCAATTTAAATTCAATTTGGCCAGTTATCAACTTTAAAGTGCGGAAAAATTCGCGATCTATTTATAAAATTTTCGGATAAATACAACAAAAAATGTATCATCAAACTTATGTTAATTACAATGTAAATACAAATCAATCAATTTATCGTTAAAAACAATAGCAAATGTCTCACATTTTTAATGTAAACAATAATTTACAAGTTCATACAGATGTAACTTAATGGAATATTTTTAATTAGTTCAATTCAATCAAAACAATTTATTTGCAATGCGGTAGCTCTTACATTACTCGTTACGTAGCGATTTGAGTACGATTGTGTTTTGACAAGTGTTACAGCTGATCAACAACAAAAAATAAGTCACTTATTCATTCATTCATAAATTACAATTCAACAGCAACAAAAAACACACTTAAAATAATCACGGTCTACGCTAATTATACGAAAGTTAAACGATTTTACTACACATGCTTGTCTCTATACACGATCCATACACACATTATACATTGTACGTACACAGGTGCGCTATGATAAAATTAATCACACATGTAATATAAAAAAAAAGGTTATAAAAATTCATGTGCACTACACAAACTATCATCATATTGTCATAGTCCAGGTGATAGCACAGTTTAATAACAATATAAAATAAAATAAAATTATTCATGGATATTATTAGGGTATGCGAATTTTTTCATCATGATCAAGTGTCAGTCGTAATGTAACATTCATACAAATCATTACTCAAAAATCAAGTTAAAACAATTGAAAATTACCTGAGTTTTAACTTTATAGTAAAAAAAAAAAATATTAATGATAATAATTGTGTAGAAAATTGATATCATTCAAGTGTTAAATTGATAAGTTTTTTTTTTCCAATGAATTGAAACACATGATCAAACGGTCACTGAATTTTGTTAAATTTAAAGTAATCAAATTTAAATGGTTTTTGTTTTAATGTTCCTTTGCAAAAAAATTATAAGCATGGAATCTAATAATTAAACATGACTAAAGTGAATAAAATTTAACCTCACAATACAATTGATGCAAATTTTTACAGTAACAACCAAAGATATTATTGCATAAGAAGATAATAACTGAAGTGAATTGTAAGAAAACAATAAAATTTATGTAATAATAATTAACTCAATTTAAATCCAATTTGAACTTCAATCGATATCTGACGAATTTGTATGATCATACTTATATTGATGAGAGAATATCGTAATTGGGAGAAATAATTGTTGTTTTCAATGTGAATTTTAAACGTTAGATCAAGTAATTTGAGGTTTTAGTAGGAAAATATTTAAATTGAAGTCATATGTGATACGGTTTTTGAAGGAAACTGAAATTTAATTTCCTTCGAGCTTGGTATTACTAAGAATAACCATGAGGGAGTTTAGGGTCTGAGTGGTAGCTTATGATACTGAACTAAGATTCCTTGGTCAGTGATTCATAGCTGGGATATCTCAGATGATGACTCACTTAATCATTTTAAGAATTGTATATGAAAAGAGATGCATTTGGACAATTTGAAGACGTTTGCCAATATTTAGATGCACTAAGCTGAGGCATACCATTTGCGCACTTTCCGATTCCCGATTTGTCTTTCATTTGTCATTGATAACTTCAGTCTTGTAAAAAACTGTCCCATAAGACCACCAGTGACGCACATGGGTCGTTGAAGGTATGTCTTTCATCTACATGAAACTTAAATCTATTAATCTAAATAATGCAAATTATTTTTGATAATGCTCTACTTTATCGGCTTATCCTAAAGACATCTACTTTTTGCTGCGTATCAAATAGTGGAGTATCTTTCTACGGTGCGGTAGTATCAATTTTTTCTGCTCTATACAAATTGGTACCAGCTGATGATCAAGTTCTATGGTGTGTGTTCTGCTTTTTTATCCCACTATATAATCCAATCAGAAGAAAACTACAGCATATAGTACTGATGATTGTCCGCTCTGAGTATCGAAACCCAAGCCATCCAGTTGCAAAGCGAATGCTTTAACCACTGGACCAATGTAGCGGATAAAAAGTACATGGTATGCCTAACTTGGCCATATATTAGCAAAGTAGCAAATATGCTCCATATTTCGTAACATATGCTAGCCATTTATATTTGATAAAGGCCCATACATTTTGCCTAATCTCCATAGTCTTCTGGACGCTAGTAGCCGTCAGTTTTATTTTTTGTAGTTTTTTAAAGAGATTCGGTTCACATCCAGCAAAATACTTCTTTGGATTACCAACCTTTGATTATGCTCGGTCTCCCTATAGGTTCATTTAAGTCCAAGGCGCCAATAATCAGCCCATACCTGTAAAAAAAGATAACATTAGTACTGAAACCACTAATTCTCTCATTAAATTATAACACAATTAAAAAAAAAATACTTAGGAAATAAATTCACAATCCATTACAATTCATACAAATTCATTAAATAATTCAATATCGTGATTGATTTCAATTCAATTCAATGTATTTTCAAGGCAATTATTACAGCAGTTGATTGTTTTACCAGAAAGACGAAAGAAACTTATCAGTGTGTTAATTTAAATTAAAAAAAAAACCACAGTAATGACTGTTCCTTACACTCGTGAAGTACCAAATGGAAGCAGTTTCGGAGTATTTTGGAAAATTCTTTGGCTGTAAGTATTTGAATTTTAATTTCAATATTTAACTTGATTGATTAAAATCGAACCTTGAATTTTAAATATTCGATTTTAATCAGATTTTATGATCATTTACAAAAAATTTAAAGTAATTATTTATTTTTTTTTTAATATTTTTTTTATCATTTTATCATAAAACACCCATAAACACACATAAATAAATAAATAGTTGGAGTGGCAGTGTTTATAAGTTGATTTGGAGAGAATTGACGTTTTATTTGGCAATTTATTATGCAATTAACTTTTTATATTTATACAAGTTTAGTGAAGAGCAACGACTGTAAGTAGTATTTTTTTATCATATAGCACTGCACTTATATTTTAATATAATATTAAATTGTGTGTATTGAATATTAATTAAATTTTAAGTTAAACAAAAATTTACTTACAACTTACATTTTAATTTTAATCAAGATTTTATGATACGATTATGGCAAGTTCACCTTATACTTTGCTTTAAGGTTACCTCAAATATGTGCTTACTCTTATCCTTGATTCGTGTCGATTTTTTGTATTTTATTTACTAATATGAATAATTTTTTTTTTGCATTGATTTAAATTTAACCGGCACTTTGATAGAACATTTGATGAGTTACGGAAGTACATATCAAAAAATAATGGCAGTATACCGATGTCATTTGTACTGGGTTTTTATGTAACACTCGTTGTGAATCGATGGTGGGACCAATTCCGATTGTTACCATGGCCTGATACGTTAGCACTCTTTATATCAGCTGCAATTCCTGGAAATGTAAATTGAATTTCATTTTAATTTTTTTAATATTCATTAATTAATTTCATTGATAGGATGAAGTTGGCCGACTGATGCGTCGTAATGTCGTCCGTTACATGATGCTCTCATATGTCATTACACTTCGAATGATATCACTGAGAGTTAAAAAACGATTTCCGACCTGGCAACATTTGGTCGACTCCGGATTTATGCATGAAAGTGAAAAGAAAATATTTGAATTGATGGATTTGAGGCATCCCATGTCAAAATATTGGATGCCCCTTGTGTGGGCTACAAATATTATTAATCGTGCTAGGAAGGAAGAGTTGATTAAATCAGATCAACTTGTTCAAACACTGCTAACTGAATTGAGTGACATTCGAGTACGATTAAGTGGATTACATGGATATGATTTTGTTTGTGTACCGTTGGTTTACACGCAAGTTGTGACGATTGCACTTTATAGCTATTTTGGTGCTGCCCTGCTTGGAAGTCATGAGGAATATGACTTTTATTTTCCTATTTTTACGGTGTTGCAGGTAAAATTTAAACTTATCTTTGCAAATCCAAACTAATTTTTAACAGTTCTGTTTCTATGTTGGATGGTTGAAAGTCGCTGAAGTTCTCATCAATCCATGGGGCGAGGATGATGATGATATTGAATTGAATTGGTTCATAGATCGTCACATTAAAGCAGCTTACATGATTGTGGATGAAATGCACGAGGAACATCCAGAACTGCTCAAAGATCAATATTGGGAGGAAGTTGTGCCAAGGAATCTTCCATACACAATTGCTTCGGAAGCGAGTCGCAATTTCATCTTAAAAGGATCAGCTGAGGGTTACAAGGTGAAGGACAATGAAGCGTTATATGCAAATATTACCAAAAATAAAGTTGTTGAAGATCCGTATGGAGATTATGTGAGTAATTTTATTAATTCAATTTTCAATGTGTATTTGAATGACTTTTTCTTGTCAACAGGAAATTTATAAGAGAAAAAATTGGTTTTCACGTCAACTTGACCGAATGGGCTCAACTCGCAGTTTCCGTTCATTTTATTCGCGTAACAGTGGATCAGATCCGTATCACAAACATTCACGTAATCCTTCGAATAATATCGATACTCGTCTCGCAATGCCAAATCCATCAAAATATTCACCTACAAAGAGCTCAATTTATGAAAGAATCATGCGAAGATCCCGGTCACCAGGAAAAAACTCACAATCAAATCTCAGTGTACCACAATCAAATTCCTCAACATTTGATCGGAAGCCTGCTCCATTACCGGCCTACGATAATCCCCTAATAGGTCGTCTAGTCCTCACCCCTGTAACTGAATTGACTAATCAAGAATCTGCTCAAATCAATAATATGCAAATTCCTAATTTGAATATGAAACGAAATTCACTCATCTTATTACAAACACCAAATGGATTGAGTTCAGAGCCAGGAAATCACGAGACAACTCAAATAAATGGAGTGCACATACCAAATCTGGACGTTAAACGAAATTCCTTGATTTTATTACAAACACCAAATGGGCTCAATTCAACGGCACAAGAAATTCCAGCATACATTTTCCAGCCTAATCAAGTAGAATCACAGCCAAATTACGATGCTGTCGAAAGCAGCGAGGAAAATGACTCATCCAGATCGACGTCACAAGCGAGTGCAACATTCAGAAATGAGCCTGAACGAGAAGAGGAACAAAATAATGGTAAACATGAAGTTTTTGTATAAAAATCATACAAATCATGCAATACTTATATAAAATTGTGATATTTAATATTTGAAAAAGGCACCGAAAAATGTTTGTTCCAATTTTTTCATTGTAATGTAATTTGTTACCATTTTATTATGAATAATTTTTAATATTAAAATAATTGTCGCATATAAATTTCAAATATATAAAGAAAAAAAAATAAAATTAGAGAAATGTTTTTGTTAAAACCCTTTTACTTTTCATTCCCTTATAAGTTATAATGATATTTCATTCCAATTAGCACCATGGTAAGTGTAAGGCGATTGTCTATTGTGTTAGATTAAGCATAGATAGAGATGAAATTCATATGAATTCCATAATTGGAAGTGTAATTTGTGATTGTTGAATTTAAAATTTATGTAAATAATAAATTTTTCTGATATTGTTTTAGAAAAAAAATTACATTTAATATCGATATCGAAAGTCTGATCCAATTTTAATCCCTTACAACGAAATTTTCTCAATTTCATCTCAAAACTCAACGTGTATCACATGTTACAAACCAATTAAGTATATTTTTGAATCCATTTCTCCTTTTTTTATTATAACTTTTAATATTAAATCACAATTAAAATAAAACAATAAAGTAAACATGAAACAGCAATCAAATAACAATAATTGTATTAAAATGAAAAAAATGAGAAGAAAACATCTGACTTCTGTCTCCGTTTCTTCCTATATTTGATGTTAATAACAATAAAATACATTTATATTAATTCTCATCGAATTCAATTTCTTTTGTGTTTTTTTTCCTGATTTAGTTAAGTTTTTGTTGAATTTAATATAAATTGTGTGTTATGTTGGATTTTGATGGTGTAGGAGTAAAATTTTGAGCCAAATTTTGAATTTGAATGAAATTTTGACGGTCAATTTGATGAAATTTAGCTTTATTAGGTACAGATACAATTTGAGTGCGTTCAATCTTGAGCAGATGATTTCAGAGCTCACTTGGAAGCATCGTGCTTGCATTGTGAAAATATCGTGATAATGAGGCATTACAGAGAGACATTGACGACTTCAAAGGTCAACTCAACATCGAACGCACTGAAAATTTCTTTTTTCTTTCTTTTTCATTTGGTCGAGCAGTTCACTTGGATAATCTCGAGGTTTTTGTGTCCACATTTCGACATTCTGGTGATGGGTACGTTGGCTCCATAATTTGTACGATGAAAAGGCACAAAAAACATATCGTTGTTACGTGTACTGTAAGAAGTTTGATTAAGTTTCACAGAGTGTCTTAAATTTGGAACTTTTAGAGTGATGTCTAACACTTTGTCAAAGAAAATCAAATCTGCAGCTTGTCGTCGGTCTAATAAGCTGTTAAGGTCGATCAGCATTAACCTTTCCTCGTAGGTAGGTTGAATGAGTAGGTGAATGAGCCAGACCATCCCAATTCTCTCAAAGCAAAAATTAAGAATCTTTTTTGGATGGATTCGATTCTGTTTTGTTGTCTAAGGGTGTGTGGGTTCCATGTCACACTACTGTATTCAAGTAGTGGTCGTACCAATGAGCTGAAAAGAGATTTGGTATCAAATTGATCGTTAAATGGCTCTGAATTTCTTATTACAAACCTTAGCATTCTATTGGCTTTTGAACTTTGCTGATCGATATGAGATTTTAAATTGACCTTATTGTCCATTAATACTCCAAGTCTCGCATTAATTCACGTTTTTCAAGAGCAACATCATGAATGGAGGAATTCGTGTGCATGATATTTTCATATCTTTTACGAGAGAATGATATTACCTTACATTTTAGAATGCTCAGTGAAATACAAATCACATTGCACCATTTTAGTAGTCTATTCAAATGTTTTTGAAGGGCCATTTGAACATTTAGTGAGTTGGCACGATGGGAACAGTTGAATGAAAACCCAGATCGATCCTCCAATTGTCGACTTACCTTACGCAGTGAAATTTCGCATTGAGTATGTTAATATGACAGTCTCCATTTCTGTTTTTTCAAATTCTAAAATAACTTGGCTTGAAAAATAGTTCTTTAAAAATTCATTGAATCCAATTTTTGTCAAATTTCGCAATTTCATCCTCAAAATCCTTAATAACATTGATAAGGCTTAACAAAAATACCCATTTTAAAGTCTGAGGAAGCTTTCCTTAGCATGTTTCTACTCTAAACAAAAAAATCCAATACCAGAAACTAAAAAAAAATAATATTGTCTCCTACTTTTATATCCATTGACTGACAATATGACAGTCTCATACGTGAGCCAACGATCGATTTAAGATTTTTTTTTTATTTCAAGTCATTTTCTTCTCATTTCATTTCAATTTACATTTTATTTTTGTTTTGTGAAACAATTAAGACTTAATGTATTTCAAATCATTGGACTTGTAATATGCAAATAAGTTGCGCGATATCGCCTCTTAATAAAAAAAAAAATAATATAAAAAACATACATCTCTATATATTTTTCTTTTATTTTTTTTCTTTAAATACACATATAACAAGAGCAAAGTAACTTGTCTTCTCTTTATTATTACTTTTGCTCGCTACTGTATAAGCAGTACATTATTTGCTATTATGTTGCTGTGTGTTTTTATTATTATTTAAAATTTCTTATATAAAATTAAAAATTGAAATGAAATGAAAAAAGTTTTACAGTAAAGGAAGCCACTCTTTTAATAATATGACTATACCATGGAATATAATGAAAAAAAGCGACATTTACTGATTAAGTTGTAAATATTTTAATGTATTTCTTTTACTTCTTTTTTGGATCATTTGACATATAAACGACAGGCTTTGTATTGAGATTTTTGTTCTTGTTTTTTACTGCTAACTACTTATTTTTATATTTGTGTCCAAGCATTTTTTTTTGATCCGATTGAAACCTGCTTTAATATAATTTTTCCTATATTTACGTTTATGTGAAGAATGAAATAATAATTGTTTTGAATGTAAATAAAGTGAACATTATGTGAATGATTATAAAAAAAAAATTAGATTAATGGTTTTGTTAAGAAAACAACAAACATACACACACACACACACACACACGGTACAGCTAATAATAATAATATGGAAATAATTCAAGAAAGTAATAATGCATAATAATGTGAAACATAATTGAATTACAGTTTAATATAAAAATAATTTATACAACGTAATAGAAGATTTATGCATTTATCAAAGACGAACAAGGGGCAGGCATTTAGCGCCAATTTAATTTATTAATGTTCACTCCACATATATGGAAAAATTTCTAAATTTCATCATAATTATGGTGAGAGAAATGTTATGATTGATCCGAATTTGATTAAATTCCTCACTAATTAAATTTAAGATTCCTTTTAAAAATTTTCTTCGCAAATTCAAGACAAAATACGAAAATACAAATCAATTCCAAATTGAATTGTAAAACATTTGCATTTGAAATCAGATTCAATGGAAATAATAACAACAAACATTTTCATTCTGATTTGCATATTTGCAACATGTTATCTCATCTGAAATACACACATTGATTCCTGGCTTTTTACACCTTTTTTGTATTTTTTTTTCGTCTGTTATTAGTCTTGTTATTATTTTTATTTTGAATTTGGGTGACCACATAAATGTCAACATGACATAAATTCAACGATGTTTTGTAAAGAAAATTTTGACATTTCTGTATGTGTTTCTATACAAACTTAACTGTCAAGTACAAAATTTTGACATTTCTGTATGTGTTTCTATACAAACTTAACTGTCAAGTACAAAATTTTGACATTTCTGTATGTGTTTCGATACAAAATTAACTTTCAAGTACATAATTTAAAATTTCCGTATGTGTTTTGTATAGCAACACATACGGAAATGTCAAAATTCTTTACTTGATTGTCAAATTAAAAATCACTCGTTTAGTACTTTCATTTTCTGTGATTGACACCCTATCTTTAAATCCTTATATCGTTTGTCTGTTTCCATATTCAATTAATTTGAATGTTGAAACATTGTTTCAATTTATTTCTACTTTTTTTTGTCTTGAATTCATTTTATTTTACACGTTACCAAATAAAATTTAGTTTGAAAGAAAGAAGTGAAAAATCCAAGTACATTGAAAAACATTACAAATAATGCGCAGCTTGCAAGATGGTGTTTTGTGATACAATTTACTTTGACCATCTTAAGACATGTAAAACAAGAGAAAAGAGGTTAGTAAAGTTGAACAGAGTGGCAAAAAGGTCAACGTTGATTGAACAATTATTTCTTATTTATTTACTTTTATATTGTAACAGTAGGAATTAGAAAGCAATTTGATTTGATCTGATTTACATTTTTTTGTATATATTCCTGATATTTTCTTAATAAATTGTAACAATTTTATGTTTAAATTCCCCCTTTTGGAAGTTAAGGTTTGGCAACATTATTATGCGTGTAGTACAGAAGATGTTTTATTTCTTAAAGAAAATCATCAAACCGTAAATTCCCACGCATAAGACACCTTTCAATTTAGTTTCTTTGGAAACATACAATAATAAAACAATTTGAAGACGTTTCATATAAAAATATGTTAAAAACAAAAAATCCATCAAAAGTAAAAAGGAATTCAACAGAAATAAAACAATAATTCAATAAAATAAAAAAAGGGTAGTGCCTTGGCTACTTTTAAAACTATCAACCAAGACAATCCAAAAGACAATACACCATTTAATAATTTATTTTTGTCATAAAAATTGTATTGGCCTTGATAATTTCACATATACATTAAAATAAAAAAAAAATAATCGGTTTCCTTGAGGTGAGTGTGCGTATTCTTCGTGAGAAAATATGTTGCAATCTAATAATATTCGTTTCCTTCATTTATGGTATTTGTCTTCATATTTCTCTTTTGTGACATCATTATGATGATGATGGTTTTGAAATGAAAAATAAGAGTACTTGCACACACATTTACATTTAACTGATCATCACATATGGCATTGGAATTCTTGCATGAAACTCATCGATCACGTCTCATCATTGTAATGTGTGTCTCTGGTCAGCAGTAATTGATCTTCGTTTTCTGAATTGTGTGCAGATAAATTCAATCAAAAAGGAATGGTAACCCCATTTTAAAGTTATTTTTAAATTAATTCACATAATTTTTGTCCTGAGTTGCATTTGAAATGATCGACGAGCTTATTGACGACTTAAAGGTGACGACAATTTCAGGGAAAAATCAATTTGCTCTGTTGGAACGCGAATTGATTGCATACTTTTTGGAGTTGTAAGCGCATTTCTTTTGGGCTTGAGTATTGTGGGCGCTGATACTGACAATCCACTTGTGTTAAATCACGTATATGACAGAGAAAAAATAGCGACAAACTAACTGTACGACAATTAAATGAACTAACGTAATTTTTTGCTTTTTTTTAATGATTAGTTTCGAAAATAACCCCGTAAAGCGTAAAAAACATTTTATACTGATTTTTTCGCGCGTATGGAATGTCATATATTTGGTCAAATGATCAAATTTTCTCAAGTGATCTAGCGAAGTGTGCTGAAAATGGTACAGTAGACCTTGTAGGCTGGGCGAGAGCAGGGCAGTTTGCATTTTTTGTTGACAACTGTCAAAAAGGCAGAAAGAAAGATCAGTCGAGTATAGACAACCAACGTGAAAAAACGTAAAATTAATTACTAAAGTGTAAATCCAAAATTATTGAAAAAATAAAGATTAAATATAAAATACCTAAACTTGTAGAGTTTGAGAACCCCAAAGGGACCACCTAGTATCTTATAACCTCTAAATAATCCATGAACTCAAATTTAAACGTCCAATGGTCGTCAATCGTCAAATTCATAACTTTTGACCTTGAATAAGGTCGGCGAAAACAAAAGAGATCCTGAAAATCTTAATTTCACAATCAACACACTCCTAAAAGCTCTAATTGTGTACATCTACGTATGCTATACAGCTTTTTTTCCTTCTTCTTTATAAAATAATAATAAAAGATAAAATTTATATTTATAATATCGTTTGTTATATGATATTGAAAATAACATCGCAGTAGCATTAAAATTAATATTATTGTTAGTTTTATATTTTATATTAAAATGAATAAAATAAGAATAAGAATTACAATAATAATAACAAGAATCAGCATCAGCAGCACGTTGAGAAATGAAAATATTTTAAGAATCCTTTGCCGGTCTCTTTGTGTCGCTACTTAACAAAGCATATCTCACTAATAGTGGAACAGCTTACTTAAACGTACATTTCCATGTGTGTGTGTTTGTATCACAAAAAAGTGTAATTGATCGAGAATTGCACTTCTTATCATCTAAAAATTTTTGTTTTTTATTATTTTTTACATTACAAAAAAAGGAAGAGGCAAAAAATCCACTCTAAATTTATTGCTTTCTGCTGTTAAAGTGCATAAACACTTAAAATCAATTCCAAAAGGAATTTTCTAATATTTCATCGTTTTTATACATTTTAAATGTACTTCATTAAATTCTTCCTTCAATTCACATTCAGATTGAAGTCAAGTCAAAAAAACAATAACAAAACACATTTAAGACGTTTTTTTGTGATGAAAGCCAAATAACGATGATTAATGATGATGAATGTGTGTGATAATCATCTTGGAATTTATGAACAAGGCTAATTGCTTTGTTTTACGAATACAAATTAAAAATGTAACAAAGGAAGTAAGAAACCATCGGATCCGGAAATGTACTAAAATTGCAAAAAAAAATTCAATGCATTGATGAGGAGAAGAAGAAATAATTAGTTTCGGTTCATTTGTCCAAAAAATATATGAAAATAATTGATATGACGTGAAGTATCCTCATATTTTTCAGGATATTGTCATGGTACGTTTTAAATTTTTTGAAATAATTAAACAAGTGCACCTGCAAATCAATTTCAATCATTTATTTATAGTAATAATAATTTTAATGAACATTGACGTCAAATTTACAATAAAAACACCAAAAATTTAATCTCAAAATACGATACACCTTGCACTCAAATTAGACGTGACATGCTTTTACTTTACTTTACTTTAAAATTAAATTTAAAATTATATATAAAAAGTAATCCAGATCCCTGTTGATTTTTTTTTCATTTTTTAATATTTTTTTGTGTCTCTCTCCACACATATGTTTTTTATCATTTCTCTGAAACCTTGACATGCGTTACTATCATTTTCATAAAAATTTCAAACTATAATTACAAGAAATTAAGAAAAAAAACATAACATAAGTTGTTTGTTTGTTTTAAGAGGTTTTAAGAGCATAAATTTTATTGTTAAAACACAAATTTCATGTTCATATACTTCATGTCATGTAATTTTTTTTTCATCTCATTTCATGTGATATGATTTGTGTTGTGTTACGGTTTTTGATACTGCAATACATGAAATTTGAGATATTAAGAGTACAGTTAGGAGGAATTTAGAAGGCGCCTTGTTCTTGTTTAAAAAAAAAAAAAAGTGAAGTGTGTCGAAAATTGATGTCATTTGGGTTGGAATTTCATGTCAACTGTATTTGTGTATTTTTCCAATGATTTTACTAGAGACAGTAGTGTTGAGACTGAAATAGTCTAAAAATAACTTCAAGATTTCAATATGAGAGCATATGAGTAAAATGACCATAGGAGAAAGCAATTTGGATACCAAAAACCATCAGTTACTCGATTTTGTCAGTCAGATCTTGCTTTTATATTATCTAGCAGATCTTGCCAAAATATGTAGGCAATGACATCTACATCCTATCAAATAGTCAATCAGCTTTAAAGACGCTAAGTCTATGAATGCATCTAATAAAAATCGTATGGTTCTTATGTGGGTCCCAGGTCATCAAGGTATAGAAGGAATTTAAAATGCTGACGAATTGGCAAGAGAAGCAGCCTCTAATGTACCTATTGGCCTGAACCTGTTGTTGGAATAGCTTTGGCATCAGTAAAACTGGCTTCTTTTCGTTGGCTAATTGAAGAGGCAACATTTTACTGGGACAACCTTAACATTGCAGAGCACTCCATGTTACTGATACCAAGAATTATGCCGTAAAGAACAAAGGAGCTAATGAACATGTGATTACAGCATTTTTATCTGGACATACAAGAGTAAACAGTTACTTATCTAGAATAGGTGTGAGAAATACTGAAGACTTTCGGAAAGTTTCCCTTGAGCATCGAAGTGGAGGTGCAAGTCTTGACATACCTAGGGCATGATTGATTCACTCTTTCATGCGAAGATAGATTGAATCATGAGCTTCAGGTACGTCACTATGTGATAACTGACAAAGAGCTCTACAATATGTGGCTTAGGTGGGTAAACCCTCTGACAATCTATCTATGTGAGTGTGCGTCAACTGGCTTGCCCACGACTGTTTATAGTCATAACTTTTGAATGGCAACTAGTAGAATGATGTTCTTACAGTCAAAATTTTTCTATTTTTAAGATATTTAAGTTTAAAGATCCACCTAGACCACGCTCACATCGACAATATCACCAATATGCTCTAAAAAGGGTAAAAATCGTCAATTTTGCTTTTTTCATATTCAAGTTACCATAACTTTTCAACGACTACTGATAAAAATGTGTTTAGATAGTCAAAATTTTTTATATGGTCAGCCTTACTCTCTCGTTATGACTGAGGGACCTCTTCCACATTTGATATCCAGGCGCTTAAGTTCTCGTTTTCCTACCGTAAAAACAATGAAGTGAAAAAATCCTATCAAAATACGTTTATCTTCTTACACAAATCAGCCCAAACAGACCCTTCCCAACACAATTATCTTAAAATTACATGAACCAACCGTACCAATTTACATTTAACTTTAAATTTATTACAAATAAACATTCATTATCGCCATACAAGGTCACACTTCGATTCTACATTTAATGTCTAGATTCTAAATTATCTATTTCACAGCAATAAAAACATAACAATAGATTATAACTGGCTTGAACAAGAATAAATCTTGTTAAATTAAAGCGATAAATTCAATTTTATTCTAGTTCAATTCCAAGATCAATACAATAAACATGCGAAGATATAGAATCAGCTCCTACATTTGATTTCCCACGTATTTGAACTTACTTGTTACAAATTTAACAGAAAATTGACCGAAAAATACGATTTTTTGCATAAAAATTATTTACACACAATTTCACATTTCATTAACGAGGTGTCAACATTTTAAATTACGTCTATTACAAATGCAACTGCGATTAAATTAGCAAATAAAACACCATAGAGCCTTTTAATAGATTGAAAAATAAAAGACTTTGCTAAGTTGTATTTTCATGCTGTGGCTACAATTTCCTTGAAACTAAAACTGTGTTGTGATCTAATATGATGACATGCTGCGTCTGAACAATCATTTTATGTTATTTTTCGCCTTTTTAATGTTGCCGATTTTTTAATTAACTTTTATTTTTTATTGGAAATTGATATCAGATAAGCTGTTTTCAGTTTTATTATAAAATGAAAATACTTCTGATCAATTTAATTTTGTTTTGATTACCAAAGTCTTATAATTTGAGCATTTATGTCGCATTAAATATACTTTTATGAATTTAACATTTGATATAGTTAAAGAGAAGGAAATTTACATGAAATTCAAAAGTAAATGTGTTTGTAGAAGGCAATTTCATGGCAGATTTCAGTGAAATCTTCTTATTGTGTGATTTTGATACTAATTTGCTCTTCATTAACAAACACATTTAATTTAATCCACGCACAAATAAAATTATAAAAAAATAATAAATATCTGGAATGTATTAATTTGTAACTGCAAGGAAAGAAAATTAAAGTTTAAATTTTAATAAAATATATTTAAAAAAAAAAACGATTGATTCTGATAACATTTTTATAATTTAATTCCCTTATTCTCTCAATTCAATGCCTTAATGCTGAAATAATACCGAATTAAACCATTAATGTCACAATTTATCGAAAAATATTGTTAAAAACCCAAGTTAAAAGTAATCACATTAAAAAAGAAAAAATTAAATTGTGAAATAAAGGAATTTCTTTATATTATATTAAGATTTTTAAAATCCATTAGGATAATATTTTTGTGTTTTTGAAGCGAGGCAACGCTAGTGCTTAGTTGGTGAAGTTGCATTTTATAACATGAATATTCGGATCAAAGAGAAATTTGATTGTGAAGGGAAAATTAAAGCAAAATGAAAGGGAATCTGATACAGAACTATAGAATAAAGTAATTTAAATTGACAATTTTTATCTTGCCTTTTTTCGATTTGATTCAAAACAATCTAGAAATGCTTTTATATTGAGAGGGTGTCCAGAGTTCAGAATGTGTTCGGATCGTGTTTTGTCAATGGTTTGTTGAACAGAGAGAGAGAGATATAGAAGAATGAATATTAAAATAAATTTTAAAAAATTTAAGCCTGCAGGAAGAGAGACAGTAAGAGGGACAATGAGACAGAGAGAGAGAATGCCAGTGAGAGAGAGAGAGTCAATGAGAAAGAGAAGACCAGTGAGAGAGAGAGAAGGCTTGTGAGAGAGAGAAGGTCAGTGAAAGAAAGAGAAGGCCAGTGAGAGAGAATTACACTGAAAGAGAGAGAGAAGGCCAGTGAGAGAGAGTGTCGGTGAGAGAGAGTCAGTGAGAGAAAGAGTCAGTGAGAGAGAATTTCAGTGAAAGAGAAAGAGAAGGCCAGTCAGAGAGAGAGCCAGTAACTTAATTAAAGAAAATTAGAAAGAAAGACAAAAGAGCAATGTCTCTAATTTTTTTAACAATTTAAATGAAAAAACATTCACCCTATTCTCTGATTCTCCAATTTTCCCAGTCACATGTCTAGAAATGCTCATTCAAAAAAAAGGGAAAAAAAACATTCACATATCAATAAAAGTAAAAAAAAAAATGATACAACATCGATTCATGCTTACATGTGCATATGTGACGTCTCAAATACACACATTGGATTCCTATGGAGCGATATTGCACCTGCATGCAACCTGTCTGTCTATCGTATCAGGACAATTTATCTAAAAATATGTATTGGGTCGGTCTGTCGATTGAATTTATATACATATAAAAAAAATAATAATAATAATAATATTTTTATATATAGGCCAAGAAATAGCAGAACAGGTAGTTTTCTTCTCTCGTTTTACAGTTAACAGCAGAGTTATGAAATGTAAAAAGGCAATATTTTTATTTTAACATTCGTATCTATAGATGTGGGTTTGTAACTACGGTCAAATACATAGCCGCTTCGTGATATGAAACGATACTGACTCCCAATAAAATAATATGCCTAATAATAGTTTTTACAAAAAAAAAATGAAATAATAAAACAAAGAACACATTTTTGAGCGCATTAAAATACCATTAAAGATCCTTTTAATACGAAAGAAAAAAATTACTAGTATAAAATTATTATTAAATGTATGTTAAAAGCGGTATATATTGGTCTTAAAATAAAAGTTTTTAAGTTAAAAGGGATAAAAATGCTGGTGTGTCGATCATGTGTAAGGAATTATTAAAATATTAAAAGAAAAAGGGTCGTGGGAATTTATCTTTCATTGAATGAACATTATTGTTTCAGTATTTAAACATTAAGTAACAATTTGTATCAGAATATAATAATAATGACATCAAAATGTGTGGGATGAAAGATTGTAATTTACCTGCAAAGTTTATTTCAACAAAAAAAAGAAAAAGAAAGAAAGTTATCAATTTGAGACGACAGAAAACTTGACATTATCAATTTTGTTATTTTTTTTCATTAAACATGTTTTAGTCTTATTTTATTATTAATTTCTTAATTCAATTGCATTTGCTTCAAAGAGACATTCAAATGTAAATAAAAATTATGACACACCTACACAAATTGACTCATTTATCATATAAAGAGAGTGCAAACTCTAAATACTGCACCGAGAAAAAAGACTGGCTCCAGCTACAGTATATCCTGTAATATTTTCCAGATTTGTAAAAATTTAGTGTAGTCAACAGTATTTATCTGCCCAAATGCTACAAGAAATAGTACGAGCATTATAGTACAAATTATTATATTTACTACAGATTTGGTTAATTTTACAAGATATACTGTAAAAATAATGATTTATTTAGTTGCTGTTACAAAGGGTATTGTAAGCTTTACATTATATGCTGTAATGCTTACCACATATTTGGTTCTGACAATTACATATGATTTAGTATACACGGTATCAGTAAGCGTCACATGATTAAATAAAAATAAATAAAATAAAATATTTTCAAAACAAACACAATAAGAATAAATGATGATGTACAAAATATTAAATGAAAAAATAAATTGAAATCAACTCATATCATTGTTATCTTAAACGGAAGAAAATTTAATGTTCTTAAAAATATGCATTTATTTATAATTTACCAAAAATTAAGAAAATTTCATAATTTCTAAACAATTATTTTTTTTTCAACGTGTGTACATGATCTGGTGAATAGTACAGTAATATCTGGTTGTAGAAGCTTTTCTCATATTATTTAGTAAGCGGTACATAGAATACTGTAAATTATACCAGATTTCATGTTGCTATTCGGAATATATCTGGTTGCGTACGCAGGATATTCAAGATTATTGTAGTAAAGCTAACCAGATTTCTAGTTGGATATTTTACATATACTGTTAAAAATTTCATCCTGTAATATTAACAGTACTTTTTTCTCAGTGTGTCTGGAATAAAATTAATTTTAAGTTTTTTTTTAAGTTTATTTTTTATCAAAACATGAAAACATTCAATTTTAAAAGCGTTGAATGATTTAATTTTATTTTTTTTCTTTTAATTTGTCTCATTTATTATGAAAATTCAGATTTTTTTTTATGATTTAACGCGTTACAAGGAAAATGATTACATTTGACGTTAATTTGTTTGTATAAAACGCATGTTGATAAATTTGCAAGTGATTTTGATAAGTTGTTTTCATTTTTTGGTCAATTTGTCTACGATATGAAGTGTTAAGGGGAGTCAAAAATGAATAAAATTAATTTTAACGTTAGGGATGAAGCACAAAAATTTTTTGACAAATGGCTTTTGACAATTTTGAGATTTACTTTAAAAAAAAACCAGACAATGTTTTTTTTTTCGAAATAAATAAAGAATACGATGAATTAAATTCAACTGTCAAAATTTTAAGTGTGAAAGTCAATTTTTGACATTTTCGGAAACGTCAAAGTCAGAAACTTAGGAAGTCTTACAAGGAAAGTTAATAAGAGGAAAGTTAATAAGAGATTGAAAAGTTATTTGATTGAAATGTGACTCAAATTTTATCTGGTTACGCTTTCAATAGTTGCAAAAGTGACACTTTTGACAGTTTATCTTTTGACAAGCAACTGTAAAGCTTCAATTTCGTGTAAAAAAAATTAGACTTTGGTGTTAGTTTTACATCAAAATGGAATCAAGGACACAAAATTAAATCAAATCTAGAAAAAGTCACCTGAGATATGACATTTCTCACACAACTGTCAAATGTCATACAATTTTTCAAATGTCAAAATATATTGACTAGGAACGCAGGTGAACGTTTGACAATCTCTATTGTCAAATTTTATCTGCGTACCCAATTCCAGAAAAGAACATTAGAGGAAATTTATTTTAAAAGCTGTTTGACGTATATTTTTGTAACCACCTTATCCCTTATTTGCTTACTCTTTCAATAGTTCCAAAAGTGACCCTTTTGACTGTTCATCTCTTGACATGTAACATTAAACACTCAACTGCGTAAAAAAACTGGATTTCAATGTTAGTTTTACGTCAAAATGGAGTCAAAGACACAGAATTCAATGAAATGTTTTAAAAGTCATATATAGATATGACATTTCTCTTATGACTGTCACTTAACTGTCAAATGTCATTAAATTTCTCAAATGTCAAGTTTTTTTAACTAGCAAAGTTCATAGGATATATTTTCACTTGACATTTCATTTGACGTTTATTTTCTATAGAAACACAAACGGAAACTTCAAAATTTTGTATGTAAAAACTTCAAACGTCAAAATGAATTCTGTTCTATGGACTTAGCCCGTAATGCTGATCAATATTTTCATACCCACTCTATTATTATTCTTACTTTCATAGCAATTTTTTTTTAAATTTTAACAAATTTAATATTAACAAAAAAAAATTGCAAAATATATTACAGTGTGAACAATATTTAATTGAAAAATGCCGGCAACTAGTAAAATCATGCTGAGGTGTCTGAATCTAAATAAAATTTAAATGTACACGTATAAAAACAAACGCTTTCTCTATTAAAAGATTTTTTTTTATTTTTCATTTTATTATTATTTATTTTGCATAAATAAACGTGCAAACTTTTAATAAGTGTCTGTTTTATTTCAAATTTTTTTCTTTTTAGTTTACAAAACAAATAAAATGTAATGGCACGAAAATAAATAAAATAGAGCATGTTCATAAAACATCAATTTGTTTATTATTATTTGACTTTTCTTTAGATATTATGAGCCTAAAGCTGTTGAAATATATGTGTTTCTCCTTATTTTTGTTATAGAGGTGCGATAAGACACGCATAATTTTTATTTTATTTTTTTTTTTTGCTGTGTGTATGCACAATTTTCAATCAGCAGGATATCATTTTAAGCGTGCGACGACATGACGTTAATACACAGAGTGTGTTAAAAGTATAGGAAATTACATTGAATAAATTATGAATTGACTATAAAATTGTTTTGAATTTTATTTTGAATTTAATTTTGAAAATTATGAGCGATATGGATATGAGAGTTCAAGAGGTCCTGCAGCACCAAAGAACAATATAAAAATAAAATTAGATTTTTTTTTTTAATTTAATAAATTTATGTATCATGCGATATGAGTTGAAATTTACCTTGAAGGTGGTTGTGTTGGATAATTTTTCCAATAAATTTAATATGAAAGATAAAAAGGAAAAAAATGTAATAAAATCGTTAAAATTCAATTGTATCTCAATAAATTACAGATCTAATTGGTTTAACGACTGCTTACTAATAGCCATTTCTTATTTTCTTTTATTTTATTTTTACTTATCCCATTTCATTACACTTGCTTCATTTACTGATATGTGTTCTTTTTGCACATAGTCATATCAAGTCTCAATGAAAAATGTCTCTACACGTCATTAATTTAATAGCCAATTAAAAATGAAAGATATTGATTGCTTATTTTAATTTCTTAAATTCTCTTACTTTTTATTTGCTGTTGGAGTCATTTTTCATTGAATTTAATGCTAAAATGTGATCTTTAAATGACTCGACGGACAATGGAATAAGAATCGTCCAAATAACGTGATTCTTTGTTGGAAATGGTCGATAAATTTTGAGAGTCACATCTTGCACTTGAAACGTCACTGCGGATACGACTCGTGGCGGATTAGACAAATCCAGAAATCTGTCAAATGCCAGGAAGGCCGCGGTCGATCGTCTACTAAAAGTTAAGTTTAGCGCAAATTTTGAAGAAAATCATACAAAATGCCAGGACTGTTATGAGCCTTTTAAGTGAAATGTCACATTGAAATGCGCTTAATCAATAAAAAATCGATTACATTTAATTTTTTTTGAATACGTCTCACATATGAGCTTCCAGTTTTAATTTAACTCACATTGATATCGATCTTATTTAGATTTATTTGTGTTTTATTTTACATTTTTTTTTATTTTTATATCTTTATGCAAATAATTGTAATTCTTATGTAATGAAAATCGTATCTTGAGAGAAAATACAAATCGGTTTATGACTCCAAGGCATCGATTAATATTTTAAATGACTTGGATGGAAAAAGGGAGGCACTAAAATGATCATTAAGAATTTAATCGATTTGAAAAAAAAAATAACTAATCAAATTTCTCAAATTTCATTTCAAGACAAGAAGCATTTCAGCAGCAATTGTCTCCTTAAAATTGCATTTTCCAATCATCATCATCATCATCATCATGATTATTATTTACATCCAATCTTAACATTATTTTTATCATAAAGAACAAACATTTTCATGTTATTCATTTCAAATAATATAAAAACCTGGTGTTGTAAAAGCATATAATCTTCCTTCGTTTTTTTTCTTGCTGCTGCTGCCTCTTTTCATTTAAGAATATGTTGCAATTTTTTCATTTTAACCAGATTCAAGTCTGTTGAAATAAAATACAAAAAAAAATAATATTGTAGCGTGCTCCAAAACTGCAATTATACCAAATTGTAGCAATCACGCAAAAAAAGTAGCTTTATTACTTCTCTTCTTTCCTTTACTTGTACACAGTTTTTAATACTCATTCTCAATTATATTGGTTTGATCAACATACATTTTTTTTGCTTGTAATTTTTTACTTACTTTAAATGAATATTCTTCTTCCATCAAACATCAATTCAATTTCAGTTCAGTAGTCGATTTTGAGTACAACCTGTAATAATATGATAATAAAATAATAAATACAACACAAAAAAAATAAAGGAATAATGTTTGTATGAAATAATGATATAACTGATGGCGTATTTTGTGGCCTCTGGTATGAAATAAAATTGAAGTCAAGGAGTAGTCAAGCAATTTTAACATAAAAATCATCTCCATTTCATATAACCAAGTCATTTTTTGATGTGCCTTGAACGAAAGTCACTCAAAGTCATGGAAGTCATAATTTGGATTGGTTAAATGAATGGCAACTGTTACAATTATTGCAAACAATAAAAAAATACATATAAAGACGATTAGCGGATGTGAGTACTTAAAATTATTTTGTATTCTACGGTAATTTTGAATTTCAATTCAATTTTTTTTAACTGTGTGTTGTGTTTTGCAATGAAAAATGAAGCAGTTTTCAATTTGATAATGGATTTTCAACCACAAAACATCTCAATTAAGTGATTTTCATTTCAAATAACATTGAAAAACGTTACTTTTCTGTAAAAATAACCAAATGTTGACATGGAAACCTGCTAATCTCAATTTTTGTGTTTATTTAATTAAAATGACCTTGAATGATTTCTAGGAGAGCTTAAATTGAAAATTCTTTTATGAAAATTCCAATTTAAATTTACTTCAATTTTGAATATACACACATGTTAAAAGGCATAAAATGTCATATTCAAATTTATTTATGCATCAACTTTAATTCAAGCGCGAACTAACAAAAGATTTTCATACGTAAACAAGCGAGAAACCGCCAACTATGCCACCATACGATTATTAGGTGCACTTATTTTATTTTTCATTTAGAAAATAAGCAAATATTAAGAATTCGTGACTTTATAATATTTTTTTTCCTTTAATTTCATTATTATTATTGCGATTTAAATAAATAATAATAATAAAGAGCATACATAAGTAATCATGATTCCTTTATTTATTCAATTTTTATTATTATTATATTTATTTGTTATAACAACTTTTAATGTTTTTTTTCATATTTTTTTATTTTAACTGAAATTAAAACAAATACGATGCATGAGTATCGATTTCACTTCAAAAAAAACAGTACAAAACACAAGTGGAAACGCGGTGTTAGACATTTAAAGGCATTATATTCAAATGTTTTGCTTGAATTTAAAATCCAGAAGTAAGTTAAAAGCTGTCAAAGTTGTGTATGCATTTTTAACGCTATATTATTTTATTTTTATTTTGTATGTGTGTTCATTGTTATTGTGCAAATTTTCTTTATTTGACAAAAATAAAAATGATGAAACAATGAAAATGCATTGAAGTGAAGCAGGAATTAATTCATTTTCTTATGTTGTTTCAATATGAAAAATAAAATTTAAATTAAGATTAAATTTAATGAAAAAAAATTATTTTACTTCTTTTGTAAATTGTATTTTCAATTTCATTAAATTAAATATATTATAGATGGCGCTTTTTCTTTATGTGATGATTTTCAGTGACATATGCAAAAGTGGCCACAATGTGAACTAACTTTAAAAATTGAGCTTAATTTGAGTCAATTACTAAATGAACTTTACTGAAGGGCATTAAAGGACATTAAAACTGACTTTTGATCGATGGGGGAGGGTGTAATTTGAGGATCTCGTCCCCCCTCCGATGTTCTGTGTTTTTTTTTAAATGAGAGTTATTTTGAAAATAACCGCCATTTTGAAAAAAAAAACACTATTTTAAAAATAAAATAATTCATTTAAAAAAACCGCAATTTGAAAATACCCGCCACCCAAGAAATCAAAAAAATTTGAAATTATCGGACATTTTGGGCTTTTGGTCATTTTCAGGCTCTGGAAGCTCTAAAGCCTAATCCCAGGGCCCAATCTCTGAGCCTCTCAGGGCCACTGAGTTAAAGTTCATTTTAGTAAACTTCTCCATCCAACAAAACAAATTATCAATATTTTTAAATTTTTAACCGTTTTTAAATATGATGATTTTGAGCGACATATGCAAAAGTGGTGAGAATTTGAACTAACTATAAAAAATTGAGCTGAATTTCTTAATGAAAATGTTTTCTTTTGAAAATGAGAGGATAAGACCTTTTCTTGATGAAAACAAGTGCTAAAAGTGATCTAGATAATGGACTTGAGTTTAATAATTTTTGTCAATATTTTCATTAGATATGACGTGAAATGATAAGCCTTGTATCCTATTAACTCATATATTCACATGATCTGTACACAAAAAACCAGATATTAGCAGAAAATACAAAGTAAAGATCAGAATAAAGTAGAATATGATACAAAAACAAACAAAAAAAAACAGAAGAAAATAAGAAGACGAAGAAGAATAAGTAAAATGTAACCGCCTTTAAAACTGATCAATGAACGTAAATAAAGATTTTAACCTGTATTGTACCTGCTTCTTGATTCTTGATTTTCAAACATACACGTGCTATATGTAGATTTGTATAGTATTTCACGTACATAACGTTTTATATAAAATTTATATTGATCACCTGTGTGAATTTAAATGTAGGGGAAAAATCGATGAAACACCAAATGTTTATTGAATTCACTCAATTGCAAAGAAAACGAAGGAGAATTATTCAAAAATCAGCGTTTCAATGCGTTTTATTTGTTTGTATCGTATCACAATATTGAATTGAATTGATTAAATTTTATCATGTGAAAAAAAATTTCCTCTCCCAATATTAAAATTCACTGAAGATGGCGCTTCATAAAATCACAATGAATTGAGCGCACCATTAAAATAACGGTAAGTTTTTGAACTAATTTATCATCATTATTTGAAATGTCAATTCAAGCAAATTAAGAGCATTTTTCTTCTGAAACAATGTATTAAATTACAAATTCAGACCATAATTGCATTTAGTTATTCATTTTAAATCAATTAAATTTACTTTTAATGTAAAATCTTGCATTTAATTACAATCAGTTTGAAAAACAGTGAAAAAAACAACATTTTTTGTGCATGTAATTAAATAAAGATTAAACAAATAGCTCGCGCCACCACGTTGACATTAACATGGTCTCTACTAATATTTAAAAAAAATTAATAAATTTACTTGAAATTCTAGCACTTACTACATTTTTAGCTCCATTTCAATTCAACATTAAATTTTAAAATTAAAAATAAGAAGAAAAAAAAATCAACATCGTAATATGAGATGTCCATTTTATTAATTACTCGTTAAAATATAATTTCACATGCAAATTTCATGTTATTTAATTTATAATTTAATTCAATCACTTTAAAAATATTTTTATTAATTTTTTTTTTGTTTGTTTAGTGTTTTTAGTATTCATTAAATACTCGTAGACCATGTTACAAAGATTTTATCAATTCGACAAATTACAAAGTTAAGTCGATAAAGTATGAAAAAGTTCCAATTTATGGTTTGTGTGAATGTTTTTTTTACATATTTCAGCACGCAAATACACACTTTCTTGTTATTTTTATAAGTCTCAGTACCAATATGTTACTTTTAATGGTCGTATATCGGAGAGTCATGCTGATAAATGTTATTCGTTGATTTTTTTTTATAAACTTAAGTGTGCTTTAGGGTATCATAATTTTTTTTCATATTTTTCATTTGTAAGGAAGGTTTCTTATTATAAAGGAAATAAAATGGAACTAAAATTTTTGTGATAGTTCAAAAAACGCTCAATAGTGGCGTAGCATGCAATTTTATTAATGAATCGACTGATGGTAACTCTAAATAGTTCAAAAAACGCTCAGTAGTGGCAATGTATGCAATTTTATTAATGAATCGACTGATGGTAACTCTAAATAGTTCAAAAAGCGCTCACTAGTGGCGTTTTATGCAATTTTATTAATGAAGCGACTGATGGTAACTCTAAATAGTTCAAAAAACGCTCACTTGTGGCAATGTATGCAATTTTATTAATGAAGCGACTGATGGTAACTCTGAATAGCTCAAAAAACGCTCACTAGTGGCGTTTTATGCAATTTTATTAATGAATCGATTGATGGTACCAAAAAAAAATCAACAGTCACCCGAGTTGATAAACAAGCGTCTCCATGGACAAGGCAAAAGTCCATAACGTTGAAAATGCACTTAAATTAAATGATTCCTTATCAATTTCCCAAAATCAGATGCTGTTGAAACATTACCTGAACTGTAAAATAATAATAAGCCAATTTCCAGACACATTTTTTATATCTCTCTTGCAATTTTTCATAAAAAAAATTATTTTAATGAAAAAAAAAAACTCATATTGACAACATTACACACAACATATTTACTCAGAATTTACATATATGTGTTGTGATAATAATAAGTAAACGCTTCTGGTCATTATTTTACCTTCAATATGTGAGTACTTTACCTTTTTGTATTGAACAAGTAACTTAAATGAAAAATACTTGAACAGATGCGAGAAATAGATAAAAAAAATCAGTTTTAGCCATAAAATTTATAGCTAGAGGTCAAATCATGTTTCCTAATCATCATCGTCAAACAAGTGGATGTGTGGCTACTAAGACCAGTAGCTACTGATAATAATTTATCAATATATGATCTATTTTTATGCCCTAACAGGAGACATAATATGATAGAAAATTGCGTACTTGCTTAAACGAGTTTTCTTTTTGCGTAATTAAAAGAAGTTGAATTTAAATTGAGATATGAAATTTTTTTATTTAAATTTATCTAGTTGAAGAATTTTGACTATAAAGCTCAGTTTTTTAAAGGTATTTTTTTTCTTTTTTCTAATAGAATTTGCATTTAAATTGAAGAGTAAGTTGAAATTGTGAAATGAAACAGCTAAAGGTGGGTAAGAATAAGAATTTCCATATTTGACTAGTTCACTTCTTACAAGACATAGGTAGCTGGAGCGAATCCACCATAATAAGCGGAATAAGGTGAGGCAAGGTATGGTGAAGCGACGTATGGTGAGGCAACGTATGCTGATGAAACAACTGGGGCAGCGGCAGCAACAACTGGAGCAGTGACAGCATGATTGACAACATGAGCATTGTAAGTCGAAGCATATGGAGCTACAACGGCAGCTGGTGCTACAGCGGCGAGAACTCCTGGTTTAGCTGCTGGCTTGGCATATGCAACAGTGATGGCCAAGACGAAGAAGATGAGACTCTGTAAATAAAACCATCAAATTACGTCTCATTCTAAGAAAGATTCAGAAAAAACCAGAACTTACCATGATTTTTGATGCCATTTTAAATGTAAATTAAGTTTTTTTGGTTTTAAACTGTGTTAAAATTGAAATACCGATTGAAACTGATACTAATTATGTATTTTGTTTGGCTTTTTATATTAAAATGATTGTTTACTATAATTCCATATTGAACCAAAATGATGAGTTGAATATCAAATGAGGAACATGTATGTCATGTCAGTATAAAATTGACTTTTATTTTCAATATTAAATTAAAAATACATTCAATAAATTACAAAACCACGTTCTGCATGTTACAAATTTTTATTATATTGTTCTTACATAAGACAACTTTATGCGTTTATTTGGCAAATGAACGACCTTGACACAGTTCCTTGGTATTTTTTATTATCATGAATTGTCGAAGTTAAAGGTGAAATAACCCGAAAACGGAAGAAAATTCTTCAATGATCTTGTGGATTGCAACGGTATCTAAATATTTTTGTATAACAATGAGAGATTTCTTCTTATTTTGTATTATGTTTAATAAAATAATAACCTGCCAATTTTGTTGTTACGGTACAACAATCATTTGATAAATGTGATGCAGGAAACAAAATGTGCGAGTCTATTATTTGTAAACTATTACCATGCATTTTGTTAGTTGTTATAATGATAATAAAGGGCACGCTTCATCTATTGTCTATTTTTCTCTTGTGATTGTCTTCCAAGTAATAATTTTTTCTCGTTTTTATATTCATATGATTTAAATTTACTTGCAACATGTGTGCAGTATGTGAATAACTTTGTATAGCAAGAAAACTGAATAGAAAAGCATTTCTTTTATTGTATTGTTCGATATTTTTTTTGGGAATGAAAGTATTGGCACTTTAAGTGATTTTAAATGTTTCTCTATAATATGGAAATTTTTGGAACACAACAGCTGTGAAAGGAATTTGGACTTGGAACACTACAAATAATGTTTGAGTTAATTCAAATGATACTAAAACCAAAACTCATGTCGATTGTGTGAAATTTAATCTTGGCACGACTCTCAATTGTTTCACCAAAATAATTTTGAACAAATAAAACACATTGATGAAAGTAATTTTCAATCTCACAGTTGTAAATTATCATTTAAAGTTAAACCATTGAATAAGCGCTATCGAGTCAAATTATGGGGTTTTAAATGTCAAAACTTTTTATAGAATTACAAGTAAGGTTATTACAAGTAACGAATCACAGTGACTGAGTTTTAATCAAGGATGGGAAAAAATTTCATTGTGATATTTTCGTTCCTTAAGGTCATATTGAACTGTACGTTTAAAACGTTTCGCAAAAGACGTAGCAGTCTCACATGTTGACCTTAAGCATGTTAGATTGAAATTTAGAGCATTAAGCTCAGTACTGTTCAGTATGGAATCAGATTTCCAGAAAAGTCTCTCTCTGGCCTTCAAAACGTCTTGGAGGTGTCAAGCAAAGAACCCCGTTTGCTGAGTGAGTCGCCTTACACTGTGAGGAATCTTCTCGAGAAGAAATTTCCACGGTCGAAACTTCTCAAGAATGAATTTCAACGATTGAAACCACGGAAGAAGAAACTTCAACGATTGAAACTTTTCAAGAAGAAACTTCTCAAGAAGAACCTTCAATGATCGAAACTTCTCAAGAGAAACTTCACAGAGCAAAACCGATAGTTTTCCCATCACCACTCATGGTAATAAATTACATACTTACAAATCTCATTTTGGATATAAACTATTACAAATAAATAAAATAAAAAAATACCGCGATAAAAAAACAATAAATGCAAAATAAAAGTTTTGCTTTTATTTACTTTGCCATTTATCATAAACATCCAAATAATAAAATAATACAAAACGAACAAATAACCGCCACACACTCTCTTTTTTCTTAGAAAAAATATCTAAAATCTCTGTATTTTGTATGTTAATATTTCATTTCATTTCATTATTAGAGTGCTCACATATGGAACAGACACAAAATAAAACAATGACATTATTAGAAAATGCATATTAGAAAGAATGTGATCTGAATTTAACAGTATCATATTTTTTTTTGTTGTAGCGCATTATCCAATTCTATTGAATTCTGATTTTATTTTTGTTTTAACGAATTTTTTGAGGAAGACAATAGAATTAAGTGACCTCATTTCCAATTGAAATTATTTTATAAGAACAATAAAAGAGATATTATTATAATAATAATAATAAAAATGCATCTAAAAATCTTTCTTTCATACAAGCGAAACGGAATTTCAATACAAAATATAATAAGAAAAAATAGAAGCATATTGTTCCATGATTCTATGAAAGTACTGGAATCGAACATTAACCGTTCAATCGCGTAAAAACATCAATAAATAATGGGAGAACAGTTATTGCCAGTATAAATTTTATGAAATATGATCAAATTGTGACTCGTGCCTTGGATACAATGAAATATGAGTAAAAAATCATCGTAAATTTGCTGTTAAAATGTTTTTTCTGATCTGAAAATCAACAAGGGCGTTAAATTCGTATTTTTTTCTGTCTATCTCTTGATTGTTCTTAAAATTTCATATGAAACTCGATACTGACTATGACTGACTGTGAGAGACGTTATTTAACACCTCGTAAAGACTTCAATTAAATGATTTATTTATTACTACTGACCGACTGCCGTTGTTTTGTTTTTGTTACACATTAATAATAAAATAAAATACAGTGATATGAAAAAACACCCAAGATAGACCTAGTTAAGTTAAAGCATGAGAATATTGTTGTTGTCTATATTTGACTTGAGATGCCACCCCCGTAGTTAAATCTGAAATTGCTCTATTATTACATTTGTAAGTGGCAGCAAAAACAAACAAAAAATGTAAAAATTATGCAAATTTGAGGTGTGAATTGAATTGCATTGCGCATTTCGTTGACAAATTTAATATTCATATATTTTATCACCTTACGAGCAGCAAAGGCGGAAAGGTGTGAAAAAAAGTGTCAAACAAGGTAATGAGATTGTAATGAGTTAAATTAAAATAAAAAAAATTGTGTTTTATCATGAAATTAAACGATTTCAAGTTAATCAATGTTATTTCAATTCAAGAAGCCATGAAATACCTTAATTAGTGCCAAATTATATTCAAAATTGAATTAATGCCAAGAATTTAAATATGATTTAATGAAAATTTATGGGTTTTCAATGAAATTCTATAATTACACTGCTTGCCAATAATTATTACATTGGATTGTAATTAAATTTTGAATTGAAAAAAAAATTATAAAATTCGCACGTGCTATTGTTATGTAATTTTAAATACAACACTAAAAGAACGTTGAATTTCATTCAACACGATTCTTCTAGACCATATCTCACCATAATTTTAATATTCTATCGACGCAACTTCACTTTTTTTTTAGATGGAATTTATTTTTATTTTGAATTAATATTTTGGTTTTGTTATTGTTTTTTTTATAGCATGCAAATAATTGAACGGAATTTAGAAGGATGATTCAATGATTTTGTTATTTATTTTTAATTTAATGGATATTCAATTTATTTTGAGCATGACTTTATTTTGGTATAAAAGTCAGAGTGATTGAGTTGGAATTCATCAGTTCAATTTCGAATCTTATTCTTATCGTTTTGCAATAACGTGAAAAAATAAATTAAAATTTTAAATAAAATGGCATCAAAAATTTTGGTGAGTTATTTGAAAAATTTAGAAAAAAATTGAAATTCAATTCAAAAATCTGACTGGATATGGAAAAACCAATTATTAGCAAAACAAGTGGGATTTTTGAATTAAAAGTGGATTAAATTTAAGTAAAATGAAGAAAAAAAATCCTGAGAACTGACAAAAAGTGTAATTTAACGTCAAAATTTAATCAAGAAAAAAAAATTCAAACCAGTCAAACGACAAAAATCTCGTGGGCGGCATTTTACGATCTCCAGAATCTATTCGAATTTTTATTCTCAAAAGTGATTTTTATGACGATAGTCGCGCAGACAGTCTCAAATAATTAAAATTTTGACTTATAAAGCCAGAACTCGGTACTGGGATGAATTATGTTTGAATAATGCCATTTATTGGGCCATTGTACGGTGCAGTGGTTAGCGTGTTAGACGACCAATCTTAAGGGTTGACAGTTTTTTTTCCGGCTCCTCAATTTGAGTTAAAGGCTAGATAACGACGACTGCTTGGGAAGACAGAATAAAAGCTAAGTCCCTGGGATGATGATAACGGTTAGACACAATGGACCCGACTGATAGCCTGAGTGCATGCTTACCTACAAATGATGTTATCAAAGAGCAATAGCATCCATATCTGATCATCAAACTCATACTCGACTATAAATTCATCCAAAAACTTATTTTTATTTTCATTTCAGTCACTCATCTTCTTCGTCTTGGCCATCACCTTCGTGTATGCTAAGCCAGCTCCACAACTCGTTGCAGCACCATACACAACTGGAGCTTATTATGGAAATTACTTAAGCTCACCATACGTTGCATCAGCTGGATATGTTGCTTCACCATATTTGGCCTCTCCATATGTTGCATCACCTTACTATTCAGACTACACATACGTCTTGTAAATTTGATGACCCAAGCACCGATTCCCCGATCTGATGACAAATATAATAAAAAAAAACTTATTTTAATACTATCATTGCATCTTTTTAAATATTTTTAATATGAATCGTTATCATTGTAATACATATAATGAGTTAAATAAATGACATTCATCCAATATTTTTACTTTAATTTCATTTTTATTGAATTGTAAACTGAATTTCTTTTGCATTTCATTTTATTTTAGTTTTTTTTTTTAATTTAAATCAACAAAATGAATAAATTTCCTTTCATCCACCATAATCACCATCATCATCATCATCATCATCACACATGATACAATTCTTTATGTTTTCAGTTTTAAACATGCAAAATATTGAAATAATTTACCTGACAAACATGCTACGCAACTTCAATCTAACAGTGTCCAGAATGAAGCAAGTCTCTGTTAAAATAATAATAATGAATAAAAAAAAATTATTATTATCCACACACATAAATTGAGAAATGAGAAGCAAAAAAAAATGGTAATTGCATGTTTCAATGCAACTTACTTACTTTTAACGTATTTTTAAAGATCATGTTTTTAGCTACTGAACTCTTTTTTCAATGTACGATATTTATTATATTTTGTGTAGTGCATGGATGTAGTTAGAGGAAGAACAGCATCATATAATGATGATAATATTTAAAAAAAAAAATTATGCATATACGAGGATGATGATGATGATGACGAGTAAAGTACAATTTTAAACCGCGTGTGTGAAACAATTGCCATTCATGAATAAAATTTTACTTTGCTTTAAATTGAACGGTGAGTGTGTGTGCTTATGCATATGTTTTGCTGTGAGCATCCTGCTGTTGATTATTGAACATTATTTTTGTCTTGGTGCTTTGTCTGTTGTGTGCTATGAAATTAAGTGAGTTAAAAGGAGTAATTTCTAAGGATGATGAAATAAAAACTTTGTTGAAATTTCCTATGAATTAAAAAGTCACCTACTAATATCTGATCATTAAGAACATTTTCGGCTAGCATAAGAAATTAATAAGCTTACCTTGAAAGTTTGTAAAAGTGAAATTGAAGACGAGGCGTATCCCTCCATGATGGACTTGAATTGCATTAATACTATTTACCAGAATCAGAAAACTTCCTTCAGCCTCGTCTGTATGAAATTTACGACTCAGTTAAACAAAAAAGTTGTCAATTTCACCCAAAAAAGCAGTGAAAGAGTCAAACATGGTGATGAAGCTCTCTATAACAAAATTCGCACAATGGGTGCCTGATGAAGGTCGCAGAACGAGTCCAATTAGAAAAGTTTCGGTGCTCAGCCTAAGAAAGAGAAAGATTTAATATGAACTTTGACAAAAAATCGGGATACGATTTAGTGTGGTAAAAAAAGGAGTTTAGAACCAGCAGCACAGAAAACAAAGCTGGAGCCTTTTTATTAAATTTCCGAAAAGTGTTGCCCAAATATTTGAATTTCCCTTATAGTTTAACCAAAATTCTTGCAAATTTGCTCTGAACAAAAATTCAAAGCATACCTTGAGTAAATCAGAAACTTGTGCTTAATTAGAAGCCCATGTCACCCAGAAATTGTTCTGTCATGGTGCAGATATCGCATACACCTTTTCAGTTACATTGATTCAAACTTCCGAAGAAGCAGGTGAATCTAAGCATAAGCTGATTAACGAGGAAAGAATAAGAATGAAAAACTATGTCTTTCACTTGATGTTCAGGATTTAATTTTAGAGAGCGAGCTGGTTAATTTGCAGGATCGATAATCGAGGAGAATGGGAAGAACAGGATAGAAATGATGAAGCGGAGGAAGATGATGATGAAAAAGAATGGAAGGCTACTAACGAAGTGGACAATGATGAAGAGGAGAAGGACGATGAATGAAGAGCAAAGTGAGTTCAACTTCAATTTAAGCTCAAAATACATAAGAAATTCATCGTATCGATGTAAAACTAAAAAGCTGTTCAGATACTTTTATTTTCATGCAATTGGCATGATTTCTACGAAAAAATAGTGGAAAACAAAGAACCACATACGATTGAGAAGAAGGTGAAATTTCAAGCAAAATTATGTCGCCTTAAAACTTTACATGTTTTTGTTCACTCGTAGGAAATTTCAACACGGTAAAATAAATTAAATAATTTTTTTAAAAGATTGCTTGAAAACGCGGGTCAAAATTGGACTCTAATGATTTTAGACTCTCAGGTTTTTCGAACGTAACATAACACCTTCGTTAAATAAGGTAAAATGCAGGGGCGTATCTACCAGGGGTACCTTGGCTACCCCTGAGATTTGGATAATTTATTGAAATTTGATTCAAAATTTGAAAGAATTTTTTTTTACTTTTATTTTTACCCTCCTGGTCGCATTTCAGTCCAATAGGGACCAAAAAAAAGCTGTGAATTTGTACTTTTTTCTCATTCAAAAATAACTTGTCTGGAGTGGAGTGCCAAGAAGTTACAACAATATCAAGACATGCTTCAATTTTTGTGAAAAATGCAACTAACAGATGAATCACAACGTTGTTAAAAATTTCTATTACAACACTAAATTTTGTCGCATTCCAGTCCAATTGGGACTAAATAAAAGCTGTGAATTTGTACTTTTTTCTCATTCAAAAATTACTTGTCTGGAGTGGAGTGCCAAGAAGTTACAACAATATCAAGACATGCTTCAATTTTTGTGAAAAATGCAACTAACAGATGAATCACAACGTTGTTAAAAATTTCTATTACAATACTAAATTTTGTCGCATTCCAGTCCAATTGAGACCAAACAAAAGCTGTGAATTTGTACTTTTTTCTCATTCAAAAATAACTTGTCTGGAGTGGAGTGCCAAGAAGCTACAACAATTTCAAGACATGCTTCAATTTTTGTGAAAAGTGCAACTAACAGATGAATCACAACGTTGTTAAAAATTTCTATTACAATACCAAATTTTGTCGCATTCCAGTCCAATTGGGACCAAAAAAAGCTGTGAATTTGTACTTTTTCCTCATTCAAAAATTACTTGTCTGGAGTGGAGTGCCAAGAAGCTACAACAATTTCAAGACATGCTTCAATTTTTGTGAAAAGTGCAACTAACAGATGAATCACAACGTTGTTAAAAATTTCTATTACAATACCAAATTTTGTCGCATTCCAGTCCAATTGGGAACAAAAAAAAGCTGTGAATTTGTACTTTTTTCTCATTCAAAAATAACTTGTCTGGAGTGGAGTGCTACGAAGCTACAACAATTTCAAGAGGGTACACGGCTACCCTCGTCAAATAAAGCTAGATACGCTCCTGGTAAAATGTCATCATCTCTTAAGCACTCTGTCAGCGAAATCAGCTTGGGTAATCTTGAAACTATGCTTCAAAATTATCAGCTGAAAAACAAGCATGTTCCGAACTTTCTTTGGAGGTCACTTCAGCAATCTGATATCCTTCGATAGTCCAAATAACCAAAATCCTCCAGGCCATTTTTTTATCTATTCTGATATTAAAAAATTGTCTACCAAAGCACATGCCACTTGAATTTTTCATAATTTCAATAAAAATTAAGGTAAAAACAGTGGCAATTTTGTGAAAACACGTACAAATAATTTCAGTGCCAAAAAAGAAACTACACATATTTTATTAATAAAGCTAATAATACAGCAAAAATATTGAACAACATCACGTATTAACATTCAAATGCTACTACTTAATTTAGATAATGATTTATGTTGATTGGCTTATATCTGCTTATTATTATTATTATTATTATTATTTCTTCTTTTTTTGCATATTTATTTATTTATAAATTTATGCTACAAATACACATATTGGATTGGATTGGATTATAATCTGTTCTTATTTTTTTTTCATTCATATTCTTCTTATTGCTCTCAGTCTCAGATCCCCAGACTATGAAAATATCAATATTGTATCAGAATTTTAAAAGCTGTGTAGTAGCTTTAAAAAAACATTTTTATTTATTGCTCTCATTTACATTTAAAACTTCTGAATGTTATATTTATATTTATTTCATTTTACTTTTAATTCGAATAAAAAAAATAAAAATTTAGCATCCCACAACATGCAATACTTTTTATTTATGTTTTTTAAAATTATTATTATGCATTCTGTGGGTAGAAATTCAAATGTTACAGGCAAAAAAAAATAAGTGTTTTATGAGTAATGTTTCGATTTTATGCTTATAGCGAATGAAATTTGATTCCAAATTGATTTCGATCTAAAAAAAATATCAATTTTTCTCATTTTACATTTGATCAGAGAAATTGATGAATCGAGTTCATTAAATTGAATTGCAGTGCAATCAGGTGTCACAAGTATAATAACTTATTTTTATTCAACTCTTGGCACCAATCCATCGTTTTTGTGTCGTGACAATAAGAAAATAAAATGCATGAAGGCGCCGATGCCACATTTTATTGAATTATTTAAAAAGATAAATAAGATCAATTTCATGATCGATCACTCACAACCCAAACTCATTTCAAGTGTCACCTCACCTATTATTATTATTTTTATTATTATCAAAGGTATGCGTTTGATTTTAACAATCAATTCAATTGATGTTTCACTGTTGATTGTGTCTCTCATGAAGGTGAATGAAGAAATTTAATATTGGAAAATGACACTGAAAAGCAGGAAATTGTTTAATTTAAACCAATTTCATTCAGAATTCAAATTCCAGAAGTTTAAAAAATCGCTTCCTTTTACATTTGAACATATTTTTTTTTTTTTTGATTCTCTTCTTCTCTTCACACACATTACAAGTTAAAGGTACACAGTCAATGGAACGATATAAAGCGGCAACTTTCAAAGACAATTACCAATGTTGTATAAATGTCCCGAAAATCGAATAAGATTAATATTATTATTATCATTATATTACGTTTATATAAAAAAAGTGAATTGTATGGGAAATTTTCATCCAATAAATTACAAAATCTCACTAAAAAAAAGCTAAAAGAAACAAGTTTTTGCTCATACATTATTGTATATGAATTGTGAGTACCAAATGCAATTCAATGAGGTTGGATGTGACAAATAAAATAAATGTACAACTTCCTTCCAAAAAAAATTGCATTCAACCAACAATGTCGCTTAGGAAGATTCGATTGAAAATGAATTGAAATCCACAAAAAAATGGGATTTTTTTAAATGTAAACTAATAAAAATCGCCAAATAATCGGTGGTTGTGTCACATTTGTTATTTGTTTCGGCCATTTAGTGTATTGTTGATATTGAAATTTATATAAATTACAGAATGTGAAATTTAATGTAAACAGAAGACATTTCATTGATATGCCAGCGTCTCATGTCTTGTCTTGTTTTAAAGTTTTTTTTTACGTTTATTTTTGTTTTATCTTAAATTTTATGAATGAATGAATTGAGAAAAATTTCATTGATAAAATTGAGATTAAGAATGATTGGATGAGGAGTGCAACTGAATTTTTTTCAAATTTATCAGTTCAGCAAAATTGCAGCTCAAAATATTTGCTACAACTTTGCTTCAGGTCACTTTTGCTTCAAATTTACGGAAATATGATTTTTTTACTCCAAAACCCATAAATTCGCACAAAATTGTGTATGTAGCCATTTTTGGCGTTTTAATATATGAAATATCGAGTTAGTCAGTTGAGCAAAGTTGCAGCTTGAAATATTTTTTAACCTTTTTTTTCAGGTCACTTCTACCGAAAACTTACGAAAGCATTGCTCTAAAACGTAGAAAATTCAAATCGCATTGCTCGTCGCTAGCGAATAGCCTTCACAGCGAGGGCTCAATTTCACTGAGGACTGGTGTTGTGACCTCAGATGCAAAATTTCATGCCATATCAATGTCTCAATTTTTTTTGCCAAAATTTCTTTTTATCCCTCTTCACGTCACAACACACTTTAAATCACTCACATTCATTTCAATTCTTGTAAAATTAAACAAACACAATCATTTTAAATTTTAAATCAAATCCACGAATTGCAATTCAAGATATCTCACTCCTTTCATATCAATGACACATTAAAAACACTTGACTAATTATATTTTATCACGTAACTATCATTAAAACTTATTTCAGTAGCAATTTCAATTTAATTGAGAACCATCGTGCATAACATTTTTCATCTCAATTCCAATTTCAAACTCAAATATTCGAGAAAATGAGAATGAGAAAAGTACAAAAAACAGACTCATTTTTCATGTTTCAAAGGTAAATCCTCCTCTCATTCAATTTATTTTATGTTATTGATCACCTATTTGAATTCCATAACGAAGGAAGCTACTGTTCCTGAGATAAAAAATGTTTATGAAAAAAAAAATCATAATAATAATCAGCGATAAGGGTATTGGAATGGGATGTGATATGAAAAATATGATTGGTGTGACTTGTTACATCCAAATATTAACTTCTGTAATTGGAATTGTGTTCGTGCGAAACGATAAGAAAACATAAAATGAAATGAGAAGATGAAAAAATTTATAAGATGATGATAAAATAGTAATTAAAAACACTGTTCTTTTATCGTCTTATACTCGAATTAAAATAAAGTATGAAGATGTATGAAAGGGAATTGGATTCACAACCTCTCATTCTTTTTATTTTATTCTGATTGCATTTTATGATAAAGGAAAAAAAAATTAATAAAATTGAATCGATTTTTTACAACAATCAGTAGCTTTTTTTATGACGAAAAATTGATTTGCCGAAAAATTAATAAAAGATACCTCTTACTGTGAGCATTCCTCTAAAATGTATTTCTGTAATTAGCACACTTGATCTCGTAAAAAACATTTTTATGTTGCATAAAGACACATTGTAGCAAATAAATAAAATTTTATATCGCCCGATTCAATTCAACATACACACACACAAACACTTGACAAGATTTCCGTTTCAATGCATTTCAATGCAACTATTAATTCATTCATTTCAATTCATTCAGGTTGCTGTGAAGAGACCAAAAAAAATAGTTATAAAACTCTCCTTTATGGTGCCATATAATAATACTAATAATCATATAATCGTAAAAAAAATTATCACAGTTAAGTTTTAAATTCAAATAAGATACAGACACAAATATTTATGACTATATTATATGTCGCTGTTTACTCTTTCTCATAAGCTCTGCACAACTTTATTTATTTGCATTTATTAGTTTTAAATGTATTTTTTTTTTCTTATTTTGCTTACATTTTAAATATGATGAGTCAATAGAAAAATTAAAGCAGGCACCCAGTCAGAAGCATCAACATCTTCATCTGGCAAAAAAAAAAATATTGCATATGAAAAGAATCGCGCGGGGAAAAAAAAGAAGACGAGGACTTTATTACCATAATCATACACTCTCAAACAAAAACCAGTGGGACATGCCAGTGGGAACCTAGTGGGGCCAGTGGGATTTTCCCACTGGTCCCACTGGCACCAGTGGGACCAGTGGGAGACCAGTGGGACACCAGTGGGACTCCAGTGGGGCCAGTGGGACCAGTGGGAAACCAGTGGGACACCAGTGGGACCAGTGGGAAACCAGTGGGAGACCAGTGGGACCGTCAAAAAGCTCAAAAAATTAATTTATTTAATTTTTTTTATTCAATTTTCAAAAAAAAATATACTTTTTGAAAAAAATTCGAAAAAATTACTTTTTGAAAAAAATTCGAAAAAATTACTTTTTGAAAAAAATTCGAAAAAATTACTTTTTGAAAAAAATTCGAAAAAATTACTTTTTGAAAAAAATTCAAAAAAATTACTTTTTAAAAAAGTTTAAAAAAATTACTTTTTGAAAAAAATTCGAAAAAATTACTTTTTGAAAAAACATTCGAAAAAATTACTTTTTGAAAAAAATTCAAAAAAATTACTTTTTGAAAAAAGTTTAAAAAAATTACTTTTTGAAAAAAGTTTAAAAAAATTACTTTTTGAAAAAAATTCGAAAAAATTACTTTTTGAAAAAATTCGAAAAAATTACTTTTTGAAAAAATTCGAAAAAATTACTTTTTGAAAAAAATTCGAAAAAATACTTTTTGAAAAAAATTCGAAAAAATTACTTTTTGAAAAAAATTCGAAAAAATTACTTTTTGAAAAAAATTCAAAAAAATTACTTTTTGAAAAAAGTTTAAAAAAAATACTTTTTGAAAAAAATTCGATAAAACTACTTTTTGAAAAAAATTCGATAAAACTACTTTTAAAAAAAAAATCGAAAAATAACTCATTTCGATTTGTCTTGAAAAAGTGTTTTTTTCTAACATGCCTTAAGTTACCAAGAGCCTTAAAATTGACTTTTAATCGATGGGAGAGGTTGTTCTTTGCAGGTCTAGCCTCCCTTCCGACCTTCTGAGAGGCCAGCAAGGATTTAACCCTGTCTGTAAAGTTTTGCGAGGCCAGCAAGACGCTATCGAAATTTTCCTGAAACTACCATGTCAGAAAAATCAAAACTAAATTTCTGTATCATTAGATTTTCAATTTTCATGCATTTTGATAGCGATATGCGTGTCCCATTGGCCAAAAATAACGTTTTCTTGATTTTTCGTGCTTTTTATGTGTGAATAACACCACTATTATATGAGCTATCGAAATATCCTGAAATCACCATCTGCAGAAAGGTCAAAACTAAATTTCTGCATCATTAGATTTTCAATTTTCATGCATTTTGATAGTGATATGCTTGTCCCATTGACCAAAAATGACATTTTCTTGATTTTTCGTGTTTTTTATGTATGAATAACGCCACTATTATATGAGCTATCATAAATCCTGAAATCACCATCTGCAGAAAGGTCAAAACTAAATTTCTGCATCAATAGATTTTCAATTTTCATGCATTTTGATAGTGATATGCTTGTCCCATTGACCAAAAATGACGTTTTCTTTAATTTTTCGTGTTTTTTATGTATGAATAACGCCACTATTATATGTGCTATCAAAATATCCTGAAAATAGCATCTTCAGAAAGGTGACAACTAAATTTCTGCACCATTAGATTTTCAATTTTCTTGCAATAATAGTGGCGTTATTCATACATAAAAAGTACGAAAATCAAGAAAACGTTATTTTTGGCCAATAGGACACGCATATCGCTATCAAAATGCATGAAAATTGAAAATCTAATGACGCAGAAATTTAGTTTGATCTTTCTGCAGATGGTAGTTTCAGATAATTTTGATAGTGCCTTGCTGAATTCGCAGAACTTTACAGACAGGGTTAAATCCTCTCAGGCCCCTCAGAAGGTCGGAGGTGGGGCTAGACCCGCAAAAAAACACCCTCTCTCATCGATTTAAAGTCAATTTAAAGGTTCTTGCTAACTTCAGGCAAGTTAGAAAAAATCACTTTTTTTAAACAAATTGAAAAAATTATTTTTGAAAAATGAGTTATTTTTCGAATTTTTTTCAAAAATTAATTTTTCTAATTTTTTTCAAAGAATAATTTTTTTCGAATTTTTTTCAAAAAAGTATTTTTCGATTTTTTTTCAAAAAGTAGTTTTATCGAATTTTTTTCAAAAAGTAATTTTTCGAATTTTTTTCAAAAAGTAATTTTTTCGAATTTTTTTCAAAAAGTAATTTTTTCGAATTTTTTTCAAAAAGTAATTTTTTCGATTTTTTTTCAAAAAGTAATTTTTTCGAATTTTTTTCAAAAAGTAATTTTTTCGAATTTTTTTCAAAAAGTAATTTTTTCGAATTTTTTTCAAAAAGTAATTTTTTCGAATTTTTTTCAAAAAGTAATTTTTTCGAATTTTTTTCAAAAAGTAATTTTTTCGAATTTTTTTCAAAAAGTAATTTTTTCGA
>LN483589.1:221220-254113 GCA_900002565.1 Culicoides sonorensis
CTTGCCCCACTGGTGTCCCACTGGTATTTGTTCCCCACTGGCCCCACTGGTGTCCCACTGGTTTTTGGTCTCCCACTGGTCTCCCACTGGCCTCCCACTGGTATCCCACTGGTCCCACTGGGCCCCACTGGTTTCCCACTGGCCCCACTGGTCCCACTGGTTTCCCACTGGTTCAAATGTCCCACTGGTTACCAGTGGGAAACCCCACTGGTTTTTGTTTGAGAGTGTATATGTTTGAAATGGTGATGAAAAGAATTTATGTTTTTTAATGCAAAAAAAATATAATAATAATAAAAAAAATGTAATATCCGCGATTCAATTGCGATCGGTTTTATGTTTGCTTGATTGGTTTAATGTCTTACTTTTTTTTTCAATATAAAATAGCTTGGAAATGAAGTTTAAAATTTAATTTGAGTTTATTTTTAGTTTAAGATTGTATTCTCCGGCGCTACGTTCATTTTTTGGACTGGGCCTGTTGAAGAATACCTTTGCAAGATTGTCTATCTTGCTCCTGCTATTTTCAGTTATGCACCGGTTATGTTCACATTTTTTGTTGGATGCCATCGATCCACCTCCCTTTGGAGCACCCAATACGGGAGTTCCTCACGATCGTTTACGAAAAGCGCAGCTAAGGCTCGATCGGAGTCCACTCGTGCCATATGACCTGCCCATCAAAGTCTGATGACTTTCACAGTTGCAACTATGTTTGGTTCCGCATACAACTGCTCTAGCTCAAAGTTATACCTTCTTCTTCATCTCTCACCTTCACGTAGAGCACAAAAGATAATACGTAGAAACTTTCGTTCGAATGGCAATAGCCGCTGATCATCGCTCTTATTGAGTGGCGAGGTTCGGCCCGTATAACGCGACTGGCCGTAATAACGTTTTGTAGATGTCACACTTTATCTTATTTGTCAACAGCTTTGAGCGGAGTTGTCGTTGGAGTCCATAAAAGCACTTGTTTGCTGCGACGAACCCTAATTTGGACGCTTCTATTTTAAGACAAGTGTATGTGTCGGTTATTCCTACTGGCATTCTGCTTACAATATTAAGATCATGATCAAATCCTAAAATCTGTGTCAAACCTGTTGCAAGTGTTCGAGATGTTTCGATGCCAGCACGTCTCATTGCAGCTTCTACAGCCACGTTAAATGAGAGTCACCTTGTCGAAGCCCTGATTTGGTCGTAAAAGATTCCGACACTTCATTTACAAGCCTTATTTTGCTCCTAAATCCATTAAGAGTCTTGGCCATTAGTCGTATAAGTTAATGTTTACAGTTTAGTTCTTTCAATACCACAAACAGCTCAACACGTTTGACTTTGTGGTAAGCTACCTGACGGACAATAAAGAGTTAGTATGTATGGACTTTGAATTCTAAGCCTTTCTGTAGAATTGGACGATGTTAAAAAACTTATCCGTTATAGATCGATCTCGCGTAAGCCCACATTGGTATTCACCTATGACCGTGTCACCATAAGGGCACAGTTTAAGGATTAAGCAAGCTGAACCTGTTTTGTCCAGTTGTGATCACAAGACATCCCCGCTTTTTTGAAGTCAAAGCTAACAGGAGAAATTACACTTTTTACCAAACCATGAGTAGAGTGATGAGGGAATTAATTGCTGCCTGTGATAAAATTGATATTAGTATTAGTAGATTAGAATTTAAGAATAGAATTAAGTCAATGTTAAATTTTTGGACACATGGATATAAAATTCCTCATTTTAGAAAAAAAACTCACCTTTTAAACAATATTTTTACGACACAAATATTTATCCTTAAATTTATTGTTAATTGACATCTGCTGTCACTACAAATAACTAATTTCACCTGAAATGAAAATACAAACAAAAGGTTTTTTTTAAATTAATTTTAATTCTTCCACACCATCAAATCTGACATAATATTTTATTATCCTTTCAATTCAATCACATAAATTTATTCCTTAGAAAATACAAAAAATCATCAAAATACATACACACACATAATAAATCCTTTTATTTCAAAACAATTAAACGCATTAACATTTTATCACATGTGATCCTTGACGAAATGATCGGCTCAAGAAAAGGGATAATTTTCTATTGATATGTCAAAAATCTTTATTACGATACTTTCTCTCACATAAAAAGTGAAATATTTTTTGAACAAGTGAATATCGATAACAATACACTTCAAAAGATTTAAAAAAAATTATATAGTTTATGAAGACATTAAAATTTAAGGTGACTTTTTTGACAAGAAATTTGATGATTAACTTTTATGTGATATTTTGTAACAAAGCACACACAATACAAAACTATTTCAAGAATAAATGACATAAAATATGGAATAATAATAAAAAATTGACTCAAAAGGATTCCTTTGACATTGCAATACAATAAAAAATACAAAAAAAGGGAAAGGTGTAATCGTAAACAAGGATATTAAAATATTAAATGAAAAAGAAAGAAATTTCTTTAATTCACTTGCATCACAGGAGTCATGTTATACTTTTGAACCTAATTTTTTTATTGATCTTTTTTATTAAATATATTTCTCAGATTATGAAAACAACCAATGTATTAGGTTACATGTCAATGCAAATATGTGAACCTGAACATAAAATAAAATAAGATGTAACAAAATTTATACATTTTATGTCCCAATATGAAAGCAGGTGTTTTTTCTGATTGAATTGAAATTGAAATGTTACATGTAAAAATTTTGAGCCATCTTATATTTGATTTTTTTACTTGAAAACTGTAACTGTGATAAAGCACTTGTACTACGTTTTACGTCTCGTCACAAAATATGACGATAAATTCATATTTATTTTGTATTAAAATTATTATTAATGATAAAACTAAAACTGCGTAATACAAGTAGCTTTTGTAATGAAAAGTTGATCGTTCTGTTATCGGTAACTGAAATGTATTTTACACTAATATAAGGAAAGAAAAAAACGTGTTTCGCCATAAAAAAAAGATTGAATGAATAAATATGATGATGAACCAATCCATATAATGAAAGACGTTCGATGCATTTTTAAGAGTGTAAAATGTTTTGAAATGTATGCAAATTCTTAATTGCCTTAAAACTAAAAGTAAAATACAGGAGTACGCAATCTTAAACAGAAAAATCCTGATTTGGTGCTTTAAGAAAAATTATTGATTGTTTTGATTATTTTTTTTTTGTATTATTGTATTGTGTTCTGATTGAATAAAGAGTTTTGTTGGGTGTCATTTGAATAATGCAGCATAAAATGAGTAGCATAATTGAGTGTGTTCCATTTTCCAATAATTTCACTTTAATTTGTTCCATTCTCCACTCGTTCCATTTTGAGCGTATTTCATGTTCCATTCAGTCCACTATGAATCGTCTCATTTTTCATTCGTTCCACTTTTACTCGTTTTATTTTCCATTCGTTCCACATTGATGATTTGAAAATGGACCAATTTAAAGTGAAACGAATGGAAAAAGTTAATTATTTACTTAAACTGCGCACTTTTCGAACATTGAAAGTTTTTCAAAAGCAACCTCCTCATATTTATGTTCTCTTGGTACTTTTGACTCAAAAAAGTAATATAATTAAGGTCAAAAATCTAAAGCTCAGGAACAGGAGAACAATAACATGAGGAGGTTGCTTTTGAAAAACTTTCAATGTTCGAAAAGTGCGCAGTGTTTGAAGTAAATGTTTGAAAAGTGTGCTCTTTTCGAGCATTGAAAGTTTTTAAAAAACAACCTACTCATGTTTATGTTCTCCTGTTCCTGAGCTTAAGATTTTTGACCATAACACAGAGTAACAAATAAACCAGACCTCATTCGTATGGGAAATCCTTTTAGGATCTGAAAGTACACACTTAATAATGAACTTTGGCGTTTACAGAATGTCATTTTCTCATATAGTTTTTTTTTTATAATTTTTTTTATATTTTCATATTTTTGTAAAAATATTGATTTCGCTGTCAAACACGGCGAGGTTCATATCATACTGATGAGAAATCCTTTTGAGATCTGATAGTACTTAATAAACCTTGCATTTTCCCGTTTACAGCTTGGTGCTAGCACATCTAGTTTTTTTTTAATCACTTATTTAAATTTGAAGATTTCCCCTTATTTATAATAGAACTCAGAAAAATTACATAGTAAATAAAAGAGGAAATCTTCAAATTTAATATTTTCATATAAAAAAAATTATAAAAAAAAACTATATGAGAAAATGACATTCTGTAAACGCCAAAGTTCATTATTAAGTGTGTACTTTCAGATCCTAAAAGGATTTCCCATACGAATGAGGTCTGGTTTATTTGTTACTCTGTGTAATTATATTACTTTTTTGATTCAAAAGTACCAGGAGAACAAAAACATGAGGAGGTTGATTTTTAAAAAAATTCAATGTTCGAAAAGAGCACACTTTTCAAACATTTACTTCAAACACTGCGCACTTTTCGAACTATTTTTCAGTACAATTTTAATTTTATTTATCCATAACACACTTCTAAGCAGACATTACAATTTCATGTAAATATAATCAAGTAGAATAACTGTACAGTTGTTTACTTAATTATTTGAAATTTTTATAAAAACAGAACTTATAAATCATTTTTATTGTTTGGTTAACTGTCAGACGGTGGTCTGCTTATCGACGATCGTTCAAATTAACTCAGTTACAAGAATCAACGTTCATACAATGAATGATTTAATTTACAACATGATTATCATACTTAAGGTAAATCTGTAACATGATTTTACGACTGCTTGGTGAAGTTAAGCCCTTCTCTAATTATAACTTGGAAAATAATCTGCGCTATAAATCTGAATCTTCTCCCCACCTTCAATCTTTATCTTATTATTTGAAATTTTTTCTATTTGAATGCAGATTCAAAGCAAGTTTGTAGGATTTTTTTTTAAATAGAAACTGTTATTAATGTTTAAATTTTAATCCTGGCAACTTAAAAATGTCATCTTTTGCTTATCTCACAAAACTTAACGGAAGTGCAAGCGAAATAGAAATTTATCCATATATCACGCGACAATATTTCCGGCTGATATCCACTCTACTCATTCTACAAAAATATAAAAATTATGTCTGCGTTTTTATCAACATCCTGCTCCAACAATTAACGAATAAAACTGACTTTGTAAATTCGAATAGTTGCAAAACTGTATTTGGACGAAACAGACGATGAAAAAAATTGTGACCTTAATATTCCTGATATCAATTTTATATCAAAATCCTATTTTGGCCAAAGCAGAAATTGAGGACATTTCTGAAGAAATTGAGGCCATTTCTGAAGAAAATGAGGACATTTCTGAAGAAAATGAGGACATTTCTGCAGAAAATGAGGACATTTCTGAAGAAAATGGGGACAATATTGAAGTAAATTTATAATTGTTAAAGGTTTAACGTGAAAGCAAAACTACGATTAACTTTTTCTTTAAAAAAGTTTGAACAATTAATGTTGGCTTGCAGCAGGAAAGATGAAAAAATTATTGATTTACCGTTTGATTATTATGAACCTAAAAATTGGGAACTTTTGATAAAAAACTGTTCAAAAAATAATCTTCTCAAACTAAATGGTAACTCAAATTTTACTTCTTTACGTATCCCATTGAAGCATGTTGCGATAGATCGTGGTGAGCACCCATTAAAAGTAATGATAAAAAATTTTGAAACCGTATATTTTAAAGGAAATTCCTGCAAAGGTAATTTTATGTTATTTATTTTAACTATTTTATATTTTTTTTACTTCACCTTCAAGACAACATAAGTTTCGTTGTGATGCAAACAAATAAAACATTGTTGACTCCACATTTAAATGACACAGGCTGTGTAAGTTTAGATAAGGCGTCAAGATTAACCGCTCACTTATATTATCCATCGCCAGTACTATATGTTCATGTAAGTTTTGAAATGTTTCTTAAATTTTGAGATTAATATTTTTTAAATAGGATATTTTTCGAGCACCACCTCCTCCTCCTCCTACTCTTCCGGCTTATTTGGGTCCACCAATTCGTTTGCGAGCAAATAGAAGTACAGCTAATAAATTGAAGTCTCTTCACAATTCAATGATTTTGTTGACGATTATTGGCCTGTTATTTATTTTTATGTAACATCATCATAGAAATTCTTCAACAACACCGTTTGACCATACATCACACAGAAATTGATTCTTCTTTTGATAATGACAGACTTTTGAATGAGCAAAATATTTATTTTTTTTTTTATTATAAGTTCCAGAGAAATTCAGAGAATTTTAAAATATATCACTTTTCTTGCTTGATTTCCATATAATTGTAAACTTAATTAATGGTTTGTATATTTCAACTCAAAATTAGGGCAAAAATACAGTCTTTCTTCAAATTTGAATCAAATCGCCTCGAGTCAAATTTGATATTTAAATGTAAAATTTCAAATGGTCTGAATATAAAATTATATTGGAATTTTATATAAATTTTAAATGAAATTAATATGGATGGTCATCCTAATTTGATATAATTTGTTTATAAAATATAAAAAAAAATTTAGCTACTGCTTGAATTATTCAAATAAATCAAAAAACAATAAAAATGTAACACAAAAGGTAAGCAAAATCAAAGAATAAATATAATAAAAAAAAATATTTTATTCGAAAATTATTACTTTAAAGTATATACGTGTCTATTTCTGGGGGCAAAACACGTTGCCATTTTAAATGCATCGCGGTTCTCTCTAACCAAGTTTCTCGATTAAACATTTGTTTAAAACACAAACACACACATAAAAAATTTGTATAATTGCAGTTACTTCTTAATGTTAAACCAAAAAAAAAAATGTTAAATTGATGAAGCAAACAAAAGACCTTACGGGTTTTTCGTTAATTTTTTTGCTTTTTACTTCAAATGCATCTTACAAGAAAAAAAAAACATGAAAATATGGCATTATATGAGGAATTGCGTTTTAAAATCGCTTAACAATCATTATGATAATTGCCAGTTTTCATAAATTTATCCATTGTGTCTACATCACATAAATGGTCGTTTGTGGTGATCATGCAAAAGTAAAACCATGTGGCAACCGAAAAAACAAAAACAACAACTTCTTAGCACACTTTTGCACTAACATTAAAAAAAAAAGAATTATTCTTGAATATCTGGTAAAAGAATGCACTCAAAAGCAATTCGAGCTATTAAAAAGTACTTAATCCTCATCCATTCACATATCCAATGAAACATAATAAAAATCATCATAAATGATTTTAAATTGTTTTTTAAAATGTTTTCATTTTTTTTTTTCATTCAATTCAAAGCCATCATCTAAACCTTATTATTATAAAAATAACTTTAATTTTTATATAAAATGCTGTTAAATTGTTGAAAATGACCAGAAAAAGGACGCATGCAACTTTTTCATTTATTTGAGTGAAATATCATTCGTGTTGCACATCATTTGAGCATCAATCTGAAATAGTTTCATTTTAAAATCAAAATTTATTGGCAAATTTTTTAATTTTAATCTAACGGAAGGTACAATTATCACTATTATATCAATCAAAAATCGGTCGGTCTACACGCGAAAATCAATTTAGTGGCATTTTCAGTAGCGACTCGCTGAAGCCGAATTTGATTTATTTGACTTTGATGATGTATTTTTTTATTATTTTAAATTTAATTTTTAATGGGAAACTAAATTTAAATTTAAAATTCCCTTGAATTTCGTGTTATTTTGTGTGCAATATTACGATGAATGACTTTCTTATGTGATTGTTATTTTTTTTTGTTTTCGTTGTAAAATTGTTTAATATTCATATCGGCTTCCGTCACAGGTAGGTAATGGAGGTGACATATGTGAATTCTGAATATAAATAGACGGAGTAATTTTTGAATTAGTATCAATTTCATTTAGTTCTCTTACCTGAAAACAACTAGCAATTTGCAAAACAAAATCAATTAAAATGGCAGCTAAAATCATTGTGAGTTTTTGAAATTAACTGTTTGTGCTCAAAAATCATGGTGGTTGATCATTGAAATTAAATTTAATTTAAAAAAAATAAATTTAATTACAGAGTCTCATCTTCTTCGTCTTGGCCATCACTGTTGCATATGCCAAGCCAGCAGCTAAACCAGGAGTTCTCGCCGCTGTAGCACCAGCTGCCGTTGTAGCTCCATATGCTTCGACTTACAATGCTCATGTGGTCAATCATGCTGTCACTGCTCCAGTTGTTGCTGCCGCTGCCCCAGTTGTCTCATCAGCATACGTTGCCTCACCATACGTCGCTTCACCATACCTTGCCTCACCTTATTCCGCTTATTATGGTGGATTTGCTCCAGCTACCTATGTCTTGTAAATATTGAAAAATTGATCCTGTTTATTACTGTTACCTTTCAATTGATGTCTGCTGCTCACAATTTTTTTACATGTTATCTAGTAATCGTTATAGTGACAAATAAATAATTTTATATTTTAAAACTTGAAATTCAATTTCATTGAAATTCAGTCATATCAGTAAATCACCCAATTTCATAATATTCAATCCGAAAAAATTCAAAATATGCTTTTTTTATCTCAATTTTTCCATTTAAATGATAAAATTATACCACTCAAATCACAATCGACCATGATAAAGAAAATAAAATTACAATATGCATGTCTCAGAATGATCAACCAATTAAAAACAAATAAAAAAAGATCAAAAGATCAAAAGAAGCGCTCGATAGAGTTCAATTATATACAAGAAAAAAGCACAATATTGGAACAATTAACTATTTTTATGCAACTATGGAGTAATTGTGTGACATGCCGCCGAGTTGATTTTCATTTTCAATTTAATTTCATTGAGTACAAAAACTGGAACAAGTTTAATAACAATAGGAGTAATTTTTTCTCTGAATTTATTGAAATGAAGTGAAGTCCTGAGAATAAAATTAAATCTACATTAAACGGAATTGGATCGAAACTGAAGACCTGTCATATTCAGATTTGGTTGTTTGAGCTGAAATTTATCTTGAATTCCAAAATTAATTACATTTTCAAAAAAAAAATATATGAGAATTTTCGATCACAAAATAAAATTGAAATTCGTAATCAAAAGATATCCAAGAACAAAAAACGGCAGCTAATATCCATTATTTATTAATCTTGTTCTTATTTTTTTGTGTTGTTTTGCACTAAACTCCCATACGTACTTTTCGTTTTAAATTTTTTAGTCCATTTTATATAAAAAAAAATTATTGTGTTATTATTATTATCAATTTCGGATCTCTTTATAATATATAAAAATGTTATAATAATAATAAATTCAATCCAATGCAATGCAATACCGACTGAGATACAAAAACATATTTAAAGGATTTCTGTCGATTTGGAAACAAATGCGAGTATTGTATGGGAGCATGTAGCCCGCCTTCCTGTGAAAAAGTCAACAATCGTTAAAAAAAAGTATCCAATCATGAAATGTGTCGCCAATCATAAAAAAAGTAGTTAAAGGCGTAAAGAGTCACCAATCACGAAAAATATCGTCAATGCAGAAAAAATTCCAAAATGATGTATTCTATCTATACGAATGCGCTCGGGTATATCGTTCACGATCACGTTCTACATTTTTTATTGCTCCAGAATTTATTTCAGTATGGTTTGATGTCGAATGTCGTGTAAATTTACTTGAAATTCAGCTACTGTAAATTTGTTTCTTTCCAACAAAATTCTTGAAAAATTGACTTGAGACATTTTTTGATTTCAATTTCACCACTTTCGATTCATAGCAGTTGGTTGAAGCCACTCGTCTTTCAAGGTCGCACCAATGTCATGGCTCGATAATCCAAATTTTAATCAAAAATCCTTCTTTGTCCGTTTAAAATATCAGAATTTACTTCTTCAATTCAATTCGACGTTAATATTTACATGAAAAATCATAATCATTTATAAAAAATAAAAATATCATAAGAATACGACATATATGGGAGGATCTCATTTAAATTTTTATATTATTTTTTGTAATGAAGAAAAAGAGGAATAACAACAATATCAAAAAAAAACAGTTGATAAGAATAAAAATTGCTACCGAGATTTTTCTTTCGTATACTGATTTAGTTTTTATTATGTACGATATTAATTATATTTTAACCTTGAGAAAAAATGTTGAATTATTTCAACAATTCATTCGAGGGATAAAGGCTTCATTACTATGAGAATTGAACTTTTTCATTTAATTTAATGGAATTTCTTGGATTAAATTTAATTTGCATTGAATTTCATGTGAACTTAACACTATCAAAGTTGAATTTTGATTCGACAAAGTCCTGAGAAGTATTGTACTGGTCATTTCAAAGCATCTGTGTGTCATTTTTAGCACACGATACAAGAAAATGTTAACAAAACTAAAAAAAACAGGAAACTTGTGATGCCCTCAGGATGTTTTGTACTTGAATATTCTCAAATACAATTTTACCTTTAATAAAAATTACAAAAAAAAAAAACAGAATTATATCTTATGAACTTGGATTAACGTAATTTCTATTGAGAGAATATTTAAATTAATCGATAATGGCGGCATCATGTGACAATCAAGACAAAATCAGTCATAGTTTGATAGAATTCCAGTAGAGTTGCTCTCATGTTATCAGGAAATCAGTTAAAATTGAGTTAATTTGATCTTATTTTAAAGTAAAATAATCTTAATTTTTAATATCATTTAATGGAATCAAATTAAATAAAAATTACAATGATATTTTCATTGAAAATCGTTGAATTTCATTTTGACCCCACTCTTTTCACCTGTCACTGCCGTTTCTCATCTGTCATTTGGTGTTGTTTTTATTTCCATAACAAAGAGTGTTGCTTCCGATAAATCAACAGTTTTTCGTGTTAAATTATCAATTGAAAAACAAAATAATGGCTACAGGATGTAGCACTAAAGAGTTTGAGACTCGATATGAAAAGGAAATGTACTATGACCAGGAATATGAATCGTTTTGTGCGAATTTTGAATTTGCGGTAAGTTTTTGATGTTGTTGTTGTTGTAAATATGCAATTATCGATCGATCGATTGAATTTCATTTCAGAATGCTGATACATGTTGGATTTGTAATGGATATTATGGACCAAATTTCTCCGAGCCCTTATGTCAAGTGTGTCATGCATTTGTATTTCCATCGGTCCCAGAGGCTGAAGAAGAAAATATTGTGACAAAGTTTTCAGATGATGAAGACAGTGGAAATGATGAACCGGAAGAAAACAAAAGTGATAATCGAGAACAGTCGGATAGTGAAGGTGGTGAAGAAGAATTTCCTTGCATACAAAGACCCGACCCGCCAGCACCACGCAATTTAAGCCATTTACTTGAATTACTCGCAGAAGAACCAGAAGTGAAAGTTTCCGGTGAACCGGTTAAAGATGTGTGTGCCCTCCCAGTTGAAGTACTCTTAACCATTTTCTCACATTTAGATGACATCTCGTTGTGTAGTGTGGGTCAGACGTGTAAACAGTGGAAAAAAATACTAGAAATTCATACGACACAACATATGTGGAAACGATATACGAGAGAACGATGGCCATTATTTCAACAAATATCGACAATCCCGAATTGGTTGCATGTAAGATGAAATTCAATTTATAGTTTAACATCAATTTAAATTTCAATTCCTTTTAGATGTATTCAGCATTGATGAGTTCGTGCTTTTGTCGAACGTGCATAATTCAAATGGCCCTTAAAGCTCCATTGCCCCAAGTGAATAACTTCCATTTCCGGACAAGTCATTTAAGGAAAGACCTTAAAAGTCTTCATTTAGATGCGTCTGAAGGTATTACAGCAATGCCTCTTGATGAGCAACTCTCACATTGGCAGGCAACGATATTAGGTCCAGCTGGTTCACCGTATGAAGGTGGTAAATTCTTCCTATACATCATCATTCCAGCAAATTATCCAATGAGTGCACCCAAAGTCAGATTCCTAACAAAAATTATTCATCCAAATGTGTCACGACATGGTGATATTGGCATCGATATAATTAATCATAATTGGTTGCTGTCTCTCGGAATCTCAAAACTGCTGATTTCAGTGCAAAGTCTGCTAACGGATCCCTTTACACAAGTGTGCATGGAACCCGAATTAGGCACCATGTACGAGACTGAACGACCAAAATTTGAAGCCCTGGCAAGAAGTTGGACATGGAAATATGCAATGTATGAAGTTTTACCACCAATTGATGGGTATTTGTCTTTCTATTAGATTAGCGTTTAAAATTTAAATTTAAACAAAAAAATTGAATTCATTCAATCAAAATTAAATTAAAAAAAAAACAGGGATGTGGCATGAAGAGTAAAAAAAAAATTGAAACAAAAATATTTGAATTTAAATTCTAAAAAGTCTCGAATTTCACTTGGGATTGCTCACTTCTAACATGATGCCATAAAAAAAATTAATGATGATGATTAAACTGAAACTAAAAAGATAAAAATTAAAATTAAATTTTATATTAAATGTATGCCAAATAAATTATTATTATAATGAAATGATAAATGTATGAATTATTAACAGAAAAATATATGTTGATGTAATTTACATGGAAAAAGTAAAATTTTATTTTATTTTTCACTCTAAAAATACAAAAGCCGGTTAATTTCAGGTAAGAATTCATGTCCAATGAAATGAGAATAAAAAAAAACTCTCTTCAAATGAAATTTAATTCACTAAAATTGCATGAATCGTTTCATTGTCTCTTTTGAATGGCTCTCTCAAATTTCGCACAGTGATTTCTATGCCTGATAAAATAAAAATGTACTATGTCATTTAATTTGTCTCTAAACGGTTAATATTTTTATTTGATTATAGTTTAAAATGTAGAAATTATGTCTACATGTTTGATTGAATGAGTGCTCTATTGTTTGTGTGAAAATTATTAGAATTGCATAGGGAACATGGATATTGAATGGAAATGGAATTTGAATTCAATTGAAAAAAGTGTTCGAAATAATTGAAGTCACTGATTTTTTTGTGCCAAAGCATAAATGATGTGAAATGATTTGAAAAGAAGATGGCCCAGGGCATCAAATTGAGTCTCAGGAGTGAGGATTTGAAAATTTCAGATCACACCATTCTCAATTTCAAATTTAACATATCCAGGTATGATGTGCGTTTAGCTTCAGGTCTCCCCAATCTCTGCTCAATTTCCAGTCTAATACAAAAAAACCTTTGCTTCACTCAGTTCAGAAGTTGCACATATATAACTTGTAATAAAATGAAATGATAATCATACAACAATTTATTAATAATAATATGATACACTCTTATAAGAACACATGCTACACACATATACACACACACACATGCTACACACACACAAAATCGTAGTAAAACAATATTTATTTAATTTTTTTTACGCTCAAACAAAACAGTTCATATTTGACTGCGTTCATATCAAGTCGTCTAGTCATCATCCAAAAAAAAAAGACATTTTACAATTATTTTTTATTTTCTTATTCCGTGAATAATTTATGGTACTTTACTATAAAAACAAAAAGAGAGAGACAGTAATGATGACGATTCGGCTTATCAACAAGAAAAAGGTTTTACTGATGTGATGACGATCAAATGCAATTCGGTATCAAAAACTCCGACATTATGTGAACTATCATAAATAATTTTTTTTTGTGATTTAAATTGTGAGTGATGAAATTAATTAACATTAAAAAAAATATCATTTTAATGATACCGCACTCAAAATAAAATTAAAACTAAAAATATTATGAATAAAAATAAAAAGTGACACAAAAATTAATAATGATTTTCGCTTTGATCTAAAAATTCACAATTCAAATGAATAAATAAAAAGGGAACCGATTGTTCCTAATTCTGATTAATGTCATTTCCTTATTCACATAAATTTTAATGGAAAATTTCCACGAGCTTGCAATTTTAGTATAAAACCCTTGTCTTGAAATAACCGCTTGAGTAGTAGCGTGTGATAAATTTCAAGAAAATGTCAAGACAAAATTCTGTTATGAAATTTAAATGAAAAATTTAAGAAGTATCCAAATAACATGTGTAATAAATGAAATAAATAAAATAATATTTAAAAAAAAATTTAAAATAAAAAAAAACAGTGTTAATTATTGATATTAATTTACACCTTCGAAGTACATTGTTTTATGGATAGAAATTTGTACTTTTTCATTGGAATTTTAATTTCAAGGAAACAATAAAAAAAATTAAAAGATTTAAAATCAAGAAAATTTAAATATTTTAAGTTGTGTTTTAATCGAATTTGAACAAGAATATTTCCAAATCCGCTGAAATTCGTTTCTGAAATATTACGAGAGTGAAAATGACTAAATTCAGTCAAAACATATTCATTTCATATACAAATATAAAAGTCTGGAGTAAATTCTAATCAAATGTTCACAAATCCAGTTCAAACCAAAAAAAACAGACACATTTTGTTTGATTTTTACCTTCTGGAAGTCTTCAAGTTACAATTTGAGCCTTAAATCAACAAAGTTTGATTTATTGTTCTAAAATAAATTAAACGTCATTCATAAGTAAAAATTACACAAGTGACGAAATTTTTTTCTTAATTTTTTTTTTTATTTTAAAGATTTCAAGATTAAAATTTTTAATTGATAACATGATGTCATAACATTTCACTGAAGGGAAAAAGCAAATAAATCACAATTCAATTTCATGTTTTGATTGAATATGATAATGAAATTTCCTTAACAATCAACTGTCAATCAATTTGATGACTTGATTTATGATTGTGAAATGTGAATGAATTCTGATTAGATTGAATGTGGTTTCGTGTGAAATGTTGATTTAAGTGCATTTTAACGTTAAATTACTGAACAGTAATTACTGTACAGGAAAATTTTCAAAACCCATAATAATTGATGGAATTGATTGAGCAGAGAACCCTCTTAAAGGTTCTCGGTGTATCAAAGGCTTCTTGCGTCCTTATCAGAATCAATCTGAGAACACTTTTCCAATTACTCTGATTTCTTATAGTTCAAGGAACTCTCAGAATGAAGTCTTCAACTAAGTTCGTTATGGGAACTCACTGATCGAGTTGGTTAAGTGCCTCATATGATTGGTAAGAATCCTGTGACGGGGGTTCGAATCCAGTCCTAGGAATGAAAATATTCGCGAATTTCGACTTCCAAAAAAGCTAATTTTATTTATAATACGTAAAAGTCCTTGTAGGATGTTAACCGTGACTTTATATAGATAAATTCTTAACTTAGCGTAGCTTAAACCTTCGTATACATGCCTACACCTCGTACAAGTTTTAGTAGTACTAAATTTTATGTTATGTATTCAAGACCGATGAATGGGTCTGATCAACTCCAAGCTTCCGACGTCAAACCAGAAACTGATTCAACCCCATTTCGTTGTGTATCCTCAATTAGATTATTTCATTGCAATTCCATGTTGAATTTCTGCAATTTGATGTCATTTTGCCATTAATTTCAATGATTAATGATAACATGCTAAAAATAATAAAAAAAAAAAGAAAAATAAATATAATATTGAGGTTAAGAATGTCTCCCAAGTGTCTAAATATCAAAAATAAACAAATGACTGATAAGAGTTCATCATTATTTATTATTTTATAATTAAATTGATGAATTATCAGAACACTGCAATTTCATATTTGGATTCTTTGAATTCACACGCGATATGAGATCATTAATTATAATTATTTATTTATATACCAAAATTGTATCAAATTACTACGATATTAAAATAAATAAATAAATAAAAAGTGTTGATACGATAAATTTTTTTTTGTGGTTTTCAGAATAGAAATATGAGCTTTAGATAATAATTTTAAAGTAATTATGGATAAAGAAGAAGAAAATGTGAATAAAAGTCTCTTAAAAGAGCTTCAATTCAAAGCTGTTAACACTAGAAGTGAATTTTTTTCATCTGACGACAAAAAAGAATTATATAAAAGACCAAAATTTACTGTAGTTCCTGCTCAGTTACCATCCTCACCATCGCAATGTGTGTCTGAAAATAAAATTGCCGATACAACTGAGCATAGACTCTCATCAAGTGCTACAAGTCCTGCCTCAATTGGATTACCTGCTATCGTTACTCCAACAAGACCAAGTAAGAAAATCACTTAAACCAAAAATTTTGAATACTTTTTCATTAAAATCATCCATCAGAATACTATTTAGCTGAAAATGAATTAGTACAAGCCTCATCTAGTCCAACAGTGATAACTCCAATTCATCAACAGTTGTTGCAACAACACAACAATCATCATTCCACCTTCACGGGAACAACAAATTCACAAAAGGTATATCCGTTACTTCTCAGAACAGGGTCATATATGTTTCAAGAGGATGGCGGAGGTACAAAATTAGTAGCAGATGCAAATTCAATTCGGTCTCTCACATCAATAGGAATGGGCTGCACCGATGGACGCAAAATGATTGTAAAGAGGGTTCCCAATTCACCATCTGAACTTCTTGGATTTGTCCAACCAGCGACGTAAGTTAATTTTTTCCTAGAATTTGAATTAGATTAGAAAAAAAAATCAATTAAATGCAACAATGTTCAAAATTCAAATAAGCAAATTGTATCATATTTCATTGTCATAATTTTAATGATACATTTTTTTTTGCATACCATAATTTGTGTGTGTGTGTAGTCTGTGTGATATATGTACTGACGCACGTGATAAATTGAGGAAATTACTATCATTGTGATGCATTCTGTCTCATAAATTAGATTAACTGTTTGATATCATTCCATTTTTTTTTTAAATTTCAAGTCAAAGTCTAAAATTTATTTCAATTTCATTTATTTGAATAAAAATAAATTGATGATAAAAACAATTGAAATCAATATTTAAATGTACAAAATAATCTAAAATTAGCAAAAAAATAGCAAAATTTTTCTACCTGTGTCATCAAATTGTGATACGCTTCGCTAGGTATTGTTTTGATTCTAAACAAACTATTAAATTACATGCACGTGTTTTGAAAATAAAAATTAATATCATTACATAATTTCATTTTCATTATCGGTGTTATGGAAAAATATTTAGATGTTATTTTTTTTTTGGTGAGAGATTTTCGACCTTGACCTAGGATAGTCATTTAAATTAACAAACCATGAAACATTTAATTTAAAAAAAATCATCCAATTTATCATTTCATTCAATTTATTTTTTTTTATTATTTATTAATGTGTTGAGACATTATTAATAATGAAATTATCAAACAATGTTCTGTTTTTAACTCTTTTTTTTTGTTTATTGTCTAACAAATATGAATGAATACGTTATATTTGATTTATAAATCCGCTTAAGTCAATTTATTAATATACTTGTTAATTGAGGCATTTATTGTCCGTATGTGAACAAATAATGGATCTTTTTTTTGTTGAAAAGTAATTCAATGAATGTTAGGGGTATGCAAATTTTGTCGCCTTCAGAGAAATTTGAAATGAAAATGGGAGTGTCGTATTTGAGTCACTTATTTCGTATTTTACTAGACTGAAGCTATCAATGACCTTGACTTTTCTAGGAAGGTGATCTCGAGGCTCTTTGGATCCTCTTTGACCTGCATTGAAATTTACCAACGCCACTAGCATTGTCAAAAAACCGGGACATTTCGATTATAAAAAACTGTGACTTTTCGAAACAAAATCAAAAAAAAATATTCTACAATATATTTTTTAATGTTTAATTAAACTTTTGGCTACTTCCAATTTCATTTAAAAGGTCAGGTTGATCCAATAAATAGTTGTAAACACTTTTTCAGCCCATTTTAAGGTTGTACATTATCAAACCTATTGCATTTATTGTCTCCAAGCTCATTTTATTACGATCATCTGTCCATTGGGCAACTAATAATGAAAATGCTCTTTCAATATTTGCGTTATACCCTGAAACGCTAAATATATATTCGGCAATTAAGAGAAGCTACGAAAATTCTCCAATGTTAAGATTGATTAAGATAAATAAGATTGTTGATTCCCTCTACGAAAGAATTGAAATGTAATTTATTCCTCTCAAAATAAGAGTAAAATTGAAAATGATGATTGAAGATGGGCTTGAAAATGAAGTCAATAAGTTTAAATCGGAATCGTTGAACATATTGGATAATATTCACGAAAATTTTATTAAAAAAGAGAAGAGAGAATTATTATTACCTAAATACAAAGGGGTTCACCTATTTTTATTTTCGTATTTGAAGTTAGTCTTACGTTAATAGATGAGCATACAAGACAAAATAAAGTTTAATTGATGTTTATTAATTATTAATTCATTATGTTAAAACTTGGGCAAAACCTCTTGAAGAATTTAGTGTCCTACAATTTATGGATATGACAAAAATGCCTGATTTTGAAAGTGCTGCTGAATTTTTAATGAATAAGAAAATTGACACTAATGATTCCCTACTGTTAGGTTAACTTGTGTTCTTCATACCATATTTAATAGATAAATTAAATAATGAAGACTGGAATAACCTTTTGGCACACGAAAAGTGGGCAAACTAGTTTCAATCATCGAATTATCGGCCCTCTTCATATTGTCTTGAAAGATTGAATTTGTGTTATTGTGCTACAAGTTGGCTACTTCCAGAATGAGATGTCTGGAAGATGTGATCTTGATGAGTCATGAGGTGGCTATTCTTTTTGAGTTGATAGGATGCTGGACCAGAGCTTTTCAAGTTCATTGATGACTACAGTTAGTCAATCGAAATTTTTCACCAAATTTATCATGCGAATTTTTCAATTCATAGCCAAAACCACGCCATCTGGTGAGAAAATAAAAAAAATTAAGAAAAAGTTATTTCGAAAAATCCCAAAATTTGAGCATCCCTAATATGAAAAAAAAAAAAAAATTTCCAACATTTTCTGATTAAAATTAATTAATTTGCTAAAAAGTCAATTCCCTCCAAACAAATCATATACCGGAAATATGGGCTACGGGCTTATTTACTTTCCTCAATTTAATTCTCGTTTTGTTGTCACATCATTTCTATTTGTATTTTAAGTTACTTGACCTTGTGATATTTGTATTTTTATACTCTCATAATTAGTATTTGCTCAAATTGACGAGATAAAAGTTGAATGCACTGACATTTTAAATACAAAAACTTTTTTTGTTAATTTAAAACTCATGAATGAATTGTTTAATTACTTTAGTGTATAATTATTGAATCAACAATTTACTATGAATGAAGTTCACCCATTTTCTTGTTTATATGATGATTTTAAGAAGTAAATATGAATTTTTCGTCACATACTAAAAAAAACATCGATTTCAAGGCGCTTGATGTGATTTGATGGTTCGCTACCTTAAAAGAACTTGTCGGTTCTAATGGAAAATTTCAATAAATATGTTGATTTGTTGTTTATTTGTACATAAAATTAGTAATTGAATGCCAAAAAGTGACTCAAATGTTACTAAATTTATATTTTTATATTTAAATTTAAAAAGTAATTTCAGTGACATAATTGATACAAATTTGAATTTAAATTATGATTAAATGATGAGATTGATCACGCAAATTACTAATAAAAATGATTTTTACTGGAATTAAACATTGAAACAAATAATTTTGATGATCATCTGTGGTAAAGAGGTTGCATTGAGATATCTCCATGTCATTGAATTTCATGCTAACAGTCATTTGAGTTATCTTCATATTACATTCAAAATATTTCACGGATGATATAAATAACTGTGTAAATTAATTTTCATAATACAATAAAAATAACAATTTTTTTATCATCATCATCATGAGAGCACATTGATGAGAATTTGCAATCATAATTAACATCGTTATCATTTCTATGTACTAAAATTATTATTGTGACGACAAGAGACGATATCTGGTATTAGTTGCACATTAAATTTACATATGATTAAAAAGAGAATTTATTTGTAATTTTTTTTTTGTGTCTGTAAAAGACAAAATTTGATTCAGTCTGTCGCTGAATTTCGTTCGTTATCGGTGGTGATGTGATCTTGAAGGAAGGAATTAAAAATGATTTAAAGATTAAGATAAAAATTTCGGTTTACATATCAAAAAATTAAAAATTATAATCCATGAAAAAGAGTGAGACTAATAAAAACGAAAACCATCCTAAAATTAATTTTCAAAACCTGAAAATGCCTCCACATACAAATACGAGTATTAATGCACCAGGATCCCCAAAACCATTCAGGGCAAGAACCCCCTCAGAACAATACGCGACTTTTTATGATTATATACGACCAAAAAGGTGCAATTTCAATCATTTTTTCCTTAAAATTGAATAAAAACTTACGGTTCTTACAATTAATTTCATTTCAGTCCACCAGACGATCCATTTGATACGGAAAGCTATGATTTTACCGATGACTCAGACACACTCAAGCCGAGACGACAACACTGGGAGAACAAAATGCATTTTGTACTTGCATGCATCGGATATTCAGTTGGATTAGGGAATGTTTGGCGATTTCCGTATCTTTGTTATAAAAGTGGAGGCGGTAAGTACTTTATAAAAAATTAAATTTAAATTTAAATCAAAAACAAGAAAATGATCCATTTAAAAGTGAATTTGAAGAATCATTTCCTTCCTCGGATAAGGTGACATTGAAAATCAAATCCATTTAGAACAAAAAAACCCTGAATATGAAGATTCTGAGTTTGAAGTTATTCGGATAAGGTCATTTCAATGCTTATAGAGACAAAATGGAAGAAAGGACAAGATCATCATAAAAATGATAAATTTACACATTTTTACAAAAATCTACCATCAAAATTCCTAGTCCACGCATTTTCAACGTAAAATCAGTGACAAAATAAAAAAAAAAATACAATTCAAAAAGAAAAAAATTAAGTTATCATTTATCTTTATACTGGAAGATAAGATAGAAATTAGGTTGATCATTCATATTAAAATAAAATTAAAGCATCCGGTCTTACGTTAATCTATTTGATGTGATCTTGTGAGTATACTTAAATCCAAACATAAACAGATCAAGAAGATACAATACAAAAAATGAAGGAAAAAAAATATTATTTTTTTTCGTTTATTTAAGATTAGATTTCATGATAACGAGAATGTTTGATAACAGTTCTCAAGTACCATCTTCAGAAAAAATGTATTTTTTAATGGATTGATAATGATAATTTATTTTCAAGTGCTTATGACGTCATAGCACGAGACACGATCTACAAATAATATTAGTGTGACAAATCAAATCGGACTAGAAATTTCAATTTTCGAAACAAAAACTGTGACTCGAACGTCATCTCAGCCAATTCCATGAAGTACATTGCAGAAAATTGAAGCAATTTCTGGAAGAGACCAAATTGAATGTTGTGATTTACCTTAAAAAAATGAAAATTGTAATTCTTGTCGGATATTGAGCTTTCAATGCGAGTCATATTCAAGAAACACTAAATTTCAAATTTACATTCACAGCAAAAATCATTTCACGATACGAATTCTCATGATAAATCCAGTTAATACCACATGATAATTGCTTACAAGTACCTTGTCATCTATTTGTTAATCACATTAATTGTTATTATTACTCTTATTATCATTTCATTTTTCATATCGTATCGTATTTGAATTGAGACTTCAAATTGAACTAAAAAATCACGAGTTTATGGATCATTACGCTAATAAAACATGAAAATATTTTGCTTGTTCCGTGCATAAAAGACACAAAGCCTACGCTTATACACATGCAAAGTGTCTTTTATGCACGGAGCGAACGATTTGTATAATTTAATGTGTAATTTCAGGTATTTTTTTGATACCATACTTCATCATCCTCTTTATCTGTGGTATCCCAATGCTATTTTTGGAATTAGCTGTAGGCCAATATACGGGACGTGGTCCGATTGGTGCCCTTGGACAGATTTGTCCACTGTTTAAAGGTAAATTTCAATAATTTCATAGTATTTTAACAAAAAATTACCTTTTCATGACAGATTTTCAATAAAAATACACACCTTTAATCGGATCTTATGTAATTTGATCACACAAATTAATATAAAATTGATTAAAAAAATCGGAATGTCGTCCAATTAATAATGATAATTTTTTTTTGTCTCAGTTTGAATTTAAAAGTAAAAATTTATTCAGGGTGTGATTTATTACTAATTCTTGATAATTTATTTAATAAATTTCGTGTTATAATTTGTTCTTTAATTAGAATATCAAATTGCAAGTACTTATTTGAAGTAAATTTCAGTACGCGTTGATTTGAAAAAAAATGAGTATTCTGGGCGCGGTAATGTCGTCCGTCCGTCTGTTGAAACAAAATGGCCGACTTTTTGACCGAATATTTTAAAATGAAAGACTTTTCCAATATAAATGAAATTTTTAGCGAATTTCTAAGAAATGACGGTATACATATATACAGAAAGGCGCTCGTATGAATCATTCACGATCCCGTTCTCCATTTTTTTGAATATTAATTCTTTTGGTACTCAATTAAAATAATTCATATTTATATTGACTCATGATTATTGTGTGATCCAAACTGAGACACTCGAACATGTGTTTGAATATTAAAAACCCTTTTCTGACTGATTTATGATCAATACTTTGCATAAAATTTATTAAATGTCGTCTAATGGTCTGGTCTTTTTATTTTAATTCACAGGTACTGGACTTGCAAGTGTTGTAATATCGTTTTTCATGTCCACTTATTACAGTGTCATAATTGCATACGCTATTTATTATTTTTTTACTTCATTTAAACCGGAGTTACCTTGGATTGAGTGTTCTCCCAGATGGTCGACACCTGATTGTTGGAATCCGACTATGGTGCAATCGAATATTTCGAAGCCTTTCATGTCACGAGCGCCGACTGAAGAATTTTTTGAGTAAGTTTGATTGAATTTTAGTTCAATTTAAATTCAATTTAATCGACTTTATTTAATTTCATAGAAATAAAGTGCTGAAAATTAGTGATGGAATTGAATTTCCCGGTGGTATGCGATGGGAGCTCGTCGCTTGCCTTGTGTGTGCTTGGATACTTGTTTACTTTGCGATTTGGAAATCAATCAAGTCATCAACAAAAGCACGATATCTCACGGCAACACTCCCGTTTGTATTGATCGTAGTTTTCCTTGGACGTGCCCTTACACTCGAAGGCGCCGATATTGGATTAAAATTCTTCTTCAAACCAAATTGGTCGCTATTGAAAAATTCTAACGTATGGATTAACGCTGCATCACAAGTTTTCAATTCAATTGGCATCACATTTGGATCAATGATTTCATTTGCCAGTTACAATAAATACAATAATAACATGTTGCATGACACACTTGCGGTATCATTTGTAAATGCAGTTACGTGTTTGTTAGTTGGGATATTTGCATTTGCAACATTAGGCAATATTGCGTTAGAACAGACAACAAGTGTGGAGAATGTCGTTTCAGATGGCCCTGGATTGATATTTGTTGTATATACACAGGCATTGGCAAAAATGCCAGCACCTCAAATGTGGGCAGTGATGTTTTTCTTCATGTTACTGTGCCTAGGGCTCAATAGTCAGGTGAGTTTTGACTTGAAATTGAAAGTAATAATTAAAAATGAATTTTAATTTAACAGTTTGCAATAGTTGAGGTTGTGGTGACTTCAATACAAGACGCCTTCCCGAATTGGATTAAACGAAAATTGGTCTATCATGAGTTGTTAGTTCTAATTTTATGTTCAATCGCATTTTTCTTTGGATTACCGAACATCATTCAAGTAAAATTTCATATGAAAAAATGTAAATTAACATCATTTTTTTTAATTGAATTTCTCTTCCAATAGAGTGGAATGTACTACTTCCAATTAGTCGACCATTACGCTGCTTCTGTAACCATCATTTTCTTGGCCTTCTTTGAAGTTGTCGCCGTTTCATGGATTTATGGCGTTGATAGACTATCAAAATCAATTAAACAAATGACTGGACGTAATCCATCCTTATATTTCAGATCATGTTGGCTAATTTTTGTTCCAGTTTCGTTACTAGTAAGAATTTCTTTTGAATTTCATTTCATTTAAATGACATTTTATCATCAATTTCAAGGCACTTTTTGCATTCAGTATCTACAATTATGAGCACATTACATATCACAATGGAAAATATGAATATCCAGGATGGGCTCACGGTCTTGGATGGAGCATTGTTTCAATTTCTCTCATGTTTATTCCATGCTACGCAATAATCATGTTAGCTAGAGCTGAAGGCAATTCATTTGTTGAGGTAAATTTCAATGAAATTTAAATTAAAAATATTGAAATGAAATTTTTTGTTTGAAATTTGAATAGAAATTGAAGAACAGTCTCATTCCAAATATTTATGAATGTAAAATTTGTGGAGAACATCACTGTGAACACATTGAAGAGGGATTGGTAAGTAAATTGATGTTTTTTTTTCATTATGATAAATGGCATAAATTTCAATTTATTAGCTTCCTCAAGAATTGTCACCAATGATGCCTGGAAGTCCGGAATCACCACCACCTGTCATCATATTCCAGGCTGCTTCAAAGAGCAACATCAGTAATCATCATTTCCAAAATAATAACAATACTCCGAGAGATGCAGCGACAACCAAATCTAGCACTGTAAAAACTTGACATAAGTACGCTCTGAATTAAATGAATTAAGTGAAAATTTTTTCGAGGAAAATAACAAAAGTGAAACACACTCAAATTGTAAATTCTAGTTATTATGTATTAAATTGGTTGTGCAAGAAATTTATTCTAATGAATCAGATATTTTTTGTTTGATTTACACGAAAACGAAATTGAAGGCTTCACATTAATGAAATTCACATTAATTGTCAAAATACTTTACCTTTGAACTACAATAGAGGTGGACTGGACTGGGCAACAATATTTACTGTCCAATTGCGCTTGACGATTTAACTTAAAATGAAATGAAATTGAAGTGAAAGTAATTTGATGTGAAAAGACGTTTTTTAATACATGAAAATGATGAAAAATAGAAAACAGGGGGCATGAATGTGGAAGTGAAAGTGCATTTTAAGTTAAAATGTCCCGCAATCCACACGAATTAGTGCACAAACGCTATAAAAGTGACTATTAAACTCTCAATAATGTCAAAATCGAGTGCATTTTGCAGTCACTCTGACACAGGATGAAAGGAGTAGCTTACGTGGATTTGCTATCACTCATTTGTCCTGCAATTGAGCTCAGGAATGAAAAATTTTAGGGGTTTAAAAAGGGGTTCATAAGAATAACAGAAGTTATAGGTACTGTTATTATGAAATTTGATTTTGAAAGCGATAGTTTTTGTAGAGTAGTTTTGAGAGCTATAAAAGTAAAATATGCCCTTACTGGTGATCCAAGAGAACAACTTAAAAATGCATGGGAGATTTTTTTTCATCATAGTTATGAAAACATTAATGAGATAGAGCCCCATTATTGCCCTTCTGGTGACGGATTGGCGGTCCCTGGGTTCCCTAATCCTGAAACGGCCTTGTAATGAAATAAAATTCCACACAATTTTTATTTAATTTTTATTATTATTTTTATTAATTATAATTTTTTTTTTGTTTTAATTTAACATGAGGCAGTTTTTTTACAATTTTTTTTTTAAATTAATTTTTAGTTTAACATCATTTATAAGATTTGAAATTAGTTTTGAATTTAATATTAATTTTAGTACAGTTTTCATTAATTTTTAGGAGTACAGAATTGATTTTTGAAATGAATTGAATTTAAAAACGATTTTTATTTCATTTTTTTTGAGTATTTTTAACCTTAAATGGAAATTAAATTCATGAAACGTTAACAAGTGTGAGATTCGTTGTATGTTAAAATAGAAAAATAAACAAAAACTTGACTGGGTCGTTAATTACGAGGATATTAGTTAAATGTGAACACCAACCTGGTACTTTTTTATTTGAAGACACTACCAATAAAAACTGGGAGACTTGGGACTAAATTAATTTAAAATAATATTTTAAAGATAATGACTCTTTTTACATTAAAAGTTAAAAAAATTGTAATAATTCCTATCTGTTTCGATGTCTTTTGTTATTAAATGTAAATATAAAATTCTAATAAAAACCATTCATTGCAATATAAATAAATAAAGTTTTTTCCTTCGTTCTTTTCTTTGTGCCATTTTATATTAAAATTATTCCACTTTTCCACTAAGGGTCATCGAATCATCCTAATTTAAATTTAAATTGCTACCTTAAACTAAAATTTACTCGTGTTAATAAAAATTCTAATTGAAAGACGATTAATAGTGTATCACTTTTATTTTTAAATGTAGGGGTAAATGCAAAAATGTGACGTCAAGACCATCAAGTGAAATGGATTCAGAGCTCGCTGCTTCTCCGAAAAAAAATATTTCAATCTTGCATAATCACATTTTTATGAAGTGATCAGTATCAAAAGTCTTCCTCCCTTAAAATAATAATTAATTAATTTAATGTAATTTTTTTTTTAACTTAAAATTAAATTTATCTTAAATTATCTCATTAACTCGAATTACAGAAAAATTGAAATGAAATTAATACCAGGTTGGAGGTCGTGAATCGAAAATTTATTGGTAGCTTCAATTTATTTTAATCAATATTCAATATTTTTTATTAAAGTTAGTAAGGAAATGCCATATTTTTTTCTTTAAAAGATGAATTGATGGCGGATTCAAACTTAATTTTAATTTAAAATACAATGAAAAAATTTAAATTAAATATTTACAGCATTTTTTTTTTAATATTTTAATATTATTATAAAATTTCGAATTGAACACGATTTTTTTTTCTATTAATTAAAAATTTATTCGCGCAATTTTCAAAATAAAAATCGTTTTTTTTATCATTTATTAAATTTAATTATTAGTCTTTTCATTTTACATTCTAAAAATATTTCTTAAAATATTTTTTTTCTTTTAATCTTAAAATTTAATTTTTTTAAATTTTATTTTAATTTTTTTCAAATAAATCCAATTTAAAATTTTAAATTAAGATTTAATTGAATTCAATTTATTTTCTAAAGTACTTTTTTTTATTATATTTTTTTATGATCTTAAATTGTATCGTACTTTAAAATTTCAATTCAATTCAAGTCAAGTCCTCCAGTGATCACATTTTACATATTTTTATAACAAATTTTCTAGAAATGACCTTCACTTAAAAAAAACGATTTTCAATTAAAATGAAAAAAATAATTAAAATTAAATATTTATTTGGCGTCTGAATGGAAATTTGAGTGAATAAAATTTGACTAAACTTTGAAAAGTAGTCCACAGTGCTTTGCTTTAATTGTTCGATGATGTTTCGTCGATGGTTTCGTTTCATAAATATTTAATTTTATTTTTTTTTTCATTTTAATTTTATTTGAAAACAATTTTTTTTTTCATGTCACAATGAAAGGTCAAAAAGTTTTATCCCCTAATATTTAATACAAGTTTCATTTAAAAGGCAGCACAAAAGTCTAAGAGAAATTCATTTGGCAGTGTGCTGTATATATATTTTTATTTACTTTTACTTTTATTTTCATTTTAATTTTTTTATTGCATTTCGCCGACCGTTTAAATATTTTTTTTTTTAGTAGTGAAAAGTCCCGTCACCTTGTTTAATTTTTCCTTAAAGTAATTAAATTTACTTAAAAATTAGGATAATCATAATAATAATTATAGAGACTAGCGCTTTGATTGTGACCATTGAAGGAGTTGCCTGGTATTTTACTATAATTTTTTTCGTTTAATTGAGAAATTATTTCATTTTAATTGTTTTTTTACAATATTTTTGTCTTAAGATTATGATTTTTTTATTATTTAATTATTGAAGAATAAAAATTCACACAAAAATGAATTTAAAGCAAAAAAATTGAAATTGCTTTGGCAGTTTTTTATGATTTTAATTTGACGAAGATTCGTGTTTCGATCAAATTCACTTTTACAATTCAAATTTAAAGTAAAGTCAATTAGAAACACATTTAATTGAAATTTTTGTGCAGAATTTTTACTCTTATTTTAATTTTCCTTAAATCTTAATATGTTGAATTTTTAATCGTTGATGATTTTATTTTTGTTTAAATATCGTTGATTTTGGTAATAATTTTAATATTATAAATACATTTGTTCGGTCGGTTAAAGTCAAATTTCTTTATTTATGATAAGTGATAATCTGGCGATGGTTCAGGAACTGTATCGGGATTTGTATGGAAGAGTGGATTTGGAAATTCTGGTGGATGTGGTAATGGCCCTGCAGTTTTTGGACTTCGGCGATATGCCATAAGCCAACAACTGACTGCCACAGCAACTGCCACCAATGATAACAGAGCTGTGATTACCAAGGCGATAATTAGTCCGATTAATGACACACAAATATCTTCAACGCGTTGTGCTGCTGCAAGGATATTATCATCATTGTCATCGGATCCACCTCGTGCAGCTAAATTACTATTTTTCTCAAATGTCAAAATGGCATTTGATGAAATTGTGATTTCTTCACGCAACAATCCCTCCATACTCAAAAGATCACCTGACAACGCTGTATCTTGTCGTGTCGAATTTTCATTTTCATCTGTAATTGCACGACGTCTTCGTCCAAATGCATTGTAGCCACGACAATTTACTGGTTGACATTTTCCGAAACATACACGAATATTACATTGGAATCGAATGTTATCACTTGACGGGAATTTGAATGCATTGAAACTAGCCATTAAGGTGTTAGTTTCTTGTCGGTATTCCCATTCGCCAAATATGGATGGATCTGTTGCACAACCATTTTCATCTGTCACAATGTATTCATTTTCCACCTGATCTTCCATCGTTTTCGCTATACAACTTCGAGCAAATCCACCATAAATTGTGGCAGGTTGAACTTCAACTTGCAGCATCAAATTATCTCCAATTTCGGCCGAGTTAATTTCTTGACCGTTATTTGTTGTAATTCGCATGGTACATGTTGGAGGTGGTCCCGTGTTTGCGATGGTTCCTGCTGTTGTCAACATTTGAACATTAAATCCTAATGTGACATTTTGTTCGCCAGTTTGATAGACACATTTGATGTGATATGCTTGTGCTTTGTATGTCACCAATTTTGGATGTTTCTGAATGACTAATACAAAGCTTGCAATTCCATTGACATGATGTAAGCCACAACTTCCAAAGTGGACTTTGAAGATTTCAGTTCTTGGTGTTGTTTCCCGTGATAAATCAATTACACGTCGACATTCTTCATCTTTGCTATGACCTTTGACATAAAGCACACCGTTGAATCCCGTGTCCGTCAAAGCAATTTCAACTTGAACACCGTCAGCTAAACAACTGACAATCATATCAGGACGTGGGAAATCTGTTCGGAAGTTTGTATGATTACATAAAATATCGGGATTTCCATTGTAGCCGGTAATACAAACACAAACTGCTTCATGATTTGTTGCATTACACAAGGCATTAATTCCACAAGTCTTCTTCAAACATGGATCAACACAAACTCCATTATCGCAATGATGGTAATCAGCACAATCTGAATCGAATCTACATTCTGGTTCATCTTTAACGCATCTTCCATCTGAAGTTAAGCGATATCCATGTTCAATTGGGCAAATGCATCGTCCACGATCATCTAAAACCAATCCACGTTCAAGTGCACACACACAATGCCCTGTTTCGTCAACTTTGTATCCAAGTTCTTCGCGACATGGAATACAATCATCATTGACGCTCAATGCTGCGCCAGGTGGACACACACAATCTCCATATCTATCAATTATGTATCCTTTATCGAATGCACATGGTTTTATTTTGTCACATTGAATTGCTGCATTGCCTTGATATCCGGGCAAACATTCACAAACCATGGTTCGGACAGGAAGTGAATCGATAACACGACAAATTGTATTGACACCACATGGCTCGGTAGCATTGCATGGATTAACGCATTCGCCTCCAATACAAGCGGTTTGTGATGGACACTCGGAATCTGAATGACATCTATCATCCAATAAAACGCATTGATTTAAATCGTTATACACCAATGTTGGTGGACATGAGCATTGAGGCTTGTGTTGATATACGCGACAAATTTCCTCACGTGCACATACAACTGTTTTTTCACATGGATTTTCGCATTTTGTATTGATACATGCTTTATTGAATGGACAATCATCATCTTTTGTGCACTCAAGTAAGACACATGCAGATCGTGGATCTCCAGTTAAGCCAGGAGGACATTCGCAGACTGGACTATGATTAATTCCATAACATTCTGCATTATGACCACAACTTGATCCGTCAGCTGCACATGCGGGTACACATTGTCGATTGATGCATGAATGTGTTGTTGAACACTCACTATCATCTCGACATCCGATTCGACTGCATTCAATTTCAGGATTTCCTTCATATCCTTGAGTACATGAACAAACCGGTTTGTGATCTTTAATACGACATTCCGCATTAACACCACAATTACATGGATCTCGGCACAAACTGTTTATACAAGCTCTTTCACTTGGACAATCTGAATCGGCAATACAACCAACTGAAATTATCGGAACTGTTGGCTTGCATGATGCTGGTCCACTACTTACATATCCTTCAGGACATATGCAAATCATTGTACGCACAGGAACTGATGGGACAACTTCACATCGTGCCGGTTGATTACATGGTTCAAGTATTTCACAAGGATCTTGACATTTATTGCTAATACAAGCTAATCGTGAAGGACAATCAGTATCGTAAGTACATTCAGGTACAGGTTCTCGTCGACAATCAACATATGGATTTCCGATTAAACCTGGTGGACATTTACATTGTGCCAAATGGTCTTGTGCCAGACATTCAGCTCGTGGTGAACATGGATTATCATATAAGCATGGATTGACACATTGTGTATTATGACATTGTTTATCTGAGGGACAATCGTTATTTGATCGACAACCAATTACATGACATGCAACTCTTGGATCTCCTCGATATCCACTTAAACAACGACATTCTGCACGATTTCTGAAGACATAACATTCAGCATTTCGTCCACATGGATCATCAACCAAACATGGATTGACACAATTACCATTGACACATGCTTTGCCTGAATCACATTCAGAATCTGTTCGACATCCTACAGCACGACATCCAATATTTGGATTTCCTTCGTAGCCAACGTCACATGAACATGTTGCACGATGATCTTTAACAACACATGTAGCATGTGGACCACAATTACATGGATTTCTACATTGTCTATTTATGCAAGATTCCTGATCAGGACATTCACTATCTGAAGTACATCCTGCTGGCACGTCTAATTGAACTTGACGACATTCACCATTTTGATCGGGCACTTGTAACTCTGGACATTCACAAACCATTGTACGAACTGGTATACTATCAACGACACTACATCTGGCTGAGTGAGCACATGGACCAATTGCATTACATGGTTCGACACACTTATTCCTGATACATGCCAATTTGCTTGGACAGTCAACATCAAAGATACACTCTTCTTTGGCTTTTGGTGGTGGTTTTGCCTCACAATATGCAAGTGGATTTCCAAGTGGCATACTTTCAGGACATCTACAGTGTGGTGCATGATTTTGAACATGACAAATTGCATTTCTGGCACATGGTGGATTCGAAACATCTGTGCATGGTGATAAGCAATGATTGTCAATACAAGCTCTATTACTTGGACACTCATAATCTGAATGGCATTCAACTCGTTCACATCTTTGGAAGGGGTTTCCTTCAAGTCCCGGTGGACATTTGCATGATGAACGATGGTTATTTCCAAAGCATATAGCTGATATTGGACATGGATCATTTACCACACATGTCTGAATACATTTATTACTTGAACATAATTTATCCAGAGGACAATCATCATCACTTTCACATTCAAGTTTGACACAATCATTTAATGCATTTCCAGTATATCCAGGTTTACATGTACAAATTGGATAGTGATTTTTAACTGTACAATCGGCATTTGGACCACAATTACATGGATTTACACAATACAGATTGATGCATGACTCCGATAATGCACATTCTGAATTTGAGCTACATTGTTTATTTGGTTCACTTACTGGGAAACAGGCAATCTTTGGATTTCCACTTTGACCTGGTAAACATTGACAAATTGCTTGATGATTTTGTGGATAACAATTTGCTCCACGGCCACAAGCATCAGTAACTCGACATGGATTGACACATCTTTCATCGTCACATTTTTGATCCAATCTACAATCTGAATCTCTTTCACATTCAGGTTTTTGAACATTTGGTACACGTGGCACCAAACTACATTCAATTCTTGGATCTCCACTATATTCAGCAGGACATTTACAAATTGCCCGATGACTTTGCGAGATACATTGTGCATTAATACCACATTTATCGACACTACAAGCCAATAAGCAATTTCCTCTTAAACATTTATCAGAATCAGGACAATCATTATCAGTTTGACATTCTGGTGTATCACGTATAATTGGAACACACTTTCCACGTGAATCTGTAATCATATCATTTGGACAACGACATGTTACCGTTCTCAATGGATATGTGTCTAATACATAACATGTTTGGTCTGGATTACAAACATCAGATTTAGCACATGGATCTTGACAACGTTCATTGATACAAGCATATCTTGATGGACAATCTGAATCTGTTGTACATTCTGGTCTAGGAATATCTCTTTGTATACATTCAACGTACGGATTACCAGTAAGACCTGGATAACATTCACATTTTGGTTGATGTTGTTTTCCAATACATTGGGCATTTTTGGCACATGTATCTTGTTCGCAAACAGGTTTGCATACGCGATTCAAACGATCGCAAGCTTCATGATCTGCACAATCTTCATTGTATTGGCACACACCCCGAATACAGGACACGAATGGGTTTCCTTGAGTTCCAGGTGCACATGAGCAGACAGCTCTATGATTTTGATCATGACAT
>LN483590.1:0-138040 GCA_900002565.1 Culicoides sonorensis
TCCAACATATCAATGTAAAAATTTTGACAATGGAACGGCGTGTGCCATGAAATTTATTTATTTGTATTGTTGGACTAAGGATTTTGAACTTAAATCACCGGAGAATGTCAGTGAAATCAAAACACTAAAATTTGAATCATCATCCATCAAAATTTTGAGTCCAAATTTTTGTAACGCACTCAGATTTGTAGAAAAATTTAATGCTCAACATCTTGGACTGTATTCAATTGATCAAAACTCATTTGATAATTGTACTGATTTAAAAGAACTCTATTTAATGGATAATTCGTTGACGAATCTACCGCATGGAATTTTAGATATGAATGTGAAGTTAACGGAAATTTCATTGAGAAACAATAAATTAACAGAAATCAATGAAAATTTATTCAAAAACAATGTAAATTTAGTGTCAATTGATTTTAGTCACAATAAATTATCGTCAATTTCATGGAAATTATTTAGAAATGTGTCAAAATTGAGAATTTTGAATTTGGATTACAATGAGCTCTCAAATCTGACATTCATTCAAGACGTTCCAGTGATGAACAGTTTGGAAGAACTTCGTATCGGTGAAAATCAACTTTTTGATATTGATTTGGAGCAAATTGTTGAAAAATTTCCAAATTTAAATAAAATCTCCCTTCAAAACAATAAGTTTTTGTGTGATTCACAAAAAATGATCATGGAAACCTTAAATGAGAAGAACATCGAACTACTTCATGACCTTGGAAAATGTATCACTGATGTGGAAAAATGGAAAAACTTGAAATTAGACTTTGAAGCGATGAAAATGACAAAAAATATCGTTAACCTTTGTGATGGAGAAGAAAAGCCAAATATGATGATTAACATTCTTGGAGGATTAACGGGATTGGCCATCTTTGTGACATGTGTTTGGTTTCGCTGCTATATCAGGAAAGAAAATCGACGTCAATAAAAATTTACTATTTTATTCATTTTGTTATTTTTTCATTGCATTTTTTTATAGTATTTAAGGAGACTTCTAAAGAAAGCTGTTAAGGTAATAAAAAGGCTTTAAAAAATTTCATATTTCACTAAATTTAAACGGATCAGGTGTTTTTTGTTGTTAATTCACTTAAATGTTACCTGGGCATCATTCTAAAATGTTAATGCTACTTGGGCTCCAGTCATTTTCCATGCAATTCACTCAACTGTCAAATATCGAGACAAAACTTTTTTAAATTGTTACAAAATAATCAGAAATCAAAGAACATTTTCATCAATTTTGCTGGCTATTTAAAAGAAATAATTGATGAAAAATGTCAGAAAATCGTGAAGAGATTTTGGCTAACTTTCAAGTAAGTTTAAATTTCTCTTTGAATGACGTGAAATAATGATGAAAGTCACAAAATTTTTTGAAATCTTTTGTGGAACTTGCATGAGTCGTAATTTTCTTTGTTATTTATGTCGTCACAAAAATAAAATTTTCCTTATTGAGCACACACACACACACACACTTGCACAAAAAAATTCATAATTAATTTTATCAATTAAATTACCATGACTCGGAATTAATCTTTGTTCCAATTAAATAATTTAGAGCATAACTGCAATTGACGATGTTGCTGTTGCTTTTTGTCACTTGGAAGAGAATAATTGGGATTTATTGGTGAGTCATTTTACATTTCAACTGCCGTATTTTCATTGATTTTGACTTTCTGTGCTTTGACAGGCTGCAGTGAATACTGTTTTAGGATCACAGGATGTTCCTCCACCGCCTCCGCCAGCGCCAATTCCTATGGATTTAGAAACAAGTGGAAATTCTGCAGGTGCAGGGGATGTGTTAATGACAGCTCCGTCATCGCCGTTCAGACACAATCCACCTTCCTTATTCAATAGTTCAGCATCAGCTTTTAGTGCATTTGGTTCAGGTAAAAATGAAAATTGATTAATTTTTCTCTTGTTTTGAAGTGAAACGTAAATTTTATATTTAAATGGAGTAGATTTTGCATTTGAACCGTATTCAACAAATTATGAATACGGATTTTTCGATCTAAGTCCCGCTGCTGCAGCAACAACAACAACAACATCCGAGACTCAAAATGGAGGTATTTTAAATGAGTTCGTTGAATGTTGTTCTGTTTATTGCATTGTTAATTTCATTTGATTCAAGCAAAATTGTTTTTTAGTCACATTTTACTTTTCATGACACAGCTTTTAATGTTGATGCTTAAAGTTTCTTCTTGAAATTTAATTTTTATTATTATATTTAACATTCTCATTACATTTCAGGAGCATCTACCTCACGTCAATCCACATTCGGAAACGGTGAAATGAAAAATTTGGCTGACCAAGAAACACACGAAATCACTTTTAACATTCACTTTAAGGGTCGTATTTACAAAATTCCAATTTCAAATTCGCGTACAATTGCTGACTTGAAAACTGAAATACAAACATCGACTGGTGTCCAGGTGTGTCGTCAAGCGTTAAAAGGATGGGCTGACAATAATCAGAGGGACGCTCAAAAATCCAATACAATCCTTAAGACTTTAAATTTGGGCAAACAAATGGAAATTATTCTCACAGATTTGTCGGACGAAGGATATTTATCGGAAATAAGGTGAATTATTTTCAAATTCAAAAAGAAATTTCAATTTTTAATTTCATTTCATTTTATATTTTAGTAATGGTCTCAATAACACATCAAAGCCTGAAGAACAAGTCTTCACATTAAATATAACCCTCAAAACCACAGGCGAGCTTAAACAATTAAAATTTTACGGAAATCAAACGATTCTGGCGGTAAAAACAGACGTTTATACCGTGACAGACATTCAAGTGCGTCACCAAAAATGGACTGGCTGGCCAAATGGTATCAATAACTCAATGATATTAGCTGACACCGGAATCGGACTTGAACATAATTTCACACTTGAATCAACTCGTGACACTAAAAATGAATCAGGAAGTTCAAATCACACGGCAAACAGTAATGTCTTGGAAATTGATTCAGAAAGTGAGGAATTTGAGGATGCAGAAGGATTTGATGATGAATTCTTCACTGATACAAGTCCGAGTATTAGAAATCGACCGAAGAATTTAAGTAAGTTTTTTTAATCTCCAAATTTAACGGAATTTTTTAATTTTAATTTGAATATTACAGTCCCTGATAAAATTGACGATGAAATAGTTGGATCTGTTGAATTCATTCAAAATTACGAAGAGCGTTATGGAAATGCGCATCCAATGTTTTTCCAAGGAAGTCTAGATGAGGCAGTTAAAGAAGCATGTCACAAGTCAGCTCGTGAGGTACTTAAATTTTGATAAAACTTCATTATTGAAATCAAAATTTTCAATTAATATAATTTATTTCAGAGAAAACTGCTCGCCATCTACTTACATCATGACGGTAGCGTACTTACAAACGTATTTTGTGGACAACTGCTCGGAAGTGAGTCGATTATTAGCATGTTCCTTGAAAATTTTGTCGTCTACGGATGGGATTTAACTGAAGAGCATAACAAAAATTTGTAAGATCCTAATTTTACCTTAACTTTAATGGAGAAATAAAATTTAATCCGTTTCCAGATTCCTGACCTCAATTTCAATTTGTGTTAATCAAGCAGCTGCAACTACAGTTCGTAGTATTCCAACTGAGCATATGCCAACAATTCTATTAGTGGCGAAAATTAGAAGTCAATGTGAAATTTTTTCTGTGATACATGGTACGATTTGTGTCTGTTCAAACCAAAATAAAATTTTAGTTATTTTTTTTTATTTTCCAGGCAACATTGGCCTTGATGACCTTTATAGTTCCCTAATTGAAGCCCGTGAGACATATGCCGAGCAACTTCGTATTGAAATTCAGGAGGAAGATCAACGTCAAGATCGTGAACGTGTCAAAATGGAACAAGACGAAGCATATCAAGAATCCTTGTTAGCGGATCGTGCAAAAGAAGAAGCCCGAAAACAGAAAGAATTGATGATTGCTACGGAAAGGTCACGCTTAGAATCTGAACGTGCCGAAATGATTGCCAAAAAAGAATCCATTCGCTTGGAGGCAGAACGAGCGTTGCCACCAGAGCCAGAACAAACTTCTGGACCGGAAATTACCAAAATACGCATTCGTACCAATGAAGGCACATTAGAGCGAAGATTTTTAGCAACAGATACGTTACAAGTAAGAAAAAAAGTATGAAAAAAAAATTTCCTCTAAAATTTCATTTTAAATTTCAGACACTATTGAATTACGTGACATCCAAAGGATTTCCCATTGACGAATTCAAAATCATATGCAATTATCCAAAGCGTGAAGTAAGATTCTTTTTCACCAAATTTTCTCGAACGAATTTCAACTCCTTTTTTTCTTTAGCTCACCGGAATGGACGTCAATCAAAGTCTGAAACAGCTCAAACTTTATCCACAAGAAACGTGCATCTTAGAAGAACGATGATTTGTCTCTTTTTTCCACAAAGACTCTGTTAACATTAAACTTTTTAATTCGTACTATTTATTAACATTGATTGAAACATTTCCATTCACTTGAAAAAGTTTCAATAAGATGATTTTGATGAAATACTTAAAAATTCTTGCTTTCAAATTCAAGTTAAATTTAAATGTACAGAAATATTAAAGAAAAAAAAACTTATCAGTAGCCAACAAAATTTAATATTAATTGATTTAAAATTAAGAAGTTTGAAAATGATAATAAACAAAAATGTGAAGGAAGTATCAGTTAAAATAAAATTTTTCTAGTGACTGAAATTAAATGTCTTTTTTTTTGTTTTTTATGGATTTAGATTCCTCTCTCTCAATGTCTCAGCCTTTCTCTTTCTCTTTTATGGTCTCTCTGTTCTTAAGACTTTCTTTTGTCTCTCTATCCTTCTAACAGTTTTTTTCATATCTCTCTCCCTCTCTCAGTTTATCTCTGCTTCCAATATTTTTAATCTGTTTCCATCTCTCTCTCTCTCTCTCTTTCATTTTCCATAACTCTCTCTCACAAAAAATTTCTCTCTCTTTTTTTATACCTCTCTTTCTCCCACTCCATTTAATAGCCCATTGACATGACTTTCTCTCTCTGTCTCTGTCTCTCTCTCTCTCTCCTTCTCTCTCTTGAAACTCACAGTAAGTCTTTCAAAAAATTTATTGAAAATTCAACGAAAGTATCTTCATAGCATTCAAATCAAATAAGAGAAGAATTTGACAATCAAACATATGTTTTCATTTTCAAAACAAATTCATTCATTCAAAAATGAATAACTTCAGGTGTTCCTTCAATGTTTTGATTCTCAAATTTATTTCGTGAAGTAAATCAGTTCCTTGTTTAATTTAATTTTTCATTAAATTTTAATGATTTTTAACTCTCAACATGGATGATGAAGCCGTTATCAAATTTAAATTAAAAACAGCTTTGCAAGTGCTTAACCTGTACAAATCCCTCATTGATTCTTATGTTTTGGTAAAAAAAATTACTGCAATTTACTTATTTGTGAATTTATTTTAATATTTTTAGGATTTTTTTGTCTGTGATCATTGGAAAAGCCTCCCAAACTCCTTTAAATCCTTGGAAAATGATATTTCATATGAACATTTAGTGAGACTCCTTCTTGAAAAGCAATCAGTGGAACAGACACGAGTCAAAATTTTACCGTTATCACTTTTGGCTATCAAGAAATTGAATGAAATTGTTTGTATCACACGAAACTCGACTGTAATTGATGAAAAACCGGATAAATTTAATGAAAAATCTGTTGAATCCAAATTAGATTCGGAACTCAAAAAGCGAGTTAAACCAAAAAAATTACATGAAATACAGAAAATTCTCAAAATTTGTGATAGAACAATCAAATCAAGCAATGTACATACAATCATCGATTTCGGGAGTGGTTTAGGGCACTTATCAAGACATCTCCAGTACAAATTAGGAATTGACTTAATTTGCATTGAACAAAATCCAGCATTGGTCAATGAAGCGATAGCAATTGACTCAATGATGGCACAAAAATATTTGAAGTTAACAAAAAATCTTGAAACAAAATCAGTTCCTGGTAATATTTTTCATATAACAAAGTGTCTTAAAACCGAAAAAGACTTTCAATCTGTCTTGACATCAATCCAAAATAACTTTAATCAAATTGAGAATTCAAACATCGGTTTGATCGGACTTCATCCATGTGGAGATTTGGCTGTCCTTCTCCTCAAATCATTCCTCAATTCACCTGAAGTGAAATTTATCTTGATAGTTGGTTGTTGTTACATGAAACTCACAACTGAATCGACATTTTCAATGGAAGGACGACCCACTTACACAAAAACTCCAGAATTTAGTTATCCATTAAGTAATTTCCTGAAAAAGTTAACACAAAATCAATATAACTTAAGTTATGAGGCCTTAGAAACAGCTACACATGCAATCGAAAAATATTTAAACGAAATTCAATTAGTTAAGAAAGAGACTGAATTTTATAAAATTAATTGTTATCGTGCAACAATTGAAGCCATAATTGTTAAATATTATCCAAATAAAAAGCATTGTGGTCTAAGAAATGTTCGATATACCGAGGGTTTAACATTCGCCGAATACGCAAAAATGGCAATCAATGGATTAGGAATTGAACTACCTGAAGAAGAAATTAATTCGGAAGAGACACAGATGAGACTTAAACAATGGAAACGAGTTGTTATTTACTATTTGTTGAGATTGATTTTTTCACCATTTATTGAAAGTGTTTTATTGTATGATAGACAACTATTTTTAATGGAAAATGGATGCAAATGTAATGTTGAAGCAATATTTGATCCTTTAATTTCGCCAAGATGTCATGTAATGAGTGCAATTAAAATAAATGATGAAAAATCATAACAGTTAATTTTTTTTTGTTTAATAATTTATAACTCATGGGCTTTCAACATTAGGGGAAAGGTGAAACCCCGATTTTCGATCCGATTTCAGATTCACTAATCTACTATGAAAATTTAAAACTTTATAAAAATACTGTTTAAGCACATACAAATCTCTAGGATTTAAAATAGAATCAGGAGTCCAGAGGATCGGCAGGCCAGATCAGGGTTTTTGGAGGCTCCCACAGGTGATTATCTGCACTCAAACATATAAACGCATTCATTGTTCATTCCTCCTGAAGCAAGTACATCCCATCGAGTCTCCTCATGTTCATGTTTCACTTCAAAAATCGGCTGAAGTTTGCTACGAGTTTGAATACTCTCTCACAAGTTTTTAACTCGTCGAAACGCTCATTAACAACATTTGAACTCGTGGAAATTATTCTTTATAGTTTAAAACTCATGGAAGCAATTTCAATTCGTAGAAGCCATTTCCACTCATGAAAGGAATCTCAACTCGCAAAAATCTGGCTCTAAATTTTTAAATAAATATATTAATTAAGGATAAAGCATGAATACTTCAAAGAAACAGAAGATTTTATTGTTGTTACAAAGCTTTCAATCTTTCAAAAGCCTTCTTCCTTTCCACTCTTTTAAAGTTGACCAAAGAATGATGTCAACAAGATCGCATCATTGTGGTTTTTTGAAAAAGTTTTCCTTGCGGGTTAAGCTCTCATTAAGGTTATCATTCATTGGATTGTATGCTTCTCTTACTGTCTTGCTTTCGAGCGCAGTTTGTAATATATCCTTTTTTTCATTCCTTCATCTTCATCATTATTAGTTGTAAAAATTGCATCAAAAATATACTCAGAATCATTCGTGTAAATTTTAAACTGCACGAATTGAAATAATCTGTGAGTTTTCTTTTCTACCTCGCATGTATATGTACAGAATCGTAGGCCTTGCTAGTGGCTCGGTTGACACGAATATGCTTGATTGATACTTGACATCCGATGAATGATTTTGTTGACCAATCGAAAATAAAACTCTTTTAGTTCAAAAACATGATTAGTGTCAAACTGAGTTTATTTATTTATTTTTTCTCTTCATAAGACCACCAGTGACCCACATGGGTCCTTGAAGGTATGTCTTTCATCTACATGAAACTTAAATCTATTTATCTATATATTGCAAATTATTTTGATATTGCTCTACATTGTCGGCTTATCCTAAAGATCTCTACTTTTTGATGCGTATCGTACAGAGAGTGGAGTATCTTGCTACGGTGCGGTAGTATCAATTTTTTGCTCTATACAGATTGGTACCAGCTGTTGATCAAGTTCCATGGTGTGTGTTCTGCTTTTTTATCGCACTATACAATCCATACAGGAGAAAACTACAGTATATAGTACTGATGATTGTCCGCTCTGAGTATCGAAACCCATGCCATCCAGTTGCAAAGCGAATGCTTTAACCACTGGACCATTGAAGCGGATTGAAGCGGACCATTGAAGTTGAAAATGCTTCATCAAAAGTGGGATTTGAGTCTAATGAAAAAGAAAATTCAAATTTAATATTATTATCCACGTGTTAAAATTGAAGAAAAAATAATTTCGAGTAAACGAGTTTGATCAAGCGTTTAAAACTCATGAAAGCGTATTCAATTTTGTAGCAAACTTTAGCTCAGTTCAGAAGGTTCAAATTTTAAATTAAATGATTCGTTTATCAAGTGAGTAACAATTTTTATTTGTAATAATTCTTTCTATAACAATAATTTTATGTATAAATTTGTTTTGTAAGATGAATTTCTGTGGTCTCATATACTTTTATGTAACAAGTGATACTTTCGAGATTGATCTTGCACGCCACACTCGACGAATTAGGATTAACGCCTGCATTATACAAGGTATAACTCCTTATAAGTATACGTATGTGTATAGATAGCGGAAAAATTATAACGCGCTCTGTACGTAAAATATAAGGAATTATACCTTGCATAAAGTAAAAGTAAGTATCAGAAAAATGTGTACAAGATCACAGAAATTGACCTAATATTTGCATTAATTGTGCAAAATAATTATTTAATGTAGAGTGATAAGGGACCCTTGATCATTGATTTTTCGATTAGTTGATTTATCAGAAAACCGATTGATTTGGAATCCCTAAGTGAGATTGTTGATGATTGATTAAAAAATTAATTAGATGACAAATATTGTAACCGTTCTAATAAATCACTTGCCACAATTGCAAATGATTCCCAATCATCTGGCACACTACCATTAAAAAGTGCTTGCTCATCTAAATTTTCCGCTATACAATTTCCTATTTCTTGTGAACTCTCTACACCAATTTCCTTCCTAATGTCCGTGCAATCAGTGAGAAAATTCCAAAATGCTTGACAACACAATGTCGCAAGATTCCAATTGTGTAATTCAATTGCTTTTATAAGTAGTTTTTTTAGTACCGTATTTCCATTTAATTCTTTGAATGTAAGTCTCTTTTCCCAATCAGCTAAAATATTAACAAAAATACCAACAATTGCACACAATAATTCAAAATCTTCTGTTGTTTGTAAACAACTGATGAAAATTTTCATCTTATCTTGTTTTGAAAGGCACTCACTGATGTTTGGTAATCTCGATATATTTCCAAGTATTTTTGCAGCTTCAAGTCTCACAATGATATTTGAACTACTTTGTAAAATTTTGCATAGCACCAAGGCAATGTCATTCATCCTTTTATAAAAGCTTCGAGGATTTTCAGAACGTAGACTTTCATTTTCATCCTGGTAATATGAAATGTTATGAATGGTTCCCAAAGTTGCTTGAAGCAACTCTTCCGATTCAAGTGCTTTTGGATCTTTGACTTGCAGTAAAATCTGTAATATGATAACTCCCAAAGATGAATGACCGATTTCAGATCCAACTTGGGGATTAACACTCAAATTCGCCACAATTCGAACCAATTTCACCAAAACATCAGTTCTATTGTACAAAAATCCCGAAGTGTCTTTAATGAAATTTTCATTAGCATAAAAATCCAGAGCTTCAATTAAATACGACATAATTTCATTGTTTTGATAGAATTTGACTCGTGTCTCATCATATTGAGCCATTATATTGCCAATTATGTATCCAAGACGACAAATAAATACAATTCCTTTTTTGGTACTCCTCAAATCATTTCTCAATGGTTTTAAGAAACCTCCAACAACAGAAATATTCTCTGATAAATGTTTATTGCACTGTTCAATTTCTGATATCACACTAAGGGTCTTGAGGATTTGTAATTGCATTTCAATCTCATCACGACAAATTTGGAACGTTGTCAAAAGTTGAAGTGCCACTAAATTGACTGAATCATCAAGGGTAATTCCATCATCGTCAGAACAAGAAATTGAAATGTAATTGAAAATTTCACGTAAAACTTCAGACAGCTGAAATAATGCATGAATGTACTCTTTTTGAATGCCTTTCGTGCTTGCTTGATCATTAAACAGTTGAAGGTGAATAGTCAGAAGTTGAATTATCCCTCCTGAGTACATTCTCTTTGCAATACTCGTGTTTTTGTCTGAACCAGCAACGGTATTGCACGAAATCAAAAATCGCAGTGCTCCATAACCGTAAACTACAGATTCACATTCTTCAACTGGGGTGATTCTGGCGATTCCCTTTTCAAGCAGTAATTCTGGTAAGTTACTTTCGACGAGATATGTGTCATTTTCACTATTTTTACTCAATTTGTAGATTAAACGACATGCACCAGTGAGATTTTTACCTGTCATGCCAAACAAAAGCATGATCTCGGCAATTAAAATCAAAATTTTGATTGAATCACATTCGACAAGGATAAATAGGTAGCTCAAGAGTTGCGTTTCCTCAATTTGATTAAATTTAATTGTCTTGAGTTCTATTAAACTTTGAATTAAATTCAATGTAGTTGATTCTGTGAGTTTTTGTGTTGTCTGAAATTCCTGCACTAATTTAACGAAATGCATAATTTTATTATGTGTCAATTCATTAATCTTGATTGATTTTTCATCCTCATACGAAACGGATTTGTAAAGCACATTTTGATGCTTATTATTGATTTTATCTTTTTTCGTGGGATGGGGGGAAATCTTTTTACTACTGGCTTGTAATGATAAATTTGCGTCTAATGATGGTAGTTTGGTGACATCATTTTTCAGTTTTTGATGATTCATTTCATCAATTTTTGCTTTAAGTGATCCATCCAATTCTGGTAAAACATGAGCTTGGTTTTGAAAAAAGAGTGGATTCAGTGAACTTTGTGGTCGTCCTTTTATTTGTACATTTCCAAATAATTGACGATTATTTGATGACGAGCTATTTGGTGTAATTGGTCGATTAGTTTTAATGACTCGTGCTCCATTTCCAATATTAAGGAATCCCTTTGCTTCACTTATAATTTGTGAACTTGTGCGACGTGGTCGTGTTAGATTGTACTTTGTCTTTTCATTATATTGCAAATTTAAATTGTCCATTGTGACTTAAATAATAATTTTAAATTGAAAGAATTTTGAGAAAATCCTCGTTTTAATGTTTGGTGCTCTTGGTTACTATGACAACAGTTGGGAAAAAACAAATAAATTTTTATTTGAATTTCAAAACACATGTGCTTTTGTTTTTTTGGCGGTTAACCCTTAATGGCCTGAATTTTACTAAGAACTGACATTTAAATAATGTAAATCTTGACAAAAACTTTATTAAATTTTAATTTTTAGGAAATTTTTATAGTTTCTGAGATTTTTCGCATATTTTGATTTTTAATAAACTGTCGAAGTTTTTGAAACTTCGGAGCTTTTGTGAGTTTTTTGACAGTTCTGAGTGTTCTTAAGATTTCTTTTTAAATTTTGAGTTTGATTAAAATTTTCTAAATGAATTAAAATTTTTGTCCTCCTTGAAATAATTTTCCAACTGTAAAAATAAGGGTTAACCCGATACTTTAAAAAATACAACCCTGCGATTGTTCATTTCATTCATTTTAGTTTTGTTTATGTTCTGAATTGTAAAACACTATTTTGCCATTAATCGTTTTCAATCATTTTACAGTAAAATTTTATAAGAAATACAAATTTAATTTAATTTTAAAAACAAAATCAATAATGGCAGTGGTGATTGAAACCACAATTGGCGATATAACTGTCGACTTATTTCTGAAAGAGCGTCCTCGTGCCTGTTTGAATTTCCTCAAACTGTGCCGCCTTAAATATTACAATTACAATCTGTTTCATACAATTGAGGAAAATTTCATTGCACAAACTGGTGATCCCACAGGTAAAGGAGATGGAGGTGGATCCATATTCGGAATCCTTGAAGGCATTCATAAGCGATACTTTGAAGCTGAATCTGTGCCAAAAATAAGACACACTGAACCGGGATTACTGAGTATGGTGGGTGCCGGTGAAGGTTTAATCGGAAGTCAGTTTTTCTTTACTCTCGGATCTGACTTAACTTCACTTGATGGCATTCATTGTGTGATTGGAGAAGTGACGGAAGGACATGAAGTTTTGGCAAAATTAAATGAGGCGATTTGTGATGCAAATGGAAGACCTTACAAAGATATCAGAATTACTCATACAGTTGTATTGGATGATCCTTTCAACCATCCTCGAGGTTTTAGGGAACCAAGTCGAAGTCCGTCTCCAACTCCAGAACGCATGCAAGGCGGAAGAATTGCAGCTGATGAAGACATTGATGATACTGAGGGAAAAACTGAACAAGAAATCAATGAAATGATTGCAGAAAAGGAAGCTAAGGCGCGAGCTACTATCCTCGAAATCGTCGGTGATTTACCAGATGCTGAAATGGCACCTCCAGAAAATGTTTTATTTGTATGTAAATTGAATCCAGTTACAACAGACGACGATCTTACGATAATTTTCAGTCGTTTTGGAAAAATTAAGAACGCTGAAGTTATCAGAGATAGAGTTTCCGGAGATTCACTTCAATATGCATTCATTGAATTTGAAGATAAGAAAAGTTGTGAAGAGGCTTACTTTAAAATGGATAACGTCCTAATTGATGATCGCAGAATTCATGTCGATTTCTCACAAAGTGTGTCGAAGATCAAATGGCGTGGCAAAGGTAGATGGACGATTCACGAAGATGAAAAGGAAGAAAAAGGTAAAAAAGACTATAGGAAACATGAAAATAACCGAAGATTCCCAGATAAAAGAAATAGAAGTAGATCTCGTGATCGTGAAAGAAATCGTAGGAGCCCTGAAAGATCTCATATTCGGAATAGAGATCGCAGTAGAGACAAATATTCTTCCTCTAGAATAGATCGACGACATAACGATCGAGATTCTAGAAATTATTCAGATCGTCATCGAAGTCCAAAATATCACGAAAGGAACGATAGAAGGCGATCAAGGAGCAGAGATAAACGAGATTCACACAAGAGACGTTCAAGATCGCGCTCACGAGATGTAAAACGACATAAATCCGAATATTCACGAACAGAAAAACATAAGGATAAGAAAAAAAAATCTAAAAAATCTAAGCGACATTCAAGTACATCCTCAAGTTCCAGTTCAAGCTCAGATTCTGATAGAGATAGGAAGATAAAACATAGAAGATAAAAAAATTAATAATTAAATAAAATGGAAATTTTATCTATTTTAATTCCTATTTTTATTCAAATCTAATCAATCAACTCATTTTTGTTCCATTTTATCTCTAGCTTCAAGGGCTTCTTTCCTCTTTGCTTTGCCAACTAAAACAGCATTTTTAAATAACCTACAGTACAGTTCAATAGAAGCCGGTGAATCATCATTTCCTGGCACTGGATATGTAATCAAATTAGGGTTACAATTCGAATCCACAATTCCAATCGTTGGAATATTCATTTTAGCCGAATCTCTTACAGCTGTATGTTGAGCCAAGACATCATTTAATGTATTAAAGAACACACAAAGATCTGGCAGTCTTGTAACAGCTGCAAACTGAACTCTCGAATTTGTGAATGCACCTCCCCTCCAATGTCTCGTTTGTGCATATTCCCCACACTCTTTTGCCATAGTTTCGGTCATGTGTCCCGTTTGTGGATTTCGATTAAAGAACAAAATAATTCCACCACGAAATGCAATGTGAGCTGTTATATTGAGGGCTTCACGAAGATGCCTTGCAGTTTGATCAAGATCAAATATAATGTGACCAAGACGTGATCCATAAATGTAGGATTTCATACGGTCGTCAAGTGATCCTTCCTTGTGTCCGTAATGTACGCGAGCGTTGAATAAGTCACGCACGGTGAATGTGTTGTAAAGGTTAAAATAATCGGGAACTTGAAGAGTTGGATCGTCATTTTCACTTAATTGCACCTGTTGTGGCTCCTTTTGCAATGATGGAAGGGTTGAGAGTGGTTTTGTAAGGAGGAAGTTCGAACGCAGTGTACGGAAAGCTGAAATAAGTGAATAATAATATTTAATTTAGATCAACTTGTTATTCAAAATGTGAAAATTCTCACTTAATTTCTGTAGAAACATTTTTGAATAATCTTGTATTTTAAACTAAGGAAATTTAAATTTTTATTTATTTTTACAAAATTGAGAAGCAAATTTTATAAACACATTACTTTGACATTAGAGAAAAGATTTGTTCATTTTGTGTCAAATTCGAAAATAAATTTGGAGTAGAGGTTCCGTTCTCTTTCAACCGAATTCCTCATGAACCGGTTTCAGATTGACATTGTTCTGTAAAGAACACCACTGTGGGAAAAACTTGATGATTCAGATTAATTTAACTTATATGTGGGTATGAATGGTCTATAGAGCTATACTGTGTTAATTCGAATCGCTAATACAGAATTTTTTCAGGTATCAGGTGGCATTTTCTACAATAATTTGAGAGGGTTTGGGTTAAATTTAACAAATCTCAAAGCGCTAAAATTACTCAGATTAATTTTACGATTCAAAATCCTCTTGAAAGTTTTCAAAAAATTTTGAAAAAAATATATTTGTACTTGGAAAACACTTGGAAAATGTTGAAAATGTTACTGAATAAAAACAAAACTCAAGCTTTGAAGTGGCAGAACAACAAAAGGGACAAAATAACACTTTCAGTGTTTGAATCCGAATTCTTAGCCAAAGCCCTAATGATCGCCCTTATCCGACACTAGACCTCGCTCTAATGGACCATGCTGGAATTTAAGTAAAAAATAAGTCTGAAAGTCAAAGAAATTTTTCCGAATTCTGAGTATTTTCTACAGACTCGTAATTATTTCAATTGAACCGGTTGATATCGATTTTCGGTTGAATTCCCAACCCCAAATTTCAATTTACATGTTTGACATTTCTCGGTACAATCTATCAAATGACGTGTTGGTAGAGTAATACAGAAAAGAAGCACAGGAAGAACTGTTGTGTTGTCAAATTCCTCTTCTTTTAAAAAATAAAATAGACTTTAAGCTACAAATAGAGTCAAAAGAACAGGAAAAGGACAATAATTTAACTTTAAATTCGTTTCTAGACATCCATCGCAATCAGACAAAATGAATATTTTTCGATTAGCTGGCGATCTATCTCATTTACTCGCAATCATAATTTTGCTATTAAAAATATGGAAGACCAGATCTTGTGCAGGTAAGGCAACCGGTCAGATTATATTTTACCTTGTAATCTCATAAAATTCTACAATTTTTAGGTATTTCCGGTAAATCGCAGATCCTTTTTGCCGTTACATATATCTCAAGATATTTGGATTTGGTCACAACATTTGTGAGTTTGTATAATACGGTGATGAAGTTGATCTTTATTTCTGCAGTGTTGGCCACTCTATATTTGATGTATGTTAAATTCAGAGCGACATATGACTCTAATCATGATTCGTTCCGAATTGAATTTTTATTGATTCCGTGTGCGATTCTCGCATTAATCATTAATCATGAATTTACCGTGATGGAGGTGAGTTATCAAAAATTATTTTAATTGATTAAATTTAAATTAAAATTCATTTTAAAGGTGATGTGGACGTTCTCAATTTATCTGGAATCTGTTGCCATTTTACCACAATTATTCATGGTGAGCAAGACTGGAGAAGCCGAAAGTATTACAAGTCATTATTTGTTTGCTCTTGGATCATACAGAGCTTTGTACATCCTTAACTGGGTAAGATTTTGAATTAAGTTGATTTTTGATAAGGAAATCAAATTGAAAGTAAATTTATCAGATTTATCGCTATGCCGTTGAGGGACACCATGACTTTATCGCGATCGTAGCTGGTATTGTTCAAACAATTTTGTATTGTGACTTTTTCTATCTCTATATTACTAAGGGTAAGCTCTCTTTTATTTTTGAAGCTTAACAATCAAATTATGATTAGATAAAACATTTGACTGATTCAAATTTTATTTTTCATTTCAGTTCTCAAAGGCAAGAAATTACAATTACCAGCATAAATATTGGAAGCTACCATTGAATATACAAACAAAAAGGCCTCTCACATCAAATTTAACAGCAAATTCAGCCACAATCCGTACATTTTACAATAAATTTTTCAATTTTCAGTCTTTTTAAACCACGAACACTTCTCTTTTTCAAAAACTGTTCAAAAAAAAACTTCTAAAACTTTTAAACTTCTGTTGATTCAAGTTCTAAAATTGTACATGCATTTATAATTTGAGAAATGTTCAAATTTATGTTGAAACTTGTAGTGCTATCAAGAAAAAAAAATTAAAATTAACATTTAATAAAAACCGTAGAGAAGTAACACATACAATCAAAAGAGAAAAAAAACTCTTATCACTTTATTTCATTGCTTTTGCTTTTCAAAGGAATTTTAATAGACTTTAAAAGTTCTGAATGATAAATTTATGATTGTATGGTTTGACAATTGGATCCTTTCAAGTGTTTCTTCTAGTAAATCAAAATCTTTATTTTTAATTATTAAAACAAATATATTCCAAAGTTATTTTTATGTATTTTTTTATGTTCTGTTTCTTCATAATTCTATTTTAAGAAAAAAAAATAAATTATAAATATTTTTTCTCCTTTTTATATTCTATTCTATCAAAAAAAAACTGATTTAAGAAATGGTATTTAAATTTAATTAATGAAAAACTTCATTTTTGAAAAAATATTTAATCTAAATGATAATTAATTAAATTAAAACAATGTAAAAGTAATTAACACTACACTGTAATTAAGAGTAACAATGAATAAATTTAAAAATAAAATAAAAGAATGAAAAAAAAATTAAAAGGGGAAGTTTTCATTCAAATTCGAATTGGAAATCGCCAATTCAGGGAAAAAAAGATTATTTTTAAAATTTATATCATTGGAAGGACGGATGGATACAAAATTCAAATCGATGGGAAATGCTCTTAAAATTTTCGAGGAGTCGCTTTGCACTTAAAGGGTTAAGTAAAAGTCTTTTTTAAACATTTATAAATATTTTATTACAAAATCGGTTTTCAAAAACGACATGTATCAAAAAAAATCATGGAATGCATTTTCTCAAGCTTAATTTATGAAGGCCACACCATTTCAATTTTAAAGTTTCTTTTTTTTACCAGGAATTAAATTAAAAATAATAACAACAACTTTTTTCTGAGGACATAACAAACGAAAGACAATTCAAATTTATGCTTGATAAGTACTTGCTGAGACATTTCCACCTTGTCCGGTCCAATTTGTATGCACAAATTTCCCTTCTTTACCCAACAATTCATATGTGTGAGCTCCGAAGAAGTCACGTTGTGCTTGCAACAAATTTGCTGGTAAACGAGCCGATCGATAACCATCATAAAATGCTAATGCACATGACATTGCTGGTACTGGAATTCCCCATAAAACTGCGTGTGATACAACTTGTCGCCATGATTCTTGATTTTTTGTGACAGCTGCTTTAAAGAAATCGTCCAAAAGTAAGTTTGATAGATTTGGGTTTCGGACAAACGCGTCTTTAATATTTCCAAGGAAAACGGATCGAATTATACATCCTCCACGCCACATTAAAGCAATACCACCATAATTTAAATTCCATTTATTTTCCTTGGCAGCTTCACGCATCAACATGAAACCTTGTGCATAGGATACGATTTTAGCACAATACAATGCATTTTTGATATGATTAAGGAATTCGGCTCTATTAGCAACAGTTGCTTTTCTGGAAGGACCTGATAATTTGTCACTTGCCTGAACTCGTTCGTCTTTCAATGCAGATAAGCAACGACTGAAAACAGCTTCACCAATTAGAGTTACGGGAACACCATAATGAAGGGCGGAAATTGCAGTCCATTTTCCTGTTCCCTTTTGACCAGCAGTATCACGAATACGTTCGAGTAAATATCCCTCAGAATCTTTGTATTTTAAAATATCACGTGTGATTTCAATTAGGAATGAATCGAGCTCTCCTTTATTCCAGTCATCAAATGTTTTTGCCATTTCATCTTGAGACATTCCAAGGGCCTTGAAAATTAAATTGAATATGATTTCTTTTCATTTTCAGAAAATCTTTTTATTTAAAATTACCTGCATCAAATGATATGCTTCACAAATAAGTTGCATATCACCATATTCAATTCCATTGTGTACCATTTTAACAAAATGTCCGGCACCACCTTCGCCGACCCACTCACAACATGGCTCATTACCAGATTTGGCACAAATTGATTGGAAAATATCCTTGATTAAAGGCCATGCTTCTTTATGACCTCCTGGCATCAATGATGGACCATAACGAGCACCTTCTTCACCCCCACTTACACCACTTCCGACAAAATACATTCCTTTTTTGGACAGTTCATCACAACGACGAGCCGTATCCTGATACTCTGAATTGCCACCATCAATTATCACGTCACCAGGTGAGAGAAGAGGCACGAGTTGGGCAATAAAATCATCGACAGCACTTCCGGCTAAAAAAGAAAAATTGAATTATGATTTTAATTTAAATTTAAAAAAGAACAAAATAAAAAAAAATTATTAAATAATTAATGCAATGTCACGCTGTATATGACAATTCATACACACACTGCATTTTTTTCAATATTATCTCATAATTAACACTCTTATCGTAATAGTCATAAAAAAACATAACATTTTCGTCTATGTATCATGTTCGATTTTTTTTTTAATAATTCATTCAATTTCATATTCAGCTGTGTATGACTTGATACTGGATTTTTATAATTAAACATTTTAATTACGTCACGATTCAAATTAAAGGTAAAGGTAAAGAGTCGTAAGAGAATTCAAGTTAAATCATTCAACTTTATCTACAATCATGTCTATGCTGGAGTATTTCGTGTTATTAACACGTGACGTATTTATGCAAAAAATTTACAATTGAATGATCATTAGATGGGTTCAGTTATTTTTAAATTTTAGGATTTTTTTTTAATTTAAAAGTAATTTCTTAATTTTTCCGTATCTGGATAAAAATGAGACGGAACCTGATCAAGTCAAAGTTTTAATTTTTTTTCCATTTTTTAAGTAAAGTGTCCAAGTGGTCCTGTCTACAAAAATACTATTAAATAACTTTGATTTTTTTCGTTCTAATTATTATTATTTAATCCACTCAAAACAAACATTTCATAATTCCTACACACTTCAAAAACGTTCTAAGTAGCATTGTATGAGTGCAATAGAATTGACCTCTATTAAATAAACAGTTCACATTGATATTTGATACACTAACATACCTTTCACTAATAGCATGACCTTTCGTGGAACCTTTAGTTTATCAACCATATCCTTTAGGGACGTTGCTCCAATAATATTTGTACCTTTTGCTTCATTAGCCAAGAAATTATGAACCTAAAAACATAAAAAAAAACATAATTTCAACATGATTTCACTTTATTTACAAATGAAAGTACAATTCCGGCTTACCTTATCCACTGTACGATTATACGCACAAACCTTGAACCCTTTAGAATCCATGTTCAAGATCAAATTTTGACCCATGACGGCCAATCCAATCAAGGCAATATCTGCTTTGCTAAAATTAGTAATTAATTTTAAGTCCTTCCAAATTAAACAAAGAGGAAAAAGCTCCAAAAACTTACTCTGCCATTTTACGTGAATTAAAATGTAGTGCGATTAAAGTACAAAATGTCTGTTTACTGCAAATACTCGCGAACAACTGGAGTAATTTTGACATTTCAAAGCATAGACAGTGCAAATCATCGTATGATCAACAGTTTTTTTTATCAATGTATTATGTACTACATTTATATGGTGTTTTGTATAAAAAATAGTGTGTATTGGAAGTAAATAATAGTAAACTAAAATGAAATGTGAACCGGAATCATGTGTTAAGCGCAATTTGATACATGTAATAAAAGTTTGTATAAATTAAAGTACTCAAATTATAAAGAAAATGCAATCCAAGATCCAATAGCTCACATCAGTAAAGTAGAAAATTCATCAGTTCATATCAGTAATGGAGAAGTTTGATTTAGTCATAAACAAAAAAAACGTTCATTAGTTAAAATTGTAAAACTGGAAAATGCCTTCAAGATGCAAGCAACATCAGCAAATTTATACTCTCAACTCAAAACCACTGGGAAACCTTATTTTGACTTGTTCCCACTGGTTTTTGTGTTACTCTTATACAGATACCGCTTATAAACAGTGTTGAAATAATACAAGCTGAATGGGGGCTTCTGTAGAATAATTTTTCAGCTGGTTTAGAAACTGGGTTTATGTATCTCGATGTGTTGAAAAATGCAACAAAACATCAGAGAGATTTCCAGTTTTATTTCATTGCTGACAGGCAAATGCTTCTCAGTCAGTCTCGAGGATGTTTGTGTAATACGTGGGGTAGATTCAGAAAATCGAATAAAAAAAAATTAGAGAGGCAATTCAAAAACTTTTCCGTATTGCAAACCATTTCACCTTATGCTTGTCGAGTTTCAAACATTCGGCATTATATGGATATCGCGCTTGCAGTTGAGAATACATTGAACAGTCTGATCATTGATATCAAGAGCAGTATGCGCTTATTTTTCTTCTGAGGATTTGAATGCTCATTCTTCAAATCTTATAAGAAATTCCGCTGCTGTAAAGATTATAAGAAATGCATTTCAAGGCATGCGAACGAAGTCAATTGTGGAATAGCAATCTGCACGGTAAAAACAAAAGTTGCCGTAAAACTTGCCGTATACAGCAAGTTGTTGCCGTATACGGCAACTGTACGGCAACTCTACGACAAGTCTACGGCAAGTTTTTGAACTTTGTACTACAGAATTTTCATTTTTTGAAATGTGATATTTTAATAAATATTTGTCGTAGAAAAAATTCTAAATATGTTTTGGAAACAACAGAAAAACATCTTTTAGAATCTTATACAACATTTTAATTTTTGTAAAAAAATTTTAGTTTTAGAGCAAAAATTGTAAATTTTTTATACAAATTATAAGAATTGATGCAAGCCGATATGAAAAAATGAGTAATATTTGTCATAGAAAAAATTCTAAATATGTTTTGGAAACAACAGAAAAACATCTTTTAGAATCTTATACAACATTTTAATTTTTGTAAAAAACATTTGAGTTTTAGAGCGAAAATTGTAAATTTTTGATACAAATTATAAGAATTGATGCAAACAAAACAATAATATTTATCAAAATATCACATTTCAAAAAATGAAAATTCTGTAGTACAAAGTTCAAAAACTTGCCGTAGACTTTGCCGTAGAGTTGCCGTACAGTTGCCGTATACGGCAACAACTTGCTGTATACGGCAAGTTTTACGGCAACTTTACGGCAACTTTTGTTTTTACCGTGTGAGTAATATGCATTTCTATCAGCTGACACAAGTTGATATTAATTACTTCTTGTTGTTTGTTGTGTAACATACATTAATAGTCAAACATTGTTTAGACTCCGCCAAACTAACATCGTAATTGTGATTTTTTTTTCAAATATTACAAATTATAATAATAAATATTATATTATTAATAAAGACTTTTTATTTTCATAATCCAGACTCTAAAACATTCGACATGACTAAGGATATCGCGCTTGCGATTACATTGAACAAGTAAACTTATAAATTTCGCTTTATAAAGTTCCTTCTGACAAAACCATCTCTCTTTTCAGTCTGATCATTAATACAAAATGTAGAGATCACTCTTTTGTCGCTTTTGGTATATTAAATGCTTAATCGCCAAACATGAAAATCATCTGTAGCATTTTGAATTTTATCAACTGACATAGGTTTATGTGACCAAACAAATCAATGCGATCTTCGTAATAATTAATAAAAACTTTTCAGAATCTAGTGACAGTCATAGAAATCCAGTAACTTCATCTTTCATCATCCAATTTGTAAATAGTGTAAATAAAGTTGTTAAAGAATCACAAAAGATGATTCAAGACTTTAAACTATCAGAGAGCATTCGTCTTATAATTAGCCACTCATAGACATGAGAGGCCAATCGTATGTGATTGTATTATAAAAAATAGGTCAATATGCAAATTTATGGAACTCACTACTTATAACGGACGTACAGATGAAATGGTCCCAACTTACCTTAATTTTTTTGAAAAGATAAATTTTTTAGAGAGGATTTAATTTAGTTCTATGTTAAAATGAGAGAATTTATTTACAGGGTTGTCAATTTTATTAATACTTATCCAACTTAATTTAAAAAGAAAGAGTATATTTTCAAAAAGGGTGTTAATAACATTGAAAACTGTTTAATCAATTTGGAATTGATCTGGAGTAGTTTTTAAAAAACAAAATGAAAAACCATGTCATAATGTTTCTTCTTACATTAATTTATTTGCAATGGTCTGATAACTCATTTTTCAGGAACATAATTTCTAACATGATCAAAATAAATTTTGAAATAAAATTTGAGCTGTGAAAACTTAATTCTGACTTTAAAAAGACAAAAAGAATAACAGAAAAAAAAACATTACAGATACAATTTTTTTCTTAAAATATTTTCTTTAAACCGATGTTTCATCCAAAAAAAAAGTGTTGCAATTACAAAAGTGTTGAATATCTGCTTGAAAGAAGATAGCTTCTGCTTCCAGTGTTACGGAGTTGGGAGTGAGATACAGTTGAGTTGATTGATGTCAAGGTGCGAGTCAACCTTTTTGTTTCACGAGCACTTACTGATTGGTAGGATTGTTGCAACTTTTCACTCTCCAAGTGGTCATACCTAGGTTTGCACAAAGTTACAAGGATCACATTCAGGTGGTGAAATTTATAATTTTGAATTTAATTTTTTAAAATTAAGAGAAAGCTTTTATAATTTTAGAAAAAAAATAACTCCAATTGTATTAATTAAACAGGATTCTATTAGAAATAAAAGGGAATTTTTGTTTTTTTTTTTAATTAATCGGGATGAGGTAAAATAACTAAAGGGAATTAAAAAATGTTTTTTGATTTCTAGTGTTTCCTCTAATTTTGAAAAAAGCCAATCAATTTTATAACAAAGTTAATCAATAAATTTAAGAAATGGTTAGATACAAGAAATTATAATTATTTACTTATTAATTTTAATTTTTTTTTTGTTTAGTGGTATAAGCTCAACATATTTTTGACGAATGATGAATGTTGCCTGAAAATGTTGTAAAAGGAAAAAAATCGTAACGAGAAATTCAAATTCAAGCAGAAAACCAAACAAAAATTAATTTATAAAACAAAAACCAAAGTGTAAAGTTAGCCCTACAAAGGTTTTGCTTAAAAATGATCATTTACGAAACGAGCGAGAAAAGAATCAAGGAAGGGGGCTCGGTTCTCTTAATCTTTTGATATTTCTATGAACTAATTATGCTCTTTAGAAAAATCTAGAATCCGATAACTATCATAACTAGAGAGTGATCTATCAGAGCGATCACATATTTAAAATTGTCATGGAACCGTTAAAATTCGTTAAATTTTGTTTTTTTATATAAAACATTGGTAAAAAGAGAAAATGGAAGTGTTTTAAAGGGTATTTTGTTGCTTTGGTCCATTTTCATCAAAAGTGAAAATTAAAATAGGAAAATCTTCAAGCAACAGTTTTTGACGAAGCATTATCTATTCTAGCTTAGTACAAAAGCATTGTAAGCAAGCCAATTTTTGTGCTAGCATACTTTCATTGAACACCTTTAAGTGCAAATTAGTTTTCCCTCCAATGTTTTTCAATTACTTACTTGCGATTTGTTCTGATCACACGTTCAGCCCAATATTCTGGACGAGGAATATCACGGGAAATACCCTTTTGTCTTTTATCCAAATAATCGAGAACATCATCGTAATAATTGTACCGATAATCATCCAAATAACGGTATTGTGAGAATTTTGGTCTATTTAATAAAAGAAAAAAAATATAAAAATGTAATTTTTAATGAAATTTGACTAAAATTACCTAACCCAATGTCTAAACAAGCGACCTTCAGTTGCTTTCCAGTCAGTGGGAGATGTGACACCACCATCTTCTGAGTGTTGTAAAGGTTGATCGGCAGCGGCTTCACCAGCTGGGGCATCTACTGGAGTTTCAACGGGAGCTTCTTCGGCCATTTTGTTTTTTTACTGTGTTTTAAATTTACCGATTATGAAAAGAAATGAAAGGCTTCGCTCGGAATGAGTCCACCTGAAATGAAGAAAATTTAAAAATTTACATTCTAGAAGGTTTTTTAAAAATTTTTCATATAATTCACATTTAATTTGATTACTCAAATAAATATGTCAAAGACACACACATATCACTATAAATTTTTTGTTTCTACTACATTGTATTTTTTTTCTTGGTTATTTTTACAGCCCCATGATATACATAAAATAAAATAAAATTAAGACAATAATTAGACAATGATAAAACTATTAAATAACCGTAAAAATTGTGACTGCATGCCAAAAATTATTCAGACTAAGATATTCACGGAAAAGTGGTCATAATTATTTGAAAAAAACATTCGCAGCACAAGATGAGTAACAAAATATAATAATGGGCAAGTAACCAGAACAAAAGAAAAATTTTAAACTTTATATTGTTACGCCCACTTGTATGATTAAAATTTATGTATTTTTTCGTTTTTTTTTTTGCGAAAATAACTAGAAAAAAAATTGTCGAAGAAATGATGTTTTGACAGATATCAACGATAATTATTCTTCGGATCAGGCGATTATTTTTCACCTTGAACTTGAATATCATAAATTTTTTAAAATCTTTCTTTTTCACAATTTCAATTGTTTCATTTTGTGTGTACGTAAAATCTTTGACAGACATTTGGCTTCTGTTAATGGATAACGCGTGTAAATTTTTATGAAGGTCTTATTTCGTGATAGTTCATTAATATTTTAACACATGTCAGCATGAAAATCTCGATTTTTTTTAATTGATGGAATTTCCTTTGCTGCAATTGCGTCATGTCAAAATTGATTTAATTGTTAATTAAAATCCCTCACCTTTTCAGATGGAGACCTCAATTTCCTCTGATGTTTCACTGATGCTTAAGGCACTCAGCACTGTTTAACGGTAACATTCAAATTTTTATATCATGGTAACGTCTAGTCATTTCTAATTAATCTTCTTGTGTAATAACAAATATTTCACACACAAAAAAAGTTGTTTTGCGTCAAATTAAATTTATTTTTTAGCAAACATAAAAATTATAAATAGAATTCCAGGTCATCCATTCCAAGAAAAAAAAACATTAATGTTATTATTTTTAGCCAGGTGTCTCACATAGATCTTATTCAGAAATTTGACAATTAATAATAATTAGACAAAAATTCTAACTTTATCCTATACAAATATTCAAGTAAGGAACGCAACAGATACATATAAAATTGGTTTGATAATTAACAGATTTTTCATCTCAAACATTATTTCCCACAAATTTACATTTTGAGAGAGTAAGTAAAATTTTCTATTACCCTCATAAATTAATTTTATGGTTAATTTTTGTCGTAAATTTCGTATATTTCGCAAAATCATAAAATAAATTAAATCGTGCTTCTGTATGAGTTTTCATGTAAAAAATACAAATTAAACGAGTTGTTGAGAAGGTGAAAATTGATAGATAAATTAAATTTTAGGCTATAAATTTAAGTCAAAAAAAAATGTTTTTTTTTAAATAAACACCTGAGGAATGTCAAAGTGTTAAGACAGTTATGACATAATACGTGGTGATATAAGGTGAGTAAGATCTATTTTGAAAATTTCATTTAAATAAAGTTTACTTGGGTTCTAAAACGGTGAGAGCTCATTACAGTCAATGCAAGGATTGCAAATTTAGACGCCCTGGAAATTAGAACTTTGAAAATTTGTGATTTAAATTTGACTGATAAGGCCGTTATTTAAAGGTGAATTGAGAGCCCTCAGAGAGTTACGTTGTTTCCTGCAGTGCTTTATGTTTCGCTTCGAAAATATGCGAATATTGTAGTTAATTTCTTATTAAAAACACTTTAGGCTCTCGTCTGATCCCCTAAAGATGTCCAAATGATTTTATTTATAAAATTTGTATGAATTACTTTGCGTACGAATTTTCATGCCCTATTCAAAATGCCCATTTGAGAAACAATCACTAAGGTTTGAAAATGATATCGAGAAGAAGACGAAGAACACAATCTAAGCCCTATTGAACAGCTCTGAGAGCTCATAGGTGGGTTTAAAAGGCATCTAATTCTTTTTAAGTTTTTTTAAAGTTTGAATTGAATTAAATCGAAGCCGTTGTGCGCTCTCTACAGTCAAAAAGTGCTTTTTCACTGGTTTTGAGAGTCCTAGAACCTTGAGCTGCTCGAAAAGTCCTCAGAAAAAAGAAACTACAAACGTCAAAATTCTAGGAACATAAAAAACCATTAGATATAACTGCCGTTGCAGGCAAGAACGACGCACCTACAAAAACTACAAACTGAGATATTTACAGTTTTGTATTTTTGATCAGTTTCTGCTCTTTAGCTTAAGTTCTATTTTATATTTTTGGAAATCAATGGTTATATACTAAAGGTAGTCACATCCTTCAAAATTTGTAAGAATTTTTTTTTCATTTTTATGAGCCTTATTAGGCTTAAATTGAAAAAGTCGTTCTTGCCTGCAATATTTTTGTAAAAATGTTGCAGGCAAAAAGGACGTTGCATGCAAGAAAGACGCATATCAATGTTTTTTCTACCAATTTATATAAACTTCTCGTTAACATGAACAATATTTGAACGACTTTATGAATTTGTGTGTTTATATTAATGTTTATAAGTTTTTTTGCTTCAAAATTCGTAATAGACAAGCGGGCTCTGATGATTATTTTTTGTTTGATAAGTTTTTGAATATAATTTCTTAATTTGTAAGAAAATCATTGTTCCGAAGCGATGTGAGAGCTATCAGGAAATATAAATCGTATTTAAATCGAAAGTGATTCTAATTCTACAGATTATTTTTTACTTGATTTGAAAACCCGATGGATCTGAGTGGGCTTTTAATGGAAATTTGGTTGGTTTTTTTCCCAAAGACAATGGTGTTGATAGGAACTTCAATTTTTCAACCACAGTCAGTTTAGGTGTTAGTTTGGACCCTCCAGATGGCACTGAGAGACTTTTTCATAATTTTGGTCGATTTTAGGGCTTTTCTGACAAGTTTTTCTAAGCTACATTCGTTGATGTGTATACAGATAGTAGAGAATTCTTGAGAATTCTATTTGAATTTTCCATTTGACCCATCAGTAAATTCAGTATCAGTAAACCCATCAGTAAATAAATTCAATTCATCTGTATTATTAAGCTGGGTCTCATTTTTGAATCACACTTTTTGATCCTTTCGTATTCAACTGATATTTGAAATATTATAAGATTAATCTAAATCTCGGCTTTGCATATGTCGGTATCTTGCAATTAAAAGAAGTCAATTATAATCTAATCAATTTCAGTTTTCTAGGGCTTTAATGGTTCCAAGTATTTCACCTAATGACTCCAAACTAAGTTAGGTTCCAGAAGCACACTACCCTTATTCTCAATAAGTCGGATTTAGCTTGTAATGGGCTTGATATTATTGATATTTATATGATATGCGTCTTTTATGCCTGCAAATATGAATATGCGTCGTTTTAACATGCAATTTCTCGAAAACTGCCAAAATCGAGCCACCAAAACTCAGACTTCGTAGAACAAAAAAATTTTTTTTTCGAAGGCAACTGCTTTGGTATGATCTTAAATGAGCTTTTTCATCATAAAGTCATTTTGACCAAAAATGTAGGTGCGTCGTTCTTGCCTGCAGGGGCAGATAAGTGAAGACATCAGAAGTCTATCTAAAGTTGCGTTTTTTACATTCTCGTACAAGTTTTCTGTATGTATTTGTGTAGCACTTATACGTATTTTGTTTTGGCTCTCCTGTAAAATTTTTATATGAAACCTGAAATTTTCACCGAAAAGAAAAGTTTTCATTTTAACCTAAAGAATATATCATAGAAGAACATTTTGTTCAAAACTCAATATTTTAGGAGCGGCGGTTAAGGGGTTAAAATAAGCCTGCTTGAAATTTCAGTTAAAAACCTCTCACACGCTAAAATTTAATTAAATTTTAATAATTGAGTCCACTATTGAATTTTCACACTAAATCAAATTTCTTACACATTCAAGCAATCAAAAATCAGATCCATCGTCACTTATCTCATATTTCATCACCTTGATTACGATAATTTTTTGTGTTAAATTTTAATTTCATTCATTTCAAAATGATTTAAATTTTTCATTTTTTTTGTATTTTTATAACATATCACAAAATTTTATTTTATTAATTCTTCAGATATTTTCACCCAACTCGACATGAAAAAAATAAACTAATTTTATATTATAAAAGCAGGGAAAAAGAAAAATAATTCATAATAATAATGAGAAGAAACGCACAATTTATTACACCAGAAATGAAAAATTCATATGAAGATTTTTCTTCTAATTATTTTAATTTTTTGAAAGTCTCTTGATGTTTCATTACAAATAATAATAATAAATAATCATATAATATTAATATTAATAATAATTCGTCAGTCTTTTATTTTTTTTTTTAAATTAAATTTCAAAATGTTTAACATAACACCAGCATCAAAAGAAGCAGAAATGAGAAGACACTTGTTCTGTCAAATCTTTTTTGCACTCTCGGTTATTAATTTGAACATAATAATTATGTGAATTATTTTTAATCTAATTTATTATTATTTTTTTCTTGTTTTTGATACTTTTTTTCTTCTCTGAATATTTAACATTGCATTGCCATAGTTCCTTCATAAAATTATGACACAATAAAAATTATTAAATTCTATGATAATTATTCTGTCAAAAAATTTCATACACTATGAAGCTTGAATTTTAATTTTTTTTCTTTTTTTTTGATTAATTATTATTTTCGTTTAATTAATATTTTTAATTTAATTTTAATTTTCACCTACTTGTGTTATTAACAAAAAGAATCAGAAATTTTAAGTTTCAGAGCGACTTGTTGATCCTGAGACCTGAATTAAGAGACTAAACTAACAGAAAAATTTTTAAATAGGAAAATCATTATTGGCTTCTGCCACGCTTACCACATACGAATATAAATGTTCATAGTCACATACAATACACAGAATTAGAGAAGTTTTTTTCTTGTATATTTTCACTGAAAATGTGAAGAGTTCATAAAATGTCTCTATCACACTTATTAGATATTAAATCGTTTGTAGTCTTGCGGTTCGTTAAAAGTTTTTCAAATTAAATTATTTTTCTCATTTATTTTAATTTCATGTAAAGAAATCCTGTGAAAAATATCTCATACTGAATCGCCACTGGTTAACAAATTTTCATGTTCATGCATATTTTTACTAATATAATTAAACAAAAATTAAATAAATAAACACACAGTTAATGGTCAATTTTTTATCCTCTGTGTGTATGTTGGTACGAAAGATGTATAAGAAAATGTCTAAACTAATGAATAGAAACATACGTGAAGAACATGTGTCCATTTATATAGGTTTGTTAGTGTTTTTATTTGCTAAATGAGACATTTAAAGATTGTTAGATTGGTAAGGAAAAATTTCAAAAATCAAATTTATATTTCCCTTAAAAGTTCTTAGCAGGATCTGATGAAAACGCCCTCAGACTTTGGTCATTCGCTTAGTAAACGAAGTTCTGTTTTTTTCTTTTCAGGATTTAAGACACTAAGTCGAAGACATTCGATCCATTAATGTCGTTCAACGCTCACGCTAAAGATGTGAATGTAAGGATGAAATAGAGAAATAATGCTCTAAAAGCCATTGCTGGAAGCACTTGGGGCCAAGACAAAGATACAATAATCACCACGTATAAAGCAATAGGTTGCCCCATTGCAAATTATGCTGCTCCTGTTTGGACTTCCCAGTTAGCCGAAACGCACTGGGAAAACTTGCAAGCCACACAAAATACTAATTTTTGCGCAAAACTGATGATGCCATTTAATGACACAACCTGATCACCTTCACGTTGAAACAAGAATGCTTCCAATTAAACAACACAATGAGCTTCACACAAAACAATTTCTCGTCACATGCCACAGTCCAGGACATCCACAAACCTCCATCTCATAGAAATATCCGTCGTTCAGCAAGAAGTCTAGTACCTAAACTTTCAGCTACAATACCAGAACTCAATATACCAGAACTCAGTGACTGACGAGGCTACTTATCGAGGTATGCCAAAGCAACTACACATAGCAACCGTCACAAACACAACAAACAGCTATGAAGCAACAAGGCCTCGGTGAACCACCGCCAGAGATATCAGCAGACAAAGCCAAATTCCTCTGAGAGACAAGAACGGCATTGGCTCAGCTCAGGTCAGGATTTAAGTCGCATTGATACGTGCCCATCATGCCATAGCTCACCACATGACCAAAGACCTCTGGTTCAATCCCATTAAAGTAGCAAAGTTCTTAGAGCCCCGAGTTCGTGTTCCCTCTGGTGCCCTACTGGTTTATGGCTCAGAGCGTAAGCATTCAGATTTCTATACCGCTGAAGTTCCGACAGTTTTTATCTATGAACATCTGAGTTTCGAGCGATACTTCTCTAAAATTCTTCAGTTTTCGTTTAATTTGAATTGTTGTTCTAATTCCACCTGATCTTTTTTCTGAACATAGCTAACTGTTGTCTGATCTTAACCATTACATGACAACCAGTATTATAAAAATTAAAATAATGAATGTCTCTAAATACATAACATCCACTGAAGCGCTTAATATTTTCACATTCTATTGTTTAAATTTCAAGTGTTATGATTACAAATATAACATTTTTTTTCATTTATTTTAAACATAAAATAACATTAAATTTCATTTTCTATTTTAAGGAAGGAAAAAATTTTTTTTCTGCGATGTAAAAAACGTGGGAAGTGATGATAATATTTTTAATTTTATAAAAATTTGTTATTTTTTCTTATCGTTCTTTCGCTTAAAATTTGTAATCTATAAGATTTATTTTTATTTAACGATCAATAAGATCATTGTCATGTTAAACAAGGTTGACACAGTCAAAAAAACGAGCAGCGAAGAAATTTTTTTGGTTTTTTTTAACTTTAATGAAAGTCAAGGTTTTCCAAATTTTTTGTAGTAATGTGTAAAATGAATTGTTTTGTCGTCAATAGGTTTTTATTGTGTTTTGACGTAAGAAAATTATTATATAAAATTAAAATTGTCATTAAACTTACCCGATTTTGAATAAAATTAAAGGGAAAGTGAAGGAAAATGTGATAAAAAATAGATGACACGTTTTTGGAGAGGTTTATCTTGAAATTTTTTATTTTCTTTTCATAAAATCTGTCATTTAACGTTGACATCCGTTATTTTACTTACATTATTTATCCAAACATTTCCAAATAACTGTCATGATTTAAATTATAGCGGTTCTTTTAATAAAATTGTGCTATTTGCTCGATCTGTCGTCAGTTTTGTGAATTTCATGGAAAACATGTGAAATAGGCTCTATTTTGAAAAATATCTCTCGTTGAATTGAGGTTTGGGCGCTTAAATTGAAAAGTGTATTAAAAAAATTAATTTAATTTGACACGAAATCGCAATCACAGTTCTGAAACTCCTCCAACTCCTTTCAGCAGCACCCTCTACGATCCATTTTTCATCTCCATAGAAACTGTGGAAATGTTTTCAATGTAAATGCATTTACGTAAATCACTTTTAAAAAACATTCATTAATTTTTTTTTCATTTCAATGAAAGCTTAAGACATAATTCCTATAAAAAAATATGTTTTTTTAAGAAGTGACATTAATCTTCAACAGTGGATGTTTCTATTTTTAGCGCTTCTTTCATTAGACAGAAAAAAAAAATTAACATGATTTTTGTGTCTTCTTACTTTGTTTATCATTTTTTTTAATAAAAGTATCAAAAAAAATTACATAATAATTAAAATTACAATTGTTTATTCATCCATTTAAATGACAATCAAGACAATAATAGAAAAGAGACACTTCAATGAGAGTTATTTGACAAAAATTAATTTTCAAATTCAATTTTCTATGCGAAAAATCTCACACATTTACAAGAAATATTTTTTTCATGTTCTTATTTAATTTTTGATACAATTCTACTAATAATTTATGTTGATTTACAGAGAAAAGTAACAAGAAAAACTTGAATAAATAGTGTAGAAAACAATAAAAAAAAAGAAATAATTGGCACGAAACGAAAAAAAAACAAAAGGGGACAACAATAGATGATGTTCTCTTATTATTATGTTTAAATTTAAAATATTTAAAATAACTTGCGAAAATTTTCAAAATTCATTATGGGTTCGATGAAAGATTTTTTTAAGACAAGGTAAAATATTGCTCACAAAAATTATTACTATTATTAAAACACAATTCGTTTCTCGTAAATTCATTGATATTTATTTCATTCCACTGGTTCTTCAATTACAGGAGTTGATTCAACTGCAATTTCATCAGCTGGAGTTTCAGTGACTTCTTCAATCGCTGGTAATGTCTTGAAATTATCGAATTCAAAGACTTTTCCTCCTACAATTCGCCCTTCAGGACGTGGCTCGTGGATTATTTTGTCATCTTTTAAAATAAATTCTATCGCATGATCCAATCTTTTTAATGAAGAGAAATTAAATTATTTAATCTTCATCATTTTTCATTTCATTTTCTTTAAATTCAACTCACTCTAATACAATTCGTGCCTCACTACAACCAAAACAAAGAAAACTCGGCTGTACAACTTTGTCAAAATAAAATTGTTTATCCTCATTTAAATAAGTTATGTCAGCGCGAATTAACGATAGAAATTTTACTTTTGGTAGAAAATCAAAAGCAAAGTCTTCCATTATTCAATTTATTTATTATTTGATATGGGAATTAAAAAAAATATATTGAAAGACCACCCGAAAGAAAATCAATTAATGAACTAATTGATTCAATTAAATTCGCTTCGTTTTTCATCAATTTTCGATTGATTGATTTTTTTTTAATAGAGTGGAAATTTATAGATGAAAGAAATTGAGTTGAAATTGTGATCTTTCCCAAAAAATTAATTTAAATGAAGCTCCTGAAGGTATGCAATCAACTTCAATAAACAATTGAACTCAAATTTAATGCATGCTACGATATTATTAAGCCATGTGTTCAAACATGAGAATTCGATTCATTGTCAATTTCAATTTTGAGTTTTTGATCTAAGTTTGAAAGGTGCAAACGGTACAGTCTTAGCTGGCAGAAAGGCCGCAGTCGATCGTCTTGTAAAAGTTAAGTTTAGCGAAAATTTTAAAGAAAATTATACGGAATGCCAGGGCCGTTTATACTCTTTCAATCCGCCCCTGCTGACATCGTTAATGGTAAGACCAGGATTAGTAGGATTGCTAGAATGTTCTTATGTGGGCTTTTAAAGATCAGAATTCATGACAGAATATGATGATCAGAGAAGGGTCAGCTGTGCCACTGTCTTATTGAGAGCTTTTTTTTTGCTGTCGAAATTTTGCATATTGCTATACTCAAATCGAGCTGTGTTTAAATGCTAAACATTCAAATTGGGCTTTTAAAATGAGACATTTTTTTTAAAACAGCAAAATTTCACTTCAATTAAATACATTTTATTACTTTATAAAAAAAATTGACTATTCTATCAGAGTAGCATTCATATAAAATTATGAAAATATCATTGATTTACTTAAATTAAGGAAAAAAAAATTAAATTCTAACATTTGGTTACAATTTCAATAAAATCAACACGATTTCTCGATTTATCAGGATTGAGAACTTTTGGCCTTGTCATTTTGAGTTCCCTCTCCGCATTGTGATCCCTTTTCAATGGTAATTCACCAATAATTGTCGTTTCTGATCCCGAGCTTATCCCACTTGAGATGCTAATTTCTGAAGTACTTTTAGTCACGTGGTCCAAGGCTTTTTGACAACAACGCACCTGACCATCAACAACAATTCCTGAACAATAACTTTTCTCAGAAGCCATCGACACTCGATCACTAATCGTGCTTATACTACGATTTAAGGCTGATTGTGTGTAAATTTGTTCATCTAACGCTTGTTTGTGATTGGGAGATGTATTTAATTGTGATTCTGTTGTTTCTTGTGGTTGATTTCTGAAACTAATTTACGATTTAATTGATTAAAAAATGTTAAAATACAATAAAAGTAAGAAGTCACTCACTTTTTTGACAATTCAATCATTGCAATCAATATAATCAAGATAATTGACGCGAGCACTGCTCCGGAAACAACCGCTACTAATACAATAATTTCGTGTGGTTCGCCATCCACTGTTGCTTTTGGTACTGAAATGAGAAAATTCGATAAATGATTATTAAAAAGAATATTTTAGAACAAAAATAATGATGATGATGAGTTGAAAAGATTAACATCAAATACGGTTTTCACCTTCACGGTCAAACTTTTACATTCGTGTCGCGATCCCGATAAAATAACATATGGAATCGCTCGAGTGGAACTAATTGAGATGTGAAATATGCGATAATACTAATTATTTCTAGAAGAAAAATTTTTGGAATGATTTTTTTATTGTCATGCGTGAGAACTTGCTGTGATGAAGTAATATTTAATAAATAATTGTGATAAGTGGAAAATTTATTGCATTTTTTTCGTTTTCTTTGATTTTGGTTCATTTTTTTGACTTTTTTCAGTCCAGCATGATCGGTCCTGCAAAATTTTCCACATATTGAATTGAGACTGAATTAAAAAATCCTTAAAAGTAATTTGTTAGGACACAAAAAGCCCATAAGGTAACATGATAGGCATTTAAATGAGCCAGAGACTCGAAATTATCAAAGTTTGCTGCATCGATGTGAAAATATGTTTAAATTATTTTGACTCGATCGACCTTTAAAAGTCACTTGGGAATTGAAAAGTCTACCGCAATTTACATTTTTTAAAATTCACGACCTATAATTATCATTATCTGTGCATTTTGATTTCAAATCAATTAATTTTAATGAATAATTTAACGTGTTTCATCGATATCACCCATTAAATGAATCAAAAACAAACGATCGCACTTATTGCACCAAGCACGAGTTCGTTTCTATTTTTTTTTGTTCAGTTTTAGTTTTGATTACAATTACAGATTAAAGAAAGTAAATTAATTTTATCTCTTAATACAGATGTGTTATGAGTCGTCTTCTGTCTTGTTTATCTTTCAATCGCTTGTTGACGAGTCTTTATTTTATTTAAATTGTTAATGTAACATGTAATTACTAATTGTGGGAACTAACAATAAATTTTATTATAATTTATTTTCTTCAATTATTATTGCGATTCAGGTGATTTAGATGTTTTATTATTATTTTTTTTTTTCAAATATTATTGTTGTTAATGATGATGACGGTGATGATTGTTGTGCAATATGTTGTTTGATTGTTATACAATATTTATAAATAAATAAAAGGGTTTCAATTGAAAATGTAAAATAATCATTTTTATCTCTCAATTGTTGTTGTTTATGAATTATATTCGCTAATTAAATTAGTTTATTTTATTTTACTTTTTTGAATGAAAAGACTAATTTTATGAATCAAAATCAGGTTAAATCTGGATCTCATTCATGCGGAAACGGAACTACTTAGTTAATATTATTTACTTTTTATTTAAAATAAACAAATTGTTGTTGCTCTAATTAGACATCAATAAAAGCACATTTCATCAAAAACTCGTTTTGATTTTAATTTTTTTTATTTGTATACATTAATTATTATTATTATTGTGAATTTACAGAACTTTCCTTTAATCCGTTCAACGAACGATTATGTTAACAAGCAATTGAATTGAAATAAAATGGAAAAGGAAAGGAAACGTAAATTTTTTTTTGGAGTGCATTTAAATTATTTTCAATTTTAATTCTCTTTTGAATTTTTCTTTAGCTCTCCCAAAATCTGATTTTCTTATTTGAAAATTGAGTCGCCCTCAAACTTATTATTATTATTCTTTATTTATTATACAAAGTTATGGTTATCTTAACGTTACACCAGTGACTTCAAGTCCTTGAAGGTGTGACCGTTTAAACCGTCGGCGACGACGAGTTTATGAGAGAGCTGCCAAAATCCCTCCGTCAATTAGACTTATCAAAAAGATTTCTTGGTGAGTGAGTAGAGTGATGCTGATGGGTAATATTTGGATATTTAAGTATTGATAAGCTGCATGTGTAGATGTTTCTTAAAAAGTCCATCATTCGCAATGAATCTTATTGGTTGAGGGAGTTGATTGGAGTAGTTACAAGCACGATACATGATCCCATCTTTGCCATATCTTTCGGTTTTTATCATGGGGAGTTGTAGTTTTTCCTCGAAGACCGCTCTTGTGTCTTGATGCTGTATTCTCGTGAAGCTTATAGTGTGATGGATGGTATTGGTGATGCATAGTTGAACGAAGACTAGCAACGATTTCTTATATATCTTCTCTATAGGAAGGATATCTTTGGAAATGGTGCCGTACAATGTTGACGTAGAGAACAATATGGGTAATTTATGTATGGTTTTAACTTCTCGATTTTGTAACGCGTAAAGTTGTTTTTTAACATAATTTTTTGTTGAACCCCACAGTTTTACAGGATCATTCATATTCATTACAATCACATTTCTAATTTCTTGATTATTACTTTAACATAAACGTCTTATATATTCATTTCTTTTCAGCCTGAATTCTCTTCAACTTTACTGATCATTCAAAAGGATTGCTCTTTCTTGTAAATAATTTCTTTAGTTACCCAATTCAATCAATTCAAGTGTGTACCACTTTTTTGAGTAATTATCACAGATTGTTTTACTTTTCAATAATTCATTTGTACAGTTTATCACAACTTCATTTACGTGCTCACTTTTTTACTGATAGGTATTAATAGGAGAGTAAAGTTATGAGTTGAGTAAACGAGAGATTGAAGACACACTTGAGAGATGTGACTTAACGCTACGATTAAATTTTTTTGTTTCAAAAAGTCTTCTTATATCTGGAGATAATTGATTAAAATAAAGCGGATTGTATGATAATCGTCGACTTCCTAAAGCTGTTTATTACGAAAGGCTGATCATACTAAGTCTGTCCCTCAACGATATCCAGGTGTTACGAAGAGCAAATGATGTGTGATGAAAAATCGCCATTCATTGCTTGCGTTTTGCGTTTGAAGCATCAAACTGAACTGGGCACGAAAACTGAGGTCGAACACAGTTTTGAACTTAAAAATGAAATAACTAAATAATGTGTTACCACTAAGAATTTGGACCTTTCTTCGTTTGCCCTTTCGATGACAAAAAGTTCACAGAGTCATATAAGACAATTCGTCTGTTAAAGTTTGAGGTCTATTTTTGACAACATCACACTTTTACAGCAAATTTTTAATGAATTTCCTTGAAAAGACTTTTCTCAGTCAAACTGTACCCAAAAGCGTAATTTTGTCTTTAAATTCCATTATAAATCAACAAAATTGTCACATTAATATAAAAAAAATTCGCATGTCTCACGCGACAATCACATGTGTACATATAACTTTTTTTTTATATTAACGCATTGTAAAGTGACATTTTTTTTTTATTTTGAAGTAAGAAGTGTGTCGATTAATTTATTGCTTTCCGGTTTCACTATGATTCAGCAGGTAAAGTTTCTTTCTAGAGAGAAGAAAACTGGATTTCAATGATTGACCAAAATTGAAATATCTTAATGGATTACACGTCTCAAGAACAACTTAATTTATTTCTTATTTTACGATCATTTTTTCATAAACTACCAGACGCATCCACTTTTTCATGCCACTTTAATCATTTTATTTGTTCAAAATAAGTAAATCAAGAAAAATTCCATATAATAATCATTTAATCAAATAAAAATGAAACGATTTAAATTGATTTTGTCACCATAAACGTGCTACTTAATAAAATTTCGTGTTTTTGTTTATAAAATTAAATTCGTATGTTTATAAATAAATTTATATAAAAAATGACATTTTTACATGCTTGCACGTGTATTTTAATTGCATGTCTGATTCATACGAGAGAGATTTGTTTTGTTTTTTTGGCAAACAATCATCACACGTTAAAAATGTGACTTTTTTTGGTTTACTTTCATTTCTCAAGTTCAAGGACGTTGGTTCATCATTTTGTTGTGGTTTATTTTTTATTTATATGGAGAAAATAAATTAAGGTTAAGCCTGAAGTTCAAAACCAGGTGATTTCATAATATTTTTATTACATCAAGACCAATAACGTAATAAAAAATATTTTTTATGATGATTGATAGCAAAAGTCATTTTAGAATGTTCTTAACGTGTGACGTTCTGAATAATTTTATTTATCTGACAAGTAAAATTTAAAAGTGATGATTAAAGAACAAAAAATATTTAAATTTAATTTTGATTCGTTATGAGGACTTTGACATTTGAATATCATATAAAAAATGCTGACTTTTGGATAAGGTTTGAAACGGTCATTTTGGAATTTTAAAGTGAATTCCTGTATTAATGCAATTACTAGGCAACGTCCGATTCTTTGATCATCGTACCCAGGATTATACTTTAAATCGAAACACCTGCCTTTGAAATTAATCATTTAAAAAAAAAATTTGCATGTTTATCACCAAATTCCATTTCAAATATCAATTTCCTCATAGTAATACCGCGGCAATGCCGTTTTATGCCGGTACTACAAAGGATACGCCAAAACATATGTTTCATTCATATGATAATTTTTTTTTAAAAAAATATCAAAGTCCATTTAATTTCATCATATATTGAAATAAAACACTTTTGGACAACTAGTAGAAGCCAAGCCCATTAAATACAAATGTTAAATAAGATGTTTATTGATTGCGACACAATGAATTTCAGTGTTATGACGTTTTGTGTGAAATTTCATTCATTGATAGTTAAATTGAGCATGGTATATTAGAAGAAAGAAAGAGATAAATGAAAACCTTTCACTTTAAAAGTAATTCAGTAATAAATTTGTAAGTAAGTATCAATTTGACCGTCAAAATTGGTTTAGTGTGATCACGATGCGAGACAGTTTCTTATGTAAGGTGTGTAATTTGAATGTAAATTGAATTGTTTTGATAACAGTTCTTTTTATTTTTTTGTTTTGATTTGAAGAAATTTTCTTTGATTGTTTTGATAGTTAAAAGTGGTCAAAAACCGTTAAATAAATGGATTAGTCATAAAATTACATTCGATTATTCTGTAACTCTGTCCCCCTCGGCAGGACTTACTGTTACTGAAGTGTTCAAAACATTTTCCGATTGATAAACAGGGCGATTTTTATTCTTTCTGGTGATCTTTTTTGGGCCTTAAAATACTTTGTCGCGACCCTATATCGCGCCTGCCAACTCTTTTTTGCCTTTTATGCACGTTTATGTTCTTTTTGACGCCTGATTGATGTTTCCTGCACTTCATGTTACCCTTTTTGGCTCTTGATTGCACTTCTTGCACTTTTTAGCTCTTTTATGCTCTTTATTGCTCCTAATCCCAAATCTTTTGTACTCTTCAGTACTTTTTGTGGCACTTCATTGCTCTTTCAAGCGCTTCACGCGAAATTGCGTCCGTTACCCAACCCCCAAAATCCGGTCCCATTGAAATCTTAACCGTCGAGTGCTCTTTTTCTTAATTTTTTTAATAATCTTTAGTGAGACACCGAAACTAAAATTTACATTTAAATTAAGTTTCTTTGTTTCACCAAAATTCAGCTTCTTTGTAAAATGTGTTCAGAAGCTAAAAATAGTAAGCGTTTAAACAGGTGAAGTAAATTTCGATTGAGTCTCATTTAAATGTAAAATTCAATATTTATTTTAGAGAATATCACACCTTTTTGTCGTGTTTTCAGTTAACTTGAAATTCGACACTCACATTCGATCGTAATTTCCAATATTTTCCAATATTCCAAAAAGTTCTTTAAAATTCGAATGCTCAAAATGCACTTTTGCGTTACATTCACGATGACGTTTCATTTCATTCATTTTAAGTGTCAACTAATTCATATGAAAATAAAAATAATTTTTTTTGTTGCACTGTGAAATTCTAATCTCAAACTATTATGTAGTTTAATCACCTAATGCAATACCCATCGACTGTTAAATCACTTGCTGCATCTCATCGTAATACAAATTAATATGGAAAAAAAATGATTTAACACAAGAATGTTCGTCTTAATTCAAGTGATAATTAAAAAAATAGTTAAATAATCTGATCTAGAGTCTAGTCGAGAAAAGAAAACATTTGCATTTCCATAAATATATTCAAAAAGATTTTATCTGTCAGAAATTCGTTACTCTAGTTATAGCAAAAAAAAAAATTAAGTTAAAATTCTTATCATGAAATGTGATTTATTTGACGTCAGACATTATTCAAAGTTAATTGAACTTAGCTGAATATTCATCATTTCAAAAGTCTGATGGAAAAAAATTGCGTGTTTCAGATCATCAGACGGAATTAACTTATTTTAAATTACCGCTTTACCGTCGATCAAAGAATGATAGGAATGGAAAATTTAGATGTTAAATTAAAATGAGAAATGTTACAAAAAAATACCTTCATAATCAGGGCCTCTGTTCGATATATCCATAATTTTTTCAAATAAATTTAAAAATGCTTTCAAATTTTCTCAAATCAAATTTAAGTACGCAATTAATTTGAAAAATATTCACACACACGTGGTAGCTCTGCCTCAATTTACTTTTAATAGAATTACTTTTTATGTTCAAGATCTCTTTTATTGTCTATCTCCGGCTGTTATTTTGTTTTGCATAAGAAGTCCACTTGCTCAGCTAATATTTTTAATTTAATTATTTATTTACAAACACTTTTCATTCTATTTTTGCTTGATTTATTTTTAGCTGAATGCTCTCAGTGAGAGAAAAACCGTTTAATATTTTTTTTGTTTACTAAATAAAGGTCAATATTTACACTTTTTTTAACTTAAATTAAATAAAAATACAAAAATACAAACTGTAATAATTTTTTTGTCCTTTAAAAGTTTATTTATTTATTTATGAATGGAAATTCACTCATATGTAGAATTTTTTATAGCATTTGTCCAAGTATTTCATTCATAAATACAGTTTTTGCTAATTTTTTTCCCCATTAACTGGAATTAGCCTCGAAAATGTTAATGCAATTTTTTGGTCACACTTTACTGGACTTTATTACTATTTCTAAATTATATTTTAATTTTTTTTTCGAACTGAATCAAATTCTTATCTTATATCACTTAGCACATAGAGCAATGACATGGAAAGTAGGACAAAGTTTTTTTATTTGAAATTTTATTTTTATTTTGATCGGGATTCAGACTTGGAGATTTTGATTAAATTTGTTCTACTTTTTTTTTATATTCTTTTTCTCCTCGCTCTTTATAATTAATTAAAAAAAAATGCTATTGATGTTTTTTTGATTATTTTATTTTTGAATGAAATTTTAAATTAATTTTAAAATAATTATTGTGAGAGATTGTAATTTTGAATACTTTGCGCTTTGATTGTTGAATGAAAACTGATCATTTTTTAAATTTTCATATTGAATATATAAGACGCGTAAATGTGATAAATTTGCGCTATTGTGATTGTCCTATAGTGTTTTATATATGAGGAGGTAGTGAAATGTTGTATTATGTGAGAGTATGCAAGAATCTTTTCGTGACATGACTTATATGTATGAAGTTTTTTTTTAAATTTTTCGTATTATTATTATGGATTATGATCAGTTTTATTTTTTTTGTGTTGTCTAATGGTCACATGTTTGTGTTTTAAATAGATACCGTTATAAAGTCATTGATCTATTATTATAAAAACTAACAAGTTAAGAAAAATTTAGGACTAAATTGTTTCAGATCACCAGATGTGTGTCCGTATATATGAATTTGTTACCGGGTAAGCAGGTAAAACTTGACAGTTCATTTTGTATAGAAACACATACGGAAACTTAAAAAATGGGTACGAAAAAAGGTTTCTCAAACTTTAAACTGCTCGCCCAATAAAATTTTCTTATTAAACCGACCCTTCCAGGATTTCTTTATCGTTGCCCGGTCAAGAATTGAATTTCATAGCTGTCTATTCTTCGCATTTTAAGCACCCTGAGATGTGCTTTGACACATTTAAAGGTCGGTTTCACACTGACCAGCTATGGCCGAAAAGGATCTTCTAAAAATATCTAATTTTGACATTTATGTATGTTTAAATATGAACACAGAAATAACTGTCAATTGCTTGTCACATTTTATCTACTTATTCCGAAGTTTCAATATATACAAAATGAACTGTTACATTTAACCTGCTTACCCGGTTACTGAGGCAGCAGGTAAGAGTTTGACAATTTACGTTTCCGTACAAGATTATTGACATTTTCGTATGTGTTTCTATGCAAAATTAGATGTAAAGTTTTACCTGCTTACCCAGTCAGAAATTTATGTTCAGTATGTGTGCAAAATTAGCAGCTCTCTTATGTTTTGAAGAAATGTTTCCGAACCTTAATACATAATCTCGTCTATGATCAAATGTAACGCAAAAGGCTATACGGGCAAAATTTATACTAGCAAAGTCCATAGGCTAGAATTTTACTTGACATTTCATTTGACATTTATTTTCTATAGAAACACATATGAAAACTTCAAAATTTTGTATATTGAATTTTCAAATGTCAATTCTTGTAATACCAACACAGTCTAGAATTTATTTTGACATTTGACAAATTTCACATAATTTTGAAGTTTCCTTATGTGTTTCTATAGAAGAACTGATGTCAGAACTTTAAACCTCTAATAAAATCTTTTATGATTATTTCTCACAACATGGCTACTTATAACCCCCTTTTTTCTCATAATTTCCTACACACATGTTCAAATTCCTCCAAAAAAAAATCCATGTAGAACAACGACATTCCATGTAATACATTCAATTCTACATGAAATGCGTCATACATCACATTGACTGGAAATAAAATGGAACTTTACCTGTCACTGGAAATCATGTAGGTAAATATTTGAATTTCACAAATAAAAAACCGTTGATTATTCTATTTTTGACATGTAACATTCAACTGTCATGTAGGTAGCAATTTATTTCCAAATATTTTTTTTTACATATCTATTCATTTAATCGATTATTCGAAAAATTTAATTTAATAAGAAAATGTCTTATATTATATAACAATATGTAATATTAATAGTTTTTAATAAGTTTATGAACTAAGTTTATCTTAAATTTCTTTTAATTTATTTAAATAACGGTCCCACTACATTGGTGGTACTTCTGGTCCTTCTAGGTTCGTGCACTTGCTTAAATAAAAAATATTCACTCCATTACATTGATTTGTTGATGGATTTGATGATCATCAAATTGAGAAGAAAGAGTACGATTACACATAATTTGAGTGAAACATATTTAAGCGGTGATTTCTTCAGTTTTTCGTCTTTTGATTCTCACTTTAAATAGAATAATAATTAACATAATTTTATTATTAGTAAGAGTCATTTACATTAGTACAAGTTTTTTTTTAAATAAAAAAGAATCACAGAAAATTAAATATGTTAAGGTTCAGTCTCAATTTTTTGTTTTTTTCTTGTTGTTCTATTACCTCCTTCTTCTTCCTCGGCACCTTCACCGGGATCTGTGTCAGCCTCCTCGAATTCAGCAGTTTCATCAATTTCAATCAAAACACCTATTAAATTGAAATTTAATATAAAAATATTTCCTACAATTTTCTCATTTATATGACTCACCATCTTTTGTTGGAAACTCTAATTTAGGTAATGGCAAATTAGCGGGTTCATACTTTTCAATCAATTTCTCGAGCAAATTTGAAATATCTTCACGTTTTTTCGTGACTGTAATCGAGTCAAACCAATTTTGCAATCCTTTGATCGGTATTCGCCAGTCTTTGATTGGATTCTGTTAGATTTTAAGAAAATTACATCAGTTTAATTAATTTGAAATGAAATTTAATTGACTTACTGCGTAGAACTCTTCGACGTATTGTAGAAGATAAAGACCACAATCCGTGAAATTGTTTTGTTGAGGAACTTTAACACAATGCCCCGGTAAATTGTCTTTTGTAAAAACAATTGGATTTGTAGCGGTTGAATTTTTTGCTTTGTATTCACAAGTGAGATAGTCTCGGAGGGTGGCAACAACTCTGCTGCGCGATGTTCCAGAAAGTGAATCAAAAATCAAAATGCATGGCCTAAATTCAAACAATGAGTTAATTTATATAAGGGTTGAAATATTTTTTTAATACTTACTGTTTAATGGGCTGTAATTCTGGATTTGCCAAATCCTCTTCGCCACTATCATCGGAATTCAATTCACTGTCATCACCTTCAGCTTCATCTCTTTCACTTTCATCGCCTGGCACTTCAATTGATTCATCCTTGGCCTTTTTCATCGCTGTTATTGTTGTATTACCTATTTGGACTGTCATACTCTTTGCCTTTGCTGCGGCATTTTTCTTTTTCACTCTTTTCACGAGGGGTGTTTTGACTGCCCGTTCACCATCAGCCGTCACTGGTCCAGTTAACCTTGGAAAACAAATAATTGCTAAAAACCAATGAGATTGCTCATTTATTGGAATAATAATGAAATCTTTTTTAAACAAATCCACATCTTTATTCCATTTGCTAACACGTTGATAGCGCTTTTGGGCAGCTGTGAGTTTGAGGTCTTTATCACTGGCACGACGAGTTTTGTCCATTGTTGTAAGTCGTTTGTAGAAAAATGAACTAAAAACGTGAGTACAGTCTCTTTGTTCTGGCGTTAACCGTTCATGCAACAGATATTTAATATAAAAATCTATGATCACATCATTCAAATACTGATCAATCGCAAGACAGGCATAATCATTCGTGTTAATTGGAATCCGACCTTTTCCTTCCTTCGGATACAATAACAAATTCTCACTCTTGTTTCCTTGAACAGCGACTGCCGAATTTTGACTCGGAATTGCATTTGGATCCTTATGACTTCTAATTAACAACTCATTCGCATCTTGATACGTAATTTCTTCAATTTTATTTTCAACAAAAAGCCCTTTGAGTTTTTCTTTCTCTTCAATTGTCGCTCGATCCATGAGCAACACAATTTTCTTCTTCGAATTATCTGGAGTGTGTGGATTGAAATATGGTCCATTGTTCAATGTCATTTCCAGACTTTCTCGTACATAGGCGCCACATGATGGCAACACAAACATGAAAATGCATGTGAGTCGTTTATCGAAGCAATATAAAATTTTTACAATTTCCGAGAGTTGAATATTCAGGACAACCAATTCTTCCGGACGAGTCACACTGGGAGCAATAATTCTACAACCACGCGTAGAAAATGTCACTTTTTCGGTTGGATCATATTTGTGGGTTCCAATTCTGATATTACGGCATACGAATTCAAATGGTTTTTGTCCTCCAGAAACATCGTGACGACAGAAATCTGTAAAAAAAAACGAAATTTATCAATTGTTTGCAGTAAACCGGCTTATCTGACGGTGTGCTCAACTTCAATTTATTTCGATTAAAATCTTGAACTAACCATCAAAATCCATATTCCAAGCAAAACTTGGACTTTTATTCGTATTTTGTTAAATTAAATTTAACCAAAATCAAGTCAAAATATTTTAAATAAATATTTCTTTCTTTGACTTGTGCAGAGAATATAAATTCATTAATTTTTATCTAAATGTCAAATATTTGACAGCTGCTTTGTTAAAATGAGTGTGAAACTGTTCCAATTTTATAATTTTTTTTGTTTGATGGTTGTGAGTGTGAAAATTGTTACTCTCAAAATAAACTCAAAGAAAAATTTTAATAATGAATTTAACTTACCAGCTGGAATAGAATTTTCCTGGATTACAGGTTCACATTTTAAGGGGGTCAGAGCATTTTTATCACTCATTCCACTTCCCATTCCATTTTTCGCATTATTATTTCCGTTACTGCTCGAACTTGTTTTGGAATGATCTTCATCGTCACTGCTCAATGTCAAAATTACAGGCTCTTCCACTTTGGCTCTTGTCGATCTTCCTCGTCCTCTTGTTGCACTGTGAGATCCTCTTCCGCGCATCACATGACCCTCGCCACGATTAACTGGTGTAAGATTTGTTTTCATTGGTGGAACTTTTTGGACTAACTGTGTCATTTGTCGCTTTTGCCCATCTGGAGTTTGTTGTCCAGTCATTGGGGTTAATTGTCTTGGAATTTGATTTGGTTGAGCGACAGGCAATATTTTCACTTCACCTTTGAAAACTCGCTTGCAACGTTGACATTTTGCATGATCATAGGAATTGGCACCACAATGATTACAAACAGCGAGGTAGCCTTTAACGAATTTCGGTTGTGGTTCGTCTTTTTTCGCCGAATTATCAGGTGTTTGAAGTTTCTTATTTGCAGATAATTGAGATTGCGGGAATTGACCTTTATTGCCAGTGTTTGGTCCAGTAACGATCATTTGTTGTGGTTGTTGCTGCTGCTGAACTGGTTTCAGGGTATTTTCGGCAGATGCGATTAACTCGTTTGAATCTTCATTCGAAACTCCAACTGTCACAACATAATCAATATCAGCTCCAGGATTTGATATACACCGAATATTTGAGTCATTTGAAAATGGCACTCCAACCTGCTCTAACAGCTCTTGCACCGTACAAGTTTCTCTGGGAAGTGTAAAAGTAATGAGACGTTGTTCTCCACTTTGTAAGATCACCAACATTTTTGCACTTTCACGATCCGTAGATTCGTCAGACGACCGTGATGAAATACTAGAAGCAGACCGAATTGCTGTTTGTGGTCCTGTAACTGATTTTTTGGATGTTGAATGTGCAAGCATTTCTTGGGCGCCTCGTTTCATCGTGGCTCCACGTTGTTGAAATTCTTCATCAGCTGCTTCGGGTCCCTGTTTTTGTACAATTACCGCTGTAATACTACTTTCAATGTCATCCATATCATCACCACCTACAGCTTTTGTACTTTGAACCGGCTGTTGCGGATTCACAACTTGTGGATTTGGAACCTGACTCTGAACATATCGATATTGTGGTACATGCGTTTGAGTTACCTGTCCTTGAGACGATTGAAGGACGAGTTTTGGCCCTGTATGCATTCGAATTTGAACATTATTCCCAATTTTTTGTACAATTCCACTTTTTTGCTGTTGTTGAATTTGTTGTTGTTGTTGCAGCTGTTGTTGTGGTAAGGCCTGTCGTGGGGTTGTCAATCGATAAACAATTGGTTTTTGTTGGTTTTGCACTGTTTGAGGAGTTGGTTGTTGCAACCCAGTATTTTGATTTACTCGAGGTTGCCGAGGACCTTGATTACGTGGATTACGAGGTCGATGTGCACGTTGACGCACCGGCTGAGCAGGTGTCTGTGGTTGGATATGAGTTTGCATCTGAAATTACAATTAAATTAATACCATGAACAAATAAAACTAAATTTTGTCTTACCTGTGTCGGAACTTGTAATCTCTGGATCTGACCTTGCATTTGAGGTCTTGCCACAATTCGAAGTCCTGTCGGAGTAACTTGTTGCTGCTGTTGCGGTTGTTGTTGGATAATTTGTTGGGCACGAACTTGCGGACTTTGGATCATTTGTGGTCTTTGTTGAAAAACAATCCTTTGTGGTTGTGCTTGAATTTGATAGTTTTGCGATGGAGGAGATTGATAAATTATTCGAGTTTGAACTTGTTGTTGCTGGTCTTGTGGTTGAATTTGGTTGATCAAATATTGTGTTTGGGGTTGGGCTACATAATATTGCTGTGTCGTTTGACCTGTACCTGGTTGTTGGTGCAACAGAATTTGTTGAGGTTGATGCAAAATCACTTGTTGATTTTGCTGGATCTGGGTTTGAGATTGATTTATTACCACTTGTGGTTGTTGTTGTTGTGTAGGTGCTTGGGATTGCACAACCTGTGTCTGAACTTGCGTTTGTTGTTGCTGCTGTTGCAAATGAATTTGTTGATTATAAGCAGCTTGGGCTTGTTCTTGAGGAGTTTGAAGTTCTAAAATGTACTGAGTTTCGGGTGCACTTTCTTCCTGCTGCTGCTGTTGTTGTTGTTGCTGCATAGCAGGATGCTGATAAACGACATGATGTGGCTGCAAAACATTCCCACTCCCATCGTCAGATTGCTGAATTACATATTGTGTTTGGTGCTCTTGTGGTTGATAAATTTGAACTTGTTGCTGATGACCAACCGATCCCGTAACTTGTTCAGGAGATTGAACTTGGATTATTTGTTGTTGTCCGTATTGAACGCCAGAATCATTGACAACCAATTCATAGCTAGGATACATTCGTTTTAGTTCATCATTATCAATTACTTGAAAAAATTGTTGGCCATTCATTTCTGCCATATTAAAAATCTGGAAAAAAATAAATTTTGCATTTTATTAATCAGGTATAATTTTTTTTTTTTGATTTTGACAGCTCAACAATTCCACTTAGATTTGTGCTAAAATGCCACAAAAATTCATAATTTCTTGTATTTTAACACTCAATTACTAAATTTAACACAATTATATGTCATTTCATTGAAAGATCTTTCGATTTGTTTGAATAAAATATCAAATTTTATGAAAATTCAAATTCACTAAAAATACTCACCTACATAAAAATATTTCCTTAAAATTTTCTTAAAAATCTTATTTTGCCACTTATCTACACCTAATCACTAGATAAATCGTCAAATTTTCTTCAAAAATAACATATTTTTATTAATAAATAATAATCTTTTCCTATAAAACTTTTTGGTTTTTTACTTTTCAGTAAACAAACTTTTACTTCTTCGTTCTTTGTATAAAACCAAATTTCATTGCGTTAAAATGGATTCCAAGCGTGTCTGTACGTAAAACTATTGTGTATCTATAGAACTGGTCCGTACCTTTAAAAAATCAACAACGAGCGACTATTTAACTTGTATTTCCTTTAAAACCGTTGGGTAATTGGAAGTGGGTGTGGCATTAAACGTTATTTATTCATTTTCTCATTCATAAATTTGATATTTTTATTGAGAAAATTAAAAATTATTTCAATTTGAGGTGAAATTTTATTAGTGGTACTAGTGGGAAATTTTGTTTGTCAACAAATTATCAGCTGATTGCCATGTAGAACGCCGGTAAAGTTTGGAAGATGAGCGACAATTTTGTGTAATAGTGTATGTGCGACTTTTACCTACATGGATTTCCAATGTGAATGGAATTTCATGTAGGTTGAATGGAAAGTGATAATTTTTGATTGAATCAGGGGCGGAACGTAAGAAATTTGTGAGAAACAATTGAAATATGAATAACGATGTTTTATTAAAAATTTGTTCAGGAAATATTTGATGATAAATATTTTATTTAAATTAACAAAAAAGAGAAAAACAGTTAAAAAACCAGATTTTGGAATGAAAATTTTGAAATTAAAAATCAAGTATTGGTGTAACTGGACAAATTGACTTTTGGCACTTTATCTTTTAGCAACGGTGGACGCCTTTTCGTTAATGTACACAACATAATCAATTTCAGCTCTAGGATTTGATATACACCGAATATTTGAGTCTTTGGAAAATGATACCCCAACTTGTTCTAACAGCTCTTGTACCGTACAAGTTTCTTTGGGAAGTGTAAAAGTAATGAGACGTTGTTCTCCACTTTGTAAGATCACCAACATTTTTGCTCTTTCACGATTAGTAGCAAAATCTTGTGATCGTCTTATTATTATGTGCTTTGCTTCTTCAATAACTTCATCAGGTTTTTCTTTTACTCCATCACTGTTAATAGCATTTGAGTCTCGAACTGCCACTACATAAGAAATATCGGCACCACGATTATAAATGCATTGAATTTGTGCTTCATTCGAAATTAAAATCCCAATTTGTTTTAACATTTCTCTAACTGGACTTGCGTTTCTCGGGATTTCAAATACAATTAGACGTTGCTCACCATTGTGAAATATTATAAGCATTTTACCAATTTCCTGATCAGTAGATGCTGGATGAATTGTAAAAATTTCTTGTTGTTCGGATTTAATAGAATTTTCTTGTCCAATGGTCACAACATAATCAATGCCACTTCCTGGATTTGAAATCCACTGAATATTCGATTTCCAAGAAAATGGAACTCCAAATTTTGCTAACAGTTCTTCCACTGTATAATTTTCTCCTTCTAAGGTCCCTGAAATAAGACGTTGTTCTCCACTCTGCAAAATTACTAAGATTGTCGTAGTTTTTCGATTAGAGGCTATTTGAGACGGTTTAACTTGAATATTGAAAACTAAGCGTATTGGTGTTTGCTGGCCTATCGTAATTTTTTTTTTGTTATTTATATATTAAATTACGCTAAAATGACAAAATTCTTCGTTACCTGGAAAAGTGGAAATGGCGTCATTCATTTTATCGTCGAAAGTTTGTCACGTCTAACATTAAAATTAATCAATTTTGATTTAATTTAATTATTTTAGTCGCTTATTATCTTATCTTATCTATCACAAAACAGTTCTAACAAAACCAACGGTAAAGCGACATTTGAATTTTATTTCCTTCCAAAATTTAAGTTGATTTGTAATAGGTATAATATTTGCATTTATCAGAAAAAAAATTGCATGTAAAAATATTCTTAGTGGTACTACTAGGAAATTTTGTTTATCAACAAATAATCAGCTGATTGCCATGTAGAATGCCGGTTTTTCTGGAAGATAGGCGACAAAAATTATGTAATATTCGACAATCACCTACATGGATATTCAAATCAAATGGAATTCCATGTAGACCGAATGGAAAGAAGAAAATGTAAATCAGTTTACATGGGAAAATTAAATTTTCAAAGGGATTGTAAAAATATGGAGCCAACATATCAAATTTGGGAATAAAATATCAATTTGTTTCAGAATATATGTGTTTTAGGAATAAGGGCCAGATTTGAAGTGGCGAAACGAAAATTATCTAGTATATAGAGACAATTTGGAGACAATGAGAGAATTTTGTGTACAACGGGAGAATTTTGGAGACAATGAACGACTTTTATTGAAATCATTACTAATTTTTTTTTTTTATTTTATTAATAGTTATCGCAAAACAACAGATCAAGCTCGTTGAGGATCCAATTTTTTTGAACCCGATCCAAAATTGGATCCTCAACAAGAACAAGGAGCTTCAGAAACGCCATTTTGAGGAAATTATTGAATTTACCGTAAATATTTTTTTTATTAATATTATTACTATTATATTTTAGGAAGAAGAAGCAGAACCAGAAGCAGGACCGAGTAAAAAAATGAAATTTTTGTAATTAATTAATTAAAACTAAAGAAATGTCAGAAATGTCAATTAAGCAGCAATAGGTTAAAAAAGCACTTACATGAGCGAAAAAATTTCAACAATTTATTTATAAGCTATAAAAAAGCTTTTAGCCATTCAAAGTTTACTTGTCTTGTGCAAACTCACAACCAATAGACATGACAAATTCAAAAGTTTTTCATTTACTAGCAAGCTTAATCTTTTTGGCTATTTGCTCTCCAATTTTCGGTTGCTACTGTAAGTCACTTATTTTAGTTTTTATCTAAAATCTTATCCAAATAAATCGATTTTAGTGATACAAGGAGATCATTGTAACGGTGGATGGGATCCAAGAATTGGTGAAATGGCTACAACTATTATCAATCCAATGAGTTGGCTTAGATTTGCGTTCAAAAAATACAATAATGTTGAAAATGATACAGAAGAAATAATTGAATACACTTTTTGATGTAAAAATAATTGAAACAAAATTCTTAAAAATAATGCTTTAATAGTGATGCAAAGAGTAAATAAATAAATAATTTATATATTTGTTTTCATCCTTTATTTGAGGCAGCAAACACTAACGGCCGCACACAAAAACACTTTTCTTGAGTACAAAATGCAATACTTCCAGGAATTTGCTTATTTGATTTACATCGATTGGCACAAGCGAATGTTGGTCCCCAAAATCCACCTCCGGACATACATTGATGCGCCAAAGGGATTTGAGCCTCTAAAGAAAAAAGGTTAAAATCGCATTTTTGTAATGAAACAAACAAGTACCTGTAAATTTTAATATTCCAAATCCAAAAATGATAAAGATGAGAAACAAAACGATACGCTTAAGGTCCATTTTAAATTAAAAAAAATTTCAACTCAACTTTTGATAGTTATGACACGACTAATTGGTTCTTACTCTCAAAATTTAATTCTTGCCAATTTTTTTGTCATTTTTTATTTTTTTTTTATTCTTAATTTAGTAATGACCACTTATAAAGATGACTAATGATAAAAAAAATCATATGAAGGAAAATTAAAATACTGAACAGCACCTATTTTATTTTAAATTAATTAATTATACATTTCAATTCAAATTTCATTCGCACCGTGACTGATTTTATGATATAATTATGAAAAGATTAATGATTAAATAATTATACATCAAAATTAACTAAAACGATGTAATGTTCATATTATGTCAGGATATTGGCTGGTGTCGAAATGGGATCATAACGGCAATTAACTTTGTTTTATTGCTGATAATCCTAAGATTCAAATGAATCGTCAACAAATTTGTACATTTGAAGGTAATAAAAAAATCATAAAAATAATTTCATGATAAGAATCCAGTAAATTTTATAAATATTCGAAATTTTACTTGCATTTCTTTCCTTGGTTTTCAAATAAAATGTCTCAAAAGAATTTTTTCGCATTTTTTTTAAATTAACAATGAAATTAAATATATCTTTAAGTGTAAAATTCTGCATTTTAACAGCTTGTTTCTTTCTTTTATTTGAATTTGTTTGTAAGATATTCAAAGTGAATTTTTCAAAGTGAAATAATTTTGTAAAAACTTTCCATTAATCAACTAGCTCTTCAGATACCGGTGCGTCATCAGTGTTTATTAATGTTCAGGAATCCGGAGACAGGTGGTGAGGTTTGGGGTCCAACTTCAGAATGTGCCGATCGTTGTGCCAAAAATGCAGCTCTGAAAAATTCAACCTCAAAATACAGTCTCTCATCGTGTACAATGAATAAATGTTGGTGTCTAGAACGACCGATCATCAAGGGATTTCGTTACTATAAAACTAAGAAACCAAAATTGAAGGAATTGGAGTCTGGTGCCAGTAGAAAAACGTTAAGAAAAAAATTTGAAATTTATTGTATGTTACTAGCCATTAACCGTGTAATTCAAGTTGTATGATAAATAAAATGGGTGTGCTGGATTTGGTGCCCTACACAAAAAAAATCATACATTTTTTGCTGAACTCGAATTTAGAGCTAATTCAGGTTAATGACCTTGAATTTTAAGCCCATCATATAATAAGAAAATAGATTATGTCATAATTAGAATCTTTTAGAATCTTAAATGTAATGATAACGTATGAATTTAAATTAATTTAATGACAGAATCGTCTACAGCTGCAGTAGGGCAATTGAACTCTTGTTTATGTTTTCAAATCATATTACAGCGTCATTTTCATATTTCTATCTTTAATTTTTCAATTAGTTTTATTATTTTCTATCAAGATCGAGATAAGAGTAAAGAATGTTCCAGCAAAAATGGAGAACTTCGATGTAAATCGCAGGGTCATTTCCATTTACTTATTAGTTTGAGTTCATTCTTATGAGATATTCCCATATTCAACATAAAAAAAGACTCCGATGACCCACCTGGAGTTATGCAGGGAACTGATAACGGCGATAGATCGTCTTTAATAGTGTATTTTTTTCTTACGAAATGTGCTAGTGATGATAAATGTTGACTATCTCAATCCTATTGAAACTAATCATGTTTTTTTTTATAAGAAGGAAGTGCTCTCTTCATTTAATTTGATATGAAAATAAACTTTTGTGATTTTAATCAATAAAAACAGTCATTGAGTTACAGTGAGAGAGAGTGAGAATGGGCAAATCATCAAAATAATTTTTTATTTTATTTGTTTAAATTGTAGGCCATTACAAATAACTTTTTTTTTGCATACGATATCTGAAAGGGGTTTCAAGAGTAGGCGAAAAATGTGTTTTAGTGAATTTTGAGCCTTTGCAATGAATTTCATGCCTGATTTTCAGTGGCGTATCTGTACGTCACGTTCGTTCAATTCTGATTAAGGGGGTAAGAAGTTAAAACTTGACAGTTTATTTTGTATAGATACACATACGGAAACTTCAAATCGTCAAACGTAATGATGGATAGTCAAACTATTACCTGCTGACCAGGTGCCTCGATTTGAGATAGTGAAATGCTTCCCTTCAAGTTGGTGCCTAGTCTTGATAAAAAAAGATCAAACCAAGTACTCTTAAACATTAACTCTTAACCTTCATCCTGTCGTTAGTTAAAAGCTTGGTTCGCTTTTAGGGGATTTGAAATTCGAAAAGATCGGTTACTATAAATTTTCTGTTTGAAACATACTCAGATGACAGTGTCTTGTAAAATTGAATTGCACCAATTAAATAAAAAAATTAACGGCTAAAAATTTATTTTATAAAGTTAGAGGGACTAAAAAATCCCTGGACAGGATGAAGGTTTTTATATATTGGGTTTAACGGGCTTTGTTTTTAAATATTACATTGGATCAGACATAAAAAAGGGGAACACTGTAAATGGAAGGTCGATCACCCGAAAAAAACAACCGATTTGTAAAAAAAAACTAAAAAATAATTTGAAATGGCCTTATTAAATAATCTCGTTAAATCTTGAAATATTATTCCAGTTATGTCAAGATTTTGTTTACAAGTACAATAATAAAAACAAATTTACGAATCTAATAAAAAGGGTAAGTGGATTTACAAATATTAGCTAATGTTGCTAAAATAAAATGTCATTGAATATAAGTTTAAATTAATATTTCTATTATTTAATAAGAGTAGACTAAAAATACCATCAGGTATCTCTTAGAAATATAAAATGATTCTTGTATTTAGTTGAGTAAAATGAACTCATCTGAAAAAAACAGGATTGTTTTTACAAATTTTGTACTTTTTGATTAAACTATGTCCTTTTCAATCAAATTTTCACCTAATTTTTTTTCTTTTTTCAGTTTCAAAGATCCAAAATAATTTTATTCTTAACATAATTTTTTGAATAGTAGTCGTCGGCATGTCTCACAAAGATTTTTATAAAGTAATTTTATTAATTTATTTGAAGTTGATGCAAAAAAAAATAACATGAATAAAGAAAGTTCATGAGTCAAATAAAATACGAATGTCTCACGAACTTTTATGAGATTGTCTAGAAAGATCGATCCAAGTACGAGGGTATAAATGGCAAGAAGGCGTAACATAAAAGTCAGTATTATTGGAGATTGTGTGAAGAAATAAAGCTCAATTACAATTAAAAAAAATTTAAAAATATATCTGATCAAGCAGAAAAAAATTTTTTTTGAAGACATTGAAACATTGAAATTGCATCATAATAAAAAATGAGAACAAAGTTATTGGTTTTGTTTGAAATTTTAACACTAACATTAGTTTTATTTTTAACATGTTCTGGTAAATTAATTGAAAACTGATAGATTCAATTGAAATGAAAGCATAACCGTCGTATTTTCGCATTTCATTTCAGATGCTCAAATTCCGAACGCCCATATCTGTTCATATTCAAGTGGAACTTGGGCTCCATCGTTTGAATGTCTGGAGAGATGTATGAAAAATCCAAAAAGAAAACATAGTTTAGCCGTATGTTCGATGGAGAAATGTTTCTGTAAGCAACCTTTGGCAATTCCAAGAGGTCGAAAGCGAAGAGAAATTGAAGAAATGGAGAAAATTCAGAATTACATATTTTGATTTCACTTTAAAAATGTAAAAAAAAACAAATTTAGTCACTAGAATTAAAATGAAATTTAAAATTTAAGTTTAAGAAAATGTTTAAGCTGCGTACTTAAAGTTACAATAAATAATTTAAATCAATTTCTATTTTCAATGATATGAGAATTGGTTTTTGATTCCTATTTAATGATTTTTTTGTTAAAAAGACTCTCAAAACCATTTCAACGTCCAATTTGAATAAGATTAAGGCCATGCACCTCGTTGAATCATCACAATCGTCATCACCATTGAAAGAAAAAAATATGAGCTGATAAAAAAAAATCTCTTCCTATTTGAAGCTTCAAGGTTGAGAATTTCTCTAATTCGACTGTTTTCCAAAGAAAAAGTTCAACCAGATCAAAATATTTTTTAAAGAAATATCTCAATAAAAATATCGGCGTAATTTCTTTGAATCCGCATAAGAAAATTATTAATTTGTTTATCAACTTTGTATTTCAAGAATATTCTTAATATATTTCTCTTTCCTTATACTCGTTAATCAAATCATCTCTTTTATCATTAATGAGCTCAATTGAGTTCAAAATTTAAATTTAATGGAATAAACATTGAACATTGTCAGTTTCGTATAAATTTGAGATTATCTTTGTCTGGAAGATCAGTCACAGTGAATACTTCAAGAAGAAAAGTCATAAAAAAAGTTTTTTTGAATTGAAATAATAAAACGTTGAAATTCAAATAATTTGCATTGAGTAAATCCTATTAAAATAAAAATCATTCCAAAAATGAAACTAAGACTAATCGTGATCGCTACAATTTTGATTATAGTCACATCATGTTTACTAGGAAATACAAGTAAATTACCCGAAACTTAAAAAAGAAATGTTTCTAATGATTTTTTTTGTTTATGTTAAATGAAAATTAGATGCTCAAGTGCCAAATGCCCATCTGTGTGAATATACATCGACAGGATGGAGTCCTACAATTGACTGCCTTGAAAGATGTATGAAAAATCCAAAGAAACGAAATAGTCTGGCATTTTGCTCACTAGAAAAATGTTTCTGTAAAAAACCTTTAGCAATTGGACCAAAAAATTGATTTCATTTAAAAATTGAATTTAGTATAAGAAATTTTGAATTTTTATTGTTACATATTTATTTTAAAAATATTTTTTTTCTTAAGTAAGAACTTAATTTATGTAAATAAATAGTAAGAATCATATTTACTCTACTTTAGCATTAATCAAATCCTTAACCCTATCAGAAATTTTAACCTTTCCAACGGCTGCAGGTAAATCAAGTTTTTCTAAATTCACATCCATTAGAAGTCTGTTTAACGCTACCCTCAAATACGCCACATATTCCATTAAATCTGTATTTTCTGTAGTATTTTCAATGACAACTGCTTCTTTAAATGACACATCTGTTTCTTCTAAGGGTTTCGTCACATGTTGTGATTTTCTCTTTCTGCTAGACGATGAGCTCTGAGATGATGAACTTGATGTTGATGGTGTTTTGGATACTTCAATGGTGGGTTGTGATTTTACATCCTTGCTAGTTCCCTGGGGAATTGATACTCTTGGAGGGACGATTTTAATTCGTTGCCCTGTTGGAAGTCTCTTATATCGAATTTGGCTTGGACGTCCTCTTAATGGTTGGATGGTTCGTGAAGATGCCAGTGTTTTGACCTCAGTTATTTTAATTGGTAAGACATCACTTTTGGGTTTTTTGTTTGAGGCTGAAATCTGTGGATAGAAAAGAAAATTGGAAATATTTTTATGAAATTATCATTTTTTTCCTTTTATTGGCTTCAGTCAGCTTTGATGTTAAATGGGTATGCACAATAAACCAATTTAAAAGACTTTGTGCTGATTCAAGGTCTGAAGGTCTTTGTGGAGACCGCCCTTTAAATCTTAATGAAAATAACTTACCTTTTCAGCTTCATCAGGTGATGGCAATTTTGATTCTTTTTCAATCAACTTTTCAACATCTTCAAATTCATCTTCTGATAAAATTATTGGCTCCTCATTTGTTGAAGTCATTTTAATTTCAATTTATTTTGAAGATTGAATTATTATTTTTTATTTTTATAAACAACAAGGCCGGTTTTATGTTTGTTTCATTTTCAAATGTAAACACAAGCGAAATTTCATTAAAGTGGCACTTTACACAACGGTTCAAACGATTTATGTTTATAGAATCACATTTTTTTAATTCAACAGCAATAAAACAAAACAAATTAAATTAAATTCAAATTAAGTCATTTATTTATTTGATTTTAATAGCTTACACATTATTTTAAGTTTATAGTACATTTTATGAGAAAAATTTATCCCATCACCATCTAGAAATATTTTTAGTATAAATTTAGAAACATTTTCAATGCGAGTCACTTAACTATAAAATATTTTAGTAGTTTCGTTTTCTTTCTTAAAATTAGATTCGAATAATAAATACATATTCGTTCAATGTTCACATAAATCAGTCATTTTCCTGTAAAAAAGGGGGCCTGTTTTCAATTAAGTGCCAGTATTACCGCATCCAAGCATTAAATAGCCAATTATATTCTCACATGTCTGATTTTTCATCCTTAGAAAAGTGTTCAGAAAAAGTTCAGAAAAGTGTTCGTCAGCCCAATGCCACAGCTACTCACTCTGGAATTGGGATATTGGTTTTTGGAACATCCTTCTGAACAAGGATAAATTTCATAAATTAAAATTTCATCGATAAATTTTTCTAAAATCATACTAAAATCATATCTAGACGGTGCAATATCAAAATTGTGTGAGAAATTATTTTTCTTTTTCTACTATTGGCTATTATTTGTCACATTTGTGTACAAATTATCAAAGCTTGGATTTTTGGGTAGTACTGGTGGCTAATTGTCATAATTCTGTGGATGGTGTTTCTTCCGATTGAGCTGAGGTAAGATTTTTTCCAACAAGTGTTCCATCAAAACGAATATTCATACAATTAGCATTCCCTTTTTCATCGTGATATCCAATCGATCGGTAAAATGGAATTAATTTGTCTTTACAGTTGAGTGTCATCTTATAAGCACCCAAATACTCGGCAAGAAGGGATACTGTTACGACGATTCTAAGAAATAAATGAAAATTTAAATAAAATTGAGCATTTTTCAGATTTTAGCTAAACTTACAATTTTCCCAATTGCTTTCCGCGATATGTGTCATCAACAACAACGTCCTCGAGTTGTCCTCTCTAATAAAAAATTATAATTGAATTTAAATTTTTCTTTTTAATTAAAATAATTTGAATTTAACTCACAATGGCACAATTTCGAATAAATTTTCGTTCCAATACAAGAGTTGCACTTCCAATTATCTTATTTTTTCGTGTGTCTTCTATAACGGTCACATAATAATCGCCACTTGCCCTCATCTGAGCAAATCTATCTGAAATTTACAGGAAAAAATTCAATTAAATTTCTTATCTCTTTTTCAATTTAAAATAAAAGAAGATAAACAAAAACAAAATTCATATCTTACTAAGAAATTGTGGTAATGTGATATCACCAACTGTTGTCAATTGTGATAAGAGTTGCAAGAAACCACGATTATAGTCACCATCTTGTAGGGGTCTTACTTTCATCCAGGTCTCTCCAGGAGCTGCCGCTGATATGAAAGGATTAAACTTTGCCGGTGAACGATGAAAATCCAATTTCAATAAGATGTTTGGATCGTAAAGGGACAGCTCGCTCTAAATATTGATGCAAAAAAAAAAAAATGAAATCAAAAGAAGAACAATGAAAAAAAAATACCGGTTTCATAGATAAATTTTTAAAATCAATCAACGGTTAATTTTTGTAAAGAATGACCTTGAAGGGAAACAACTTTCAAGATTGAAATTATTCAAAAAAGAATAGAAGAATTCAGCACATAAATCGATAAAATTTGAATTGAATTGAATGAAACTTAAATTTAAATTCATAAAATCTTTTTACTTAGTAATTGAATATGAAAATTAGAAATCTTAGGGCCTGCTAATTTAAATATTTTCGAAAAAAAACCTGTTTAATTTAAATGAATTCCTTAATTGGAATTTTCTTTCAAAAAAATATATTCTGTCACTTAGCATCTCATTTTCTTGGCAAACAAACCTCTTGCTTGGAAGGCCCCATTTTATGTTTCTTCAAAATGTTTTGAGTGAAAATTCCTTGAATCTAAATTTTTTGTAGACGTTGCAAATACACCGCAACTAACAACTTTCAATTTTTATTTAATATTTGTTTTTGTTATTATTATATTTCGTATCGTGTCACGTTCAGAACTGTACTGGTATCAGATGTTGCATTGTATTGTAAATTTTATGATACTAGTGAGTGAATGAAATGACACAATGAATATTTTTTGTATTGTTGCCATTGAAAAGAATGAGATGAATGGATTTTTGATGTGGAACCTTAAAAAATACTCATGAAATTTCATTTTTCATTTATTTTATTTTAATTTAATGGAAAATGAAATCTTATTTGAATCAATTTTAAAAAGTGTGCAACGTGAGTAAAAGTAAAAAGCTTATTCGCTTAAATTATCTTCATTGTTATTAAAATAATACTCCTCCAAGTTAATTGGGTATGTGATTAATTTCGGTGCTAAAAATCCGCCACTTGAACTTCTCCCTCTAAATTGAAATCCCAGTCCGGATAATGCCCGATCCACAGATTTGAGTTCAAGGAGATCAATAAATGGTGTCAAGGGAACAATTTCTTCTTCCAAATCCCAATCTGAGCATTTTCCAAAGCTTACGACATGTATATTCGGCACCTTTTTATGATTTATGTATTTTGTAGGACTTTCATATGTTTGCGTATAGCACTTATACGTGTCATTTGTCTCTACGTGAACCTTAGGCAGGATTTGGCCAGTTTCAGGATTAAACTCATTGAAAATAACTTGAAGTTGAAGTGTCTTGTAATTCATATCATCTCGTTTAAATTGAATTCCTGTTGTAATGAAATTTGGATATTTACTTCGATTTAACGTGATATCATTCACATAAATTCCACTAAAATCATAAGTGATGGCAAAACTTGAATTTTTGTAAATAGATGATGGCAGTTTCTTCCAATACGAAATTGAACTGTTGATTTTACCATCGGGAAGGAGTTTACTTTGATGAATTTGAGGACAAAAAATACCGTTTTCAAGGACAAATCTTAATCCTGTTACAACCATATTACGATCGACATCTGATGTCAAAAGTTCTGAACAAAAATATCGTGGTTGTCCTGCTTCAGTCATTGTCACAGTTCCATTGCAATCTCGTGTCCTTGAAAAACTCGAGTTAAACATCATTTCATAACTTTTTCCTAATTCATGGATTTTTGGGTCAGGTCGTGACATGTAACGCTCTCCAATTTTTATGAAAGGTTCCATTTTAAGTAAAGCAAATGAAATTCTTTCAGCAAATCCGTTTGTTGCAATTTCTACTTCAGTTATAAAATTACCACGATCTTGTACTATTTTGACATAATACGCAAATTGTTGCATCAGGTATGCCTTCAATTCAACAGCAATTAAAGAGACATAAAAGTTGTACAATGCATTCTGAATTGACTCGTAGGTGGTATCAAAAGCATCTTCTTTCATAATACGATCACTCACCAAACTAAAATAACCATCGTTATCAATGTAAACGACACCATGAAATTGCCTGATGATTTTCTCAATGGGTGAAATTCCGATTGTGAGCTCATCTACAAAGGCATTGATTGTTTTATTATCCAAATTGTAAATATTTTCTGCCATTTCTAACATTCGCGAGTAATCCACATCAATCCCTGCTTGAATTTTCCGTACAGTTTGAGCAATTAATTTGAACTCCATATCGTCTTGAATTTCAAAAACAACTCGCTCAATGCGATCCAATGAGTTTTGTATCTCACCTTGAACTGCATCAATTCTTTCATTTACGAATTGCAGGTTTTTCTCTAGATCTTCTGGTTTGTAGTCACCCATCCACCATCCGTTATAATCCAATTTTATGGTTTCATATTCTGGGATATCAATTCCAAATACTTTCAGCATAATTGCACGACAAATTGTGTCTTCGATGGGCACGGGGAAGAGATACGTTGATGTGGGTTCAAATAATTTTATAAAAATTATCATGAAATACAAAATTTTTAGATTTTCTTTCATTTTAATTTTAATTTACTCTGATTTTGTTTGTAACGATTTAAATTGACAACGTGAAATGAATTCTATTAGAATTGTGTTACAGATTTTATATGAAATTTCATTTAATGCTATCAGTTTAGATTTAGATATAGATTAATTTTTACCTGATTTTGATTTAATTAGATTTGGGTTATCTTTTTAGTGAAACTGGTGTCTTTGATTTATTTCAATGAAAAAAATTCGTTTCAAGTGGTATTCAAGTAAGTGCAAAATTTATTTATTTTTTTTTATATAAATTACTCTTCGGATGATTCAACATCATCAATTGATTCATTTTCATCTAATGCAAAACGACGTTTACGCCCGGCTCCGATTGCTCCGCCCAAATTTGAAGCAGCTTGATTGAGGGTTTCCATGCCACGTTGTGGTATTTGAAGAAAACCATTTGCAACATTTTGTGCAATTTCAGGTCCTCTATTAAACAAATTTGTGAACAAATCCAATCCAGGTATATTTGGGATAAAACTTGGACGTCTAGTTGTACTTTGTGGAGTTGGTGGAGTGGTCGAAGGTGTCGTACTTGGTGCAGGTGTGGTTGGTTCAGGTGATGCAGCTTCAGTTGATGAAGCGTCTTGACCCAAAACATGATCAAATGATGAAATTAAAGCAAATGCCAAATAAAATTTAAAATTCATTTTAATAGTATTTTCCTGACGACCTTCAATGAAATTCAATGCAACTGGAGTGCTATCCATTGAACGTTAACCACAATTTTTATACAAAAACCGTTTTCTGATAATTCAAGGGCCATAATTAACTTGGTATGATAAAATAAGTGACAAATTATTTTACTACATGCCATTAAAACTCTAAAAATATTACTTCAATTTGACATTTTAATTTATTCATGATAATAATTTTTTCGGTTAAGGTTCAAATGGGTTCATACTTCAATTGTAAAATTAAAATAAATTAATGGAGACGCCTTGTTTTTCTTTTGTTTTAAAAAAAAACAATTAATTTTATCCCATTGCTTCACAATAACATGAATCGTCATTACATTTAGCAGCTAATCCGGCTAATAACGATCCTTGACTGTATGAAAGACAGCGTTTTTTGCATGCCTCTGTTGGTCCATATGAGAAAAGTTTACTCACTTTACGTTTACATGCAAAAGACTCATCGTCACTTTTGTCTGTCACTAAAAAAAAGACATTGCATTAAAATAAAATTTAATTTCAATCATAATTTACTATTCATACCAGAAGCTGCTTTAACAGACATTGATAAAAAGAAACAAAATAGCATTAAAATCGTAAAAATGGTGTTGAATTTCATGGTGCCTTAAATTTTTCCTGAATATTTTACTCAATTTAAATTGTTTTTTGATAATAATCTGAATTGAAGTTCAAAAACAACTAGAAGTGATCGTTCAATGTATAATATTTTTTGTGTCTATTTAATTTCTCTGAGTCAGTTTCTCAGTCTCAAATGCAAGTAAAATAAAATAAAAATCCATGGAAAGATAATACAGAAGTTACAAAAATATGATTTATTTCATTAATATTCTCAACTCAAAGCTAATTATCATATTTTGCAAGTATAGAGCGAGTGATTGTGTTTTTTTTATTTATTATTGTTATTATTATTTTTTGTCAAGTTCAAGTCTATGAATATGAGTTTTGTAAATGAATTGAGACAATGTAAAATACAATGAATATGTTTGTTTTATCATGTTTTCGTTCAATCCAAAGTGTTTAAATTAAAAATTCAGGTTTGTTAAATAAATTTCTCGAGGAAACATGAGCTTCGAATATTTACTCAATTTTTTGAAAACTTGATGGTAGAATACAAACTCTGACATATCGACCATGAGTTATGCTATGATGCTATTCATGAGACTAACGCAGATACCATCAATGGAGGGCTTTAAGACTAGCAGGTGGCTTCATCATGTCAACTCGAACAAATGCAATGGAAATATTAATGGGTTTCCCCACTGTCTGTAAGATTTTCTTACTTGATGAGTAATTTTATTTTGTCTGCCTTAATGAATTCGAAAGTCATACGAAGAGCTAGCTAGTGTTAATATGCATCACCCCGACTTGTGGAGTTTTTGCAGTTGAAGTCGCTGCTCTCACTGCTTATGCAACAAAAGTCCATGTATCACTTTGAGTTTGAAGTCTTGATGACTATACCGGTGAATGACGAGACAATCTTACATGCACTCGAAAAGGTTCTTAAGAAACTGTACCCGGCTATAATTCAGTCCGCTTTTTTGCAGTGTAAAGAAAATGCGAGCCCTGATCTTGTCGTCTACACAAATAGATCACTATCAGATGAAGGTGCTGGCTTAGGAATTTTTAATCCCAGTACTTCAAATACAAGTGTGAGTTGCCCATCGTCAGCATCCATATTTACTTGTAAGATCGTTGCAATTAAATTGGCATGTGAGTCATTTTTTGATTTAAGTGAGGGTCAAACTGTCCTTTTGATAACAGATAGCCTGAAAAGTGTCTTACAGACTGGAAAAAAGTGTACATCCGTGTGTTTTTGAAATCAAGAAACTATCTGAACAATGTAGGTGTAAGCACTGTTACCTCGTGGGCTCCCTCACATAGTGGTTTACATGACAATGAAATTGCAGATAATCTGACAAAGACAGGCACGCTTGTTGAGGATAGGGCGAATCAGTTCCCATATTTTAATGATTTCAGGCCTCTGTTGAGGCAGCTATCCAAGGTAGAATGGCGTCTTAATTACTGAATAGGGCGTTACGCATATTCTATCTCTCCAAAAGTCAACACTAAAAAAAAAATCAAATAAAAAGACCCGGACCAACCATAGTATTTCTTTGACAACGAAGAAGCCATATTTTATTCAACATTAAATACCATACATTTTATAAAAAATTTGCAGATATGAAATTTTAATGTTCATAAAAACCTTGACGACCTATCACTTCCTGAATTTTGTAAATAGAAAAAGATAAGCTGGTGATTTTTTTAAATAAAAATATTATTGTTTTGGTCAGTTGATTACATCACAAGCAATCCTCTTAAATTGAGAGCCGTGTGATTTAAAATCTCTGAAAACCACTACAATAAAACTTATGTTATCAAAATGTTCTCGTAAAATCTTTAGCAAAATAATAATCAAATATTTAGGCTTATAGTAATAAAACGGGTGTCAGGGTTTTCCATAGGTGTCCGTGCTCTACAATCTCCCTCGTTCCGTGCATAAAAGACACTTTGCCAGTGTATAAGCCGATCTCTTTTTAATTTCCTTAATCTACCGTTTCCTCCTTTTCTATGTCTCTGATCTCAAAATGTGCTCAATAGAAATCTTTAAATACTCAAATTCTATTTCTCATAACCTTTAACCATAAAATTAAAATTTGCTCAATTAAAATTTTGCTCCTGAATTCTCTTGATGAGATTTAATTAAAATCTTAATTCAGAGTCGGTATAAAAATAAGACACAACAATGTGATTTTTTCAGTTTAATTGTTTTCGCTCCAGGAATTAAACAACAGAAAATGTCCCGTCTCACATCATTCTTATTATTGGCATTTGTGTGTTTGACTTTCACAAGTGGGTCATATGCCAAGCAAAATTACAAAGTGATTTCACATTTGATTGATTCATTTTTGGAATTTGAGTATGTTTAAATAGTATTAATTGAAAATAAAATAAATTTTAACTTTTTTTTTTTATCATTCAACAGTGATAACACTGAAACATATAATGGATTTGTAGTTGATTTAATTGATGAATTGAATAAAAAGTTGCATTTTACTTATGAAATTGTTTTGCCACCAGATAACAAATATGGCAGTTACAATCCAAGTACAAAAAAATGGAATGGAATGATGGGATATTTGCTTGATGGACAAGGTGACATGATAATTGCTGATTTAACGGATACCATTAAAAGACGTGAAGTTGCTGATGTTACTACACCTTTCCTGTCAACGGGTCTTGGAATTATGTATCATCAAGTTACACGGCAAGCACTTCCATTTTCTAATTTAGATGAATTGGCTGATCAAACTGAAGTAAATTATGGAACTGTCAATCATGGAAGTACATATGAATTTATTAAACGTGGCAAGAATGAGACTTTCGTGAAGATGGCAAATTATTTTGCACAACATCCAGAATTTTTGGTCAATTCAGTGTTGGAAGGTGTTGAAAAAGTTATGACAAGTAACGGGAAATTTGCTTTCATTGGAGAGGGTGTTGCTTATTATGTTTTGAAAAAACAGCGATATCCCGAATTGATTTTAGTTGGCGAAACATTTTTCCCACGTCATTTTGGCATCGTTTTCCCTAAAGGTTCTAAAAATAAGGCTAAATTTGAATCAGCTTTGACCGAATTACGTGAAGCTGGCGTTTTGGATGAACTTGCCAAGAAATGGAGTTTGAATTAGAAATCACTTGAATTTATGTTAAATTCAGATTATTTTTATTTTTATACTCTATGAAGTAAGAATAGACTTCAAAAACTTACATAATAATTTGATAACACAGGTCAAGATTAAAAAAAAATATAAAAACAATAAAAATAAATTGATGTTTTTTTTATTATTTTCGATGATAAATGAATTTTTTCTTAAACTCTTTAACGTTTCTGCTCATTTCATTTAATATTTTTACCTTAGTCATTCTTATTATTATTTTTTTTAAAATAACGCTGGAAAAATTTTAATATTTCATAAAACACTGGTATAATTGTTTAATTGAATAAATGAGTTACAATACAAGAACATCATCAAATGAAGGCGGTTTTAATCTGTTTTTAATTGTTACTTGTGTTGGGAGACATAATCACTATACGCGAAGACAATTTTAATAGTAAATGATAGTAATTATGTTTTGTGATGATGAAAGACGCAATTTCTCATTTATATTTACTTGATTTTACTGGAAGATCTCGTTATCACTTGTGATGTTTAAAAGTTTAGATCGACAATGGCATTAAATTGCAATTCGTTGAGAAGTCAGCTCACTTTTGTATACCTAAATGTCGTTCATGGTTCTTAACTCATTTTTAGTGCATTTCGAAAGGAAAAATTCACTATTACAGAAGGTTTGTCCGCCGTTCCCGACACTCTGTCACTAATTGATATCCATAACTCCGGAATAATCCATCGAAACAAGGTCGGGGTTTTTGTTAGATAGAGGAGGTCATAAGGATGATTTTTAACTCATGAATTGGGCTCTTGAGCCTCCAAAGTCTGAAATCGGTAATGTACATTAAGATCTATAACTCCGGAATGGTCCATCGGATCCAGGTCGGGTTTGTTAAGAAAAAATGCGTCATTAAAGAAGATTTGATCACCGTCAATTTGCCAATGGCTTAGTCTGATATTTTCCCATCAGAGTACGATTTGATTTTTGTGATGAAAACGGAAATTAAAGAAATAGTCAAAAACTGTCAAAATCAATCAGTATTTTCAGTGTATACTAGAAAGCGTCTGAGAATCAGACTCAGAAAATCAAATTTTAAAACGCTTAAATATGAGCCTATGATCAAAACTCGGATTATGTTAAATTTTAAATTTTTCTTTCATCTTCTGACTGATTTTAAATTTATGGAACAAAACTTCAACATATCATGACTTACAGTAACGCTGTTTTGAAAAATGCGTGATTATTCCCTTGTTTTAATTCACAGTAAGAAGAATTTTTTGTCTACTTCATAAATTTTTTTTCAAAATGCTCTTCTTAGCAGTTTCATGACAGAATTCAGACTTTTTTCTATCAAGTATCTTATGATTTTATGTTGTTTCATTTAAGTGTGATGTTATTTTTATACATTTTTCATAAAAAATACTCAATTGACATCGTTGTGTCTGCCCGGTGAGCGACCTGCTTTGAATTCAGAAAAATGTTGTGCGTTACAGTTGACAGTTAGCGTTTCCAGGCCTGAAATTTTAAAAAACCTTCTGAGACACTGTAAATAGAACGAAAAACGGGAAAACTCAAAGAAAAATGGACAAGTAAAAAAAAAACTGGACGAATGGCAACCCTACAACAGTCAAAAGTTGGAATTACAAAAAAAAATTCCAAAGTTGTAAAATTTCTGTCACTTTGTTTTTTTCCGAAATGCATTTAAAATCATCACCAAAAAAAGTAGGATCTTTACAGGCAAAAGTACAAAAGTTTACACTTGGCAACTGTTCCATTTTAAGTGTAATCATATCAATGCGCTTTTATATTTCAACCAAAGCGACATGTTTCAATTTATTACATTTTTTATGTATCAATAATCACAAATTCTTGTTTCAGTTGTATTTGAGACTGCTTGATCGTTAGTATTTTTATTTTTTATTTCACTTGAATCGAAATCAACAGAAGGAAAATGATCAGAAGAATTTTAAGTAAGTAAATTCATTCATAAAAAAAAAATTATAATTGATTTTTCTCTTTTTAGTTTTCCTTGTAATTTTAGTGGTGGTCAAAGTGTATTCATTTCCATTTTTTGAGCAATCCTATGAAACTTCGTACTCATTGAAAGAGAATGCTGTGCCACTAGCAATACCCGATAACTGGGATTCCGTTTTTACCTATAAATTTGTCTATGAAAAAATCCTCAATGAAACAAATGATAAAACGAAAATTATTACTTTTAGCACCGTTGTAAATTTGAGACAAGATCCCGACAACATAAATGCAGTTTATGCTTTTTTTGATCGTGATCAAACGACTTATGATCACGACGATGAATATCATCGCAACAAATATTTTGTTCAAACAATTGATCAAATTGAGCTTCCATTTCGAATCACCTTCCATCGCAGTGGATTAGTGTATGAAATTTCAACAGATCCCGATGATAGTGATTTATCAGCTAAATTTAAGAAAACATTTGCATCGTTAATTCAATTTGATTGGTTGTTCTTGGAAGACAAACGTCTAACAGACAAGGAATTTGATTATGTTTTTCTCACACCTGAATCCACAATCTTTGGTAATTGTGAAGTCTTGAATAACGTAACACAAATTGGAAATGGTCGCATTTTGAATAAGAAAATTATGATGCATACTTGCCTAAGACGTGATCGTGATGAAAGTTTCAGTGATGTAAATGTTGAATTTAAATTCCTTTCAAGTCGTAATAGGAGATTTCATTATGTTCAACTTAATGGAACTGAATATGTGCCGGAATCTGACAGTTACAGTCATTTGGAACAAACTGTGCAATTTCTTGAAAATATGAGAAGTTCAAAGCTGGTGAATGGACATCGATTGTCCATTAATCGGATTCTCACTCTATAAAGAGATAGTAGTTTAGAAATTTTTTAAATGTATTTTAAATAAAAAGTAGCAATCAATGTCGCAATTTCACGGAAATCAAATCTGTCTCCACTAATTAGTTCATTTAATGTCTTAATTAACTTCAATTTTTATTTATTAAATCTTGATATGTATCGTGATAAGTTTGAATTCCATTTATAGCTTGAACTTGAATAGATTAGCTGAGATTTTTCTTTGACTTGAATAAAAAATTTACCTTTAAAATGAAATGTTTATTATTTTGCTTTCTCTTTTCCTGCTTTATTCAGTTGTCAGGTAAGCAAAAAAAAAATGTCTTATTATTTTAGTCATAATTTGCCTTTAAATTTCAGTTACACAAGTGCCTCAAGCACATTTGTGTGAAGAAGCTGGTAAAATGTGGGTTCCAATGCCAGCCTGTTCAGATCGTTGCAAGAAAAATCCAATGATACAAAATAGTTTGGCGTTTTGTACCTTTGAGAAGTGTTTTTGTGTGCAAAGATTCGTTGTTCCAGGAAATAAATACAGTAAAAGTATTAAATCAGATAAAAGGAGCATGGTTTTGATCTTCATTGGAGTTTTCGTTACTTTTGGTTTTGCGAGATTGATAGAAATTTAATATGAATTTACCTCAAAGAAGATTAAATATCAATAAAAATTAAAAGTTATCAGTGAGATGTTATTTTATTTCCATCTTTTCAACAAAATTATTCTGACTTACAAAATAATTTATTTAAATTTGTTTGTTTAGCGTCCTAATGCTGCTAATGGGAGATTTTCAGTGAGACCTCCAACAACTGGAACACCGCTTGCAGTTTTTTTGACTCCACCTAATGCTTCAAGTGCAGCAACTCCATGAGTGGATGCAAAAATAGCCAAAATGGCAAATAAAACAACGATAAGTTTGAAAGAAAGCATTTTAAGCTTATTGATTGATGGTTTTTTTTTGTAAGTTTGTAGGTTTTGAACTTGAAACTCAAGTGATACAAAATACAGAATTTTCATTGATATTTATATGAAAAAAATTATGGATTTGGTTCGAATTTCCTTGCTCGTCTGTCACGATATGTGATGATAAGAAAATCCAAATCGTGACTTTTACTATCATAAGCGTGAGTCTTTCAAAACTCTTTCATGTAAACACACATTGAAAATTCGACAAAGGGTGTCATGGTTCTCATGAAATATTAAACATAAAATAATTTGAAATTATGACCAAAATGAACATATCAACAAAATGCAGAACCGTGATCGTGAACGATATACACGAGCGCATGCAAATTAGGCAATTTTAAAACCGTCAGTCGAAGTCAGCCATTTTTAGAAAATTCCACCATTTTGGATAAGCCGAGTCATCAAATTTTAAATGACACAAAACATTACGAATGGTGGAGGCAGATAAAAGATCAAACAATTTTTTCATCATATTTTCTTTATTTTAAAGCATCAACTTCTTCATTTAATTCATGGTGAATTTATCTTCATTTTCTGGAACCAATTCAATATCAGGATTTTTTGAATCCACAACGTAGCCTGGTGGTGGTTGACGATTTGTTGGATTCATCGGCTCTGGACGAAATTGTTCCTCAACCTTTGCCTCAGACATCGAGGAAAATGTTAAACTAGCAAACACCATCAATGTGGCTACGAATAAAATTCTAATAAAATTCATTTTCACTTTAACTAAAAAAATTTAAACTTTTCCTTCAAAGCTATTTTAGAACATGATTCATTTTGACAAATTTAACTGTATTTATACGAAAAATTGTATCATTTTCAAGCCATAAATGAAAAATTAATATTCATAAGGTACTGTTAGGGAATTACTTCTATTAAAATTTTATAACCGGATGTTTTTTTTATTTATTTTTTGATAAATTATATTTTGTATCTTTTTTTAATGAAATTTAAGCTACAACCGATCGTAACTTTTGGAGTCTCAAAGTTTGCATTCACTGCAATGAAATTGAATGCAAAAATGAAATTCTCTCTTGTCTTGCATGCAAAATTGACACCCACATAAATTTTAATGAAGTACGTTTAAGATGTTATTGAAGTCTTTCCAAGCCCACGTAGCAACTCTCTTTTTCTCTCTTTTTTAGAGCAACGAGCCGTATCAATCTCATCTCAGTCGACATTTTCAGACAATTAATAATTTCAATTCAAGATCAAATATTTGATAAGACTTTTAAAAGCGACATTCATCTTGTGGAAGTTCAAGTACATTATTTATATTTATTTATTAATATTAAAAGTAAACTTTTATTAAGATACAATAAATTACAATTTAAATTAAAATGAATTAAAAAAAAACTAATTATCCCATATTCGGATTAGGCAACGCAAACCGTTTCATACAAAAACATTTCTCAAAAGTGCAAAACGCCAAACTTCCCACCATCATTGGATTCCGTTTGCATCGATCTGCACATTCTGCTTTTGGTACCCATAATTTACCTGCATCATCACACAAATGTGCTGGAGGTACTTGAGCTCCTGTAAAAGATTTCCTCAACGTAAAATAATTTGAAGTAAAAAATTAATGCAAATCTTACCACAAAATGACACGAAAATAGTCAAGATAAAAAACAATAGATATTGATGCATTTTTAAGTAAAATTCGAAACACTTTAACTTTACTTTTCGTAAAAATGAAACTTAGTTGTGTATAAAAATCAAATGCATCTGATACTGGTTGTTAATGAATGAAACTGAAAAATATTCGCATCATCAGCGTCATCATTTTAGAAAAATTTAAATAAAGTCTATGTTTTTATTGAGACTTATTATCATATTTACATGTACTTTGTAAACGATAATGTAATTCCTAAAATTGTGTAGACAAAATATGTTTCATTGCAAAATTTTAATTAAATTTAATTATTAGATATCTGATTTTTTTTTCTTGATAAAATGATATGAATTTAACTGAAATTGATCAATTTCTTTTCAGTTAGTTGTGATAATTCATTGAAAGAGATCAATTTTTTTTTCTTAAAATTAAACACAAACTACTAATTGTTACAACTATAAAAGTCAACAGACTTCGATGAGCAGGTCATTTGCCTTATTCTGAAATAATCCTGAGGGTCACCAAAGTTTTGGGCACCCCAAGGGGAGGTGGATCGATGGCATCTAACAAGACATGCGAATATTACGAATGCAAATCTAGAAGCATCAAGTGCAAGATAGACAACAGTCTTAATCTAAAAATTGATGTAGTGCCTGAAAAGTAAGTACTAATTGCGGCACTCCACTTGTGGCTAAGCTTCATCTTTAGGATGATGTTTATCACAGCACCATTTCACAGCTTTATATTAAATTACAGGACGTTATGACAATTGACTATAGTTTTCACATAAATTAATACTGATTGTTTAAAGCGTTTTAAATTTGATGTATCGACAGTTGTAGTTTTCATTAAATGGTTATATAGTTTCATGCCTTTGTAATATAGCGAATTTGGTTGCTTGTCATGACTATGATTTGGAAGACGGTAGTGATCATTACATTATTTTTACCACAGGCCAATCTCGTCTTAACGACAAATTTCATTATTGAATTTTTAAACCGTTATTTCATTTTCCACATATTTCAAAATTCACTAAAATCATGCTTAAGCTCATTGAAAAGTTCACACATGAAACTTGCAACACAGTTGCTCAACACTTGTTATTGTTTTGTTTCATTTTTCACACATATATGTAGAAAATTTTTCTCATTTCAATTCTCAACTCATTTTCCACATCTTCTCATTTAGCCCATACAGCTCATAGTATTTATCACTTTTCTCTACGATTCTTCAGTCTGTCAACTGTCAAATAAGGAAAAAAATGGTTGATTTTTGTGTAAATTCTCTGTAAAACAGTGGGTGATAATAAACAAAATTTTTATTATTTTAGAAAAAATCCAAAAATAATTAAAATTTAAAGAGAAAAACATTAAATGAACACCTCTTTAATACATTAAAAAATTTTATAAGTAGAAACAATTAAGTCAAATCGAGATATAAGATTAAATAAATATTTTTATGAGTGTTTTTGTAAAATAAAATAAAATAAAATATAAGAAAAGTTGTAAAGAAAAATCTTTCAATTTTATTTTAGGAAAAAAAGAAAATTTTTCTGTGAAAAATCTTGTAAAATACAAAATCTATTAAATGAGCTTTAAAACTATTTCATCTTCTTTAAACTTTTTGTAACAATTTAAATTAATACAACAGCAAAGTATAAAAATTTTTGCAAATAGAAAAAAAAATTTCCTCTGTTAAAGGGAAAAACGAGAAAAATCAATTATATTGTGAATGTACAGAGAAAAAGTGCTTAACCTGCTGTGTTTATATAAAATAGTTATATATATATATTTAAATTAGATAAATAAATTTCAAATTTAATTCTCTCTATTTATATAAATGTTAATATTAATTCGAAATCACTCTCTTGTTGTCCTTTTTATTAACTATTTATAATTAAATTTAATAATAAAATATCGTACCTAAAAATTATTCTTAATAATAAAAAAAAGTTTAACGATTTCTAGTCATAAAATTTCTTCTAAATTTAACTTTTAAGAAAAATTAACATAAAATTTTGACTTGTGATATGATAATTGTTGGAAAAACTGGAAAATAATGAAAATTTCAATGAAAAGTAAACACTGAAAATTGTGATTTCGTTACATTTAACCTATTTAAAGTGAAATTCATCAACTAAGGATATCAGAAGGAAAGAAAGAGTTGAATTACATTTTTGTATTTGAAAAAGAGATCAACATGTGAGTAAAACTACACACATATTTTATTTTATTTAAAAATAATCACAAAATCAATGAATTCACGTAATTGTTTGTATTCTTATCGGGCACACTCATAATTTCTTATCAGATAAACATAACTTGTTTGTCATTGAATTAAGTATCGATTGTATGAATGATTACTCCATTTAAGAATGGCCTCAATCCTTTTATTAAACTACACACAAAAAATTTTATTATATTTAATTTTCTTTGAACATAAAAGGAGGTTATTTCACCTTGCTATTATAATGAAAAAACATGTGTTGACATCATTCGTCACTAAACACGTCAATATTATAGCATTTTTTTAAGCTTATTGTCATTCACTTGGATACATTGATCACTATTTATTTATATTTTTTTTGTGTATTATATAGCTAAACCTTACATTTATGAAGCTTTTAGCTCATAATAGCACTCATAGCGAGTATATTAATATTATTATTGAGTTTATTAGAAATGTGTATATAATTATTGCTTTTTTATTATGTATTCTCTGTTGCATGTTTATTACATTTCTATTATTGGTAAAATTTATAACATGTTATACGTGTGTTAAGAACATAAAAGGCTAACATGTTAAATAGTACTTGTTACAAGTACATAAAGACTGAGAAAAAAACTATGGTATGGGATTATGAATATTGGCTAGAAGTTTTTTTCGTAAGGATTGAATTAAATTGAGACTTGTGTGATTGGACGAAAAATTAAACAAACCAAGTTCTTCATTTTCTTTTTTCTTCAAAATTGTATATGACGAAACGTTTGAATAGAAGTTGACTATTACCGTGGTTGCAATCAAATTTCCGAGGTGTCGTGTGTTTCTGTTTGGGTTAGATGATGGTTTTAATCACGATTTGTTATTTGTCCTAAATTACTTCCACGGTCCTGACCAACAGGCAAAAATTGTGACGAATATTCTTGCACTGACTAATTCTGAGGACAGAAATCTGTATAATAACCGGAGAAGTCTCTTCAATTAGATCTTATGGCCTTTATACCAACCACATCTCCATCATGTCTTGAATCACTTGTCTTGATTTGAACGAACCATATTTCTCTCTTGTTCATGACCACGATTTACAGGAACAAATTCTCCATCCCGTCCTTGACCACGATTTACCACATTTGCTCCATCTACTGGACTTCGTTTCTGGCCACTTGACCGTACTTGTCCTTGAATTGTGGCGACTGGTCTATCACTGGAATCACCATTATTCGATAAATTTGTGGGTCTTTCTTCTGCAATATTTGTGGACACCATTGAATTTCCATTCCATTCATCTAGCTTGAATTTGATAAAGGAAGTCTGATGATGTTGTACATTGTGCATGCCCACATGACACTATGGCGCTGAATTGATCTGGGTCCGTTGACTGGACTTGCCGTCTCCTGGAACTTAAATGATAATGGTGCTTGTTTTTCTTCAACGTCCTGCTCTTGCTGGTCCTCAACTTAATTATTTTCTTATTCCTCATCTTGGGTGACAGATTGTTCGACCATTGCGGTGGCATTTATTCTCAATCTTGAATATAGCTGAATGAGGATCCAGTCATTGTGTATAATTATCCTCATTATTTCCATTATAATGTTTAATCTCCTTTTGATCTTTGTTTTTATTTTAGGTTATTTTCGTCGTAACAATCATTCACATCATGATTACCTTCCTCATACTCATCCTAAAACATGTTTTTAACAGACTGTTGTCAAAAAAATCGATCTTTCACCCCTTTTTTTATTATCTATCCATTAGATTCATACGCATTCATACACAGTTTATTACTTTGCCTACTTCAATCCAAAAATAAGACTAATAATAATAAAAACAACAATTTTAGTCATGTACATTTTGACAGTATAACAAGTTTCTTTTTGTGAAGATGAGTTAAAGCATAAACCACTGAGGAGTAACGAAATGTAAATGTTGCAGTATGAGAAAAATATCTTTCTAAACATGTATACACGGATAGAAACAAGGTCAGGGTGTGTATGTAACTTTATCTTGTATAAAAATAAAAACCACCGCTGAAAAAATTATTTCCTTTTCATCTTTCCATTATTTGTATATCCATCAAACTGTTTAGATATGAAGAGGCTTCATTACGGTCTGTGAGTGTGCCATTAAGGATGATGATGATTATATGTAGGTATACCAACCTCAGACACTTTGGATTTCGCAGACTCATGAGACAATGAGAGCTTATGCTTCCAATTTGATTCACACCCTTTCATTATGATGAAAATGTCGCAAAAATGTTCTTCAATCGGCTACACAAACCTCACAATATAAATTCAATTGACGTTTTCTTGTTGTTGTTGTTTTTATTATTTCTCAAATTCCATTCAACGTTGTTTAATGCTTCAAACATGATGAATTCAAATATATATTTTCGTAATAACATTATTGAAAGTATATTGAAAAAAAACATACTTACTCATACATACAAATTAGGAACAGGAAAATGTTTTTCCATGGTTATCTTCTCCGTTTTTGTCTGATTATTTGTATGTAAACAAGTTATGTGAACGAAAATTGTTATGAAAAGCTATACCAGATATTACGAATGTTAAAGCTATAAAAATAATAATATAACTTATAATATCATCATTGTAAAGGCAACAAAAAGTTAGGAAGTAAAGTTAGTGTGAGGCAGGTGAAATCGATGCCATTTAAGCCAAGGTGAAATAAACGGTGGTAATCCTTTTGAATTATTGTACCATTCGATGTTTGTACATTTTTTTTTAAACATAAATATACAAATAAATACAGAACATCATTTGGTTGTATGTATGAATGTTAAAAGCCGTTCTATGGATATTGTTTTATCTAAACTGGTAAAATGTGTATTAATAGCTTATTTATGTTAGGGTGAACATCGTTCATTAGCTCTAAAATGTCAGAGGGGATTTTAAGTAAAGTGAGTATGTGTAGAGAACTATTTCTAACGCATGTCATAAAACCATTTCAGTATTTAGCTTTACACTGTGACTCAGCTAAACTAAGAGGTACTTTAGTGACACCTTTCTACTATCCGTTTAAACTCAATACTTCTTATAGTAATGAAACGGGTTAAATTTTTTTGAAAATTATTTGACAAGTACAGGAATTCTCATTTCCGTTGATAAATGTTCACCCTCGTCAAATCCGCAAAAAAAATGTCATGAAAACGAAAAAGCAAATAGAACTAAACAAAATGAAACAAAAGAATGAGAAAAACGGAAAAACAATTATTTAGTTGTTTTCTTTTGACTAATTTGTTCAGATACGCTGTATACTTATCAATTTTGGAAATTGAGTTGCCAAGGACTTTTAAAATGTGTCGAAGATGACTGTGTTATAATTTATTGTTAATACTTAATTTGTTTTTACAGAAATACATAAACTAACATTAAATTGAAAGCCTTAAAAATGCATAAATACTCCAAATGCTTTTAAATTCTCTCTGTTTTTCGATAACACTCTCTAAAATTCTCTTTATAGTTTTTTGTTTTATGTTGCTAGAAAAAAAGGGTTTTTAATATAGTTTTTTTTTAAATACAATCATTTCAACGTGTACGTTCATAGATATAGGCTAGGTCAAGGTGAAAATATAATAATTTTAGTGTGAAATGTGATATAAATACTCGTTTCGTGTATGTACAAGTGTGAACATGTATGAGTTTCCTCTATTTGTATTTGCCATAAATGTTTTCTCATGCTAATTTGTGAAACACATGAACAATATTACAATGGGATCGAACCGAAAACGATAATTATGGATACGATTCAGCAGCTAATTATTAAGGCTTTAAAATTTTAAGTTAATACTACGAAAAAGCGAGTGTGATTGATGAGTTGCCTTGCATTGAACGTACATGAAAAATGTTTGTAATAAACTATGATAAGAACTCCGGATATAATATGTCCGGTCAGCTTTGATGATGTACAGGACACTGTTAAATGTTACATGAATTTTAATCATTTTCGATTTTGATGTCAGCCAGTTGTTTTTCCAGGTTCTTAAATACGTTTTGAATATCTTCCCAGGCTCTCATGACAGAAGTATCTCTCTTCGTTTTGTTCTTTGGTACGGATTTTTCTTCTACATTGACTTTAGATTGACCTTCTCCCAAATTTTCATTTTTCTTCTCTTCCTCGTTAGCTGAAGTGTTAGGTTCATTAACTGTTAGAACCTCACCATCACAAACTCTGTCACAATCACTTATATTTCTAGCAGTATTGATTTCACTTGCATCAGTATCTCGTTTGTATCCAATAAAGTAATTGTAATGATCATAATTATAATCACTTTCGTCTTTACAACAACAACAACTAATTTTTTGATTTTTATACAACCAGTAAATACCCAATAATATGAGGATGACAATTGAAATGCCCGTAATTGAAGCTAAAACTATACCGACCAAGTCAAGTGGTTCTGACTCATTTAATCGTAGGGCTTTTTGACGTTCCGCTACATATGTTTCTCGTTGTGTTTTCAATTCATACCAGTCTGTCTTGTTTTCAATGCAATTTCCCAGATCTTTCTCGGCTCTGATTTTTGCAAGATTCAATTGATTGGTGATTTCTCCTTTTCTTTCACACAAGAATTCATTGTCTTTAAGTCTTATTACTGTCAAATTAGGAAATACTCTGGTAATTTTTCCAACATCAATATCCGATAACCAGTTTCTTGCGAGATGGAGAAAAGTCAACGAATTCACTACAGGCATGGCATCTAAGAACGAGATATCTGTTATTTGATTATCATCCAAATCTAAATTGTCCAAGTTTTTTGTGTTGCTGAATAACTTCGATGGTAAACTAGTCAAATTATTTTTGAACAATATCAAATCTTTGAGTTCAACATTGTTTGAAAGTAAATTTTCAGGCAAGTGTGTTATTGAATTGTTGTTCAAGGTCAATAAAGTTAACTTAACATTTTTGGCAAACACATTTGATGAAAGTGTTGTCAATAAATTGTTATACAAATCAATTTCAAATACAACCAAACAATTTTCAAATGGATTTTCGTCAATTGCTACTAAATTTATATTGTTACCCCAAAAAGCACGGATATGTGGAAGGGCATCACAAACATCTGAAGTCAATACCTCAATATTTGAATTTTCAAACTTGATTGTGTCAATTTTGTCTACGTCATTGTGGTGAGGAATCAATTGAAAGTTTTTCTCCGATGCCTTTAAGTTTACATTTTGTATAGAGCAGTCTTTTTTAATGTTATCCAAATTTTCACCACCAGGAGAGCATCGTATTTCACTTTTTGAATTTTGACCACTTATCACTTTTAATAAAATTACTAGTACAATTATTTGACTAAAATGAAAAAAAAGAACCATCTTGTTTAACTTTGTACGAATAATTGACTTAGTTTAGCTTTAAATTGCTGATTTATTTAACTTCCTTGATTAACTGTATCATTAATAAAAAAAATGAGTCTTAAGTTAGTTTTATCATTAAAGGATTTCTTGTTTCTGGTCATATGAAACTGATATTTTTTGCGTGACTTTTACACTGTGTTTTCAGCTTACTTTTTTATTGAAGGATGTCTCACATAGTTAATGTGAGAGTTATCACTTTTAAGGTATCGAATAAAATAATGTCATAATATTTTACTTCTTTCAGGGTAATTTTTGCGACACCCTTAGGTTTAAACGAAAACTTTGGTTGACATTGAAATTATATGAAAAATGTTCTCTGTAATAGTGATAAACAATCATTAGGAAATTACACTTCCGGTAAGGTTGGAGAAGTTGTTGATTGTTACGTGAGTATTAATTATTGTCGGTTTTAATTTCTGCAAGTTGTTTTTCCAGTTCCTTGAATACATTTTGAATATCATCCCAGGCTTTGATGATAGATGAATCTCTAATCGTTTTATTTTTTGGTACAGATTTTTCTTCTACTTTAACTTTAGATTGACCTTCTCCCAAATTTTCTGTTTTTGCATCCCCTTTAACTGAAATGTTAGACTTATTAACTGTTGAAACCTCATCACCACAAACTTTGTCACAATCACTCATATTTCTGGCAGTATTGAAGTCACTTGCATCAGTATTTTGAAAAAATCCAGTAAAATAATTGTAATGATCATAATCATAATCATTATCATCTTTACAACAAAAACAACACCTGAGTTTTTGATTTTTATACAACCAGTGAATGCCAAATAAAATAAGAATGAAAATTGCAATTCCCATAATTGAACTGAAAACCACTACAACTAAGTTGGGGGAAGCTTTTTGGCGTTTTGCTACATAAGTTTCGCGTTTTATTTTCAATTCATACCAGTCTGTTTTGTTCTCTATGCAATTTCCCAAATCTTTTTCGGCTCTGATATTTGTCTGATTCCATTGATTGCTGATTTCTTTTTGCCGCTCACATAAGAACCCATTGTCTTTAAGTCTTATTACTGCTAAATTAGGAAATACTCTGGTAATTTTTCCAACATCAATATCTGATAACCAATTCATTGCAAGGCGAATAGTAATCAATGAACTAACTACTGGCATGTCATCTAAGAACGAGATATCTGTAATTTGATTATCATCCAAATCTAAATAATCCAAGTTTTTTGTGTTGCTTAATAACTTCGATGGTAAACTGGTCAAATTATTTTCAAACAATATCAAATCTCGAAGTTCAACGTTGTTTGAAAGTAAATCTTCAGGCAAGTGTGTTATTGAATTGTTATTTAAGGTTAGTAGAGCTAAGTCGATATTTTTTGCAAACACTTTGGATGGAAGTGTTGTCAACGAATTGTTATACAAATTAATGTCAAATACAACCAAACAATTTTCAAATGCATTTTCGTCGATTGCTACTAATTTAATGTTGTTACCCGTAAAAACACCAATGTTTGGAAGGGCATCACAAACATCTGAAGTTAATACCTCAATATTTGAGTTTACAAAGTTAATTGTGTAAATCAATTTTACTTTATTGTGGTGCGGGATCAGTTGAAAATGTTTATTTGATGCTTTTTAGTTTAAGTCTAAAATAGCGCAGTCTTTCATACTATTATCCACATTATCAGCACCAGGAGAGCATCGTACTTCTCTTTTTGAATTTTGACCATTTATTACTTTTAATAGCAAGACTATTATCAAAATTAGTTTACAAAAGTGAAAAAAGTCAACCATTTTATATGAGTTTTTAAAACTGTTTGAGTAAAAAATATTCAATGAGTGATTTATTTTACTTCCTTTGATTAAATTATTTTCTTCGTTAGAGGATGATATGCTTCTCTTATAAGAAACTGTTATTTTTTATATTTATAGGGTAGTGCAAAAACGCGTACAATGGTCAGGCATTGATTCACGAGGGGGGAAGTGAGTCAGCTCTTATGGTTCCACATTGACTTTCAAACTTGTTTTTGTCACCCTCAAAGAGTCTTGCTTTGTGGAACGTTTTTCGAATATTTGAGCCCTTTAATGTTTTTTTTCTAGTTTACTGGATTTTAGTGGTAAAAATGCTCATTTGATAGTTCTCATATCTTTATTTTAATATCTTTAAGATACACAATTAACACAACAATTTAACGATTAAAATTTAAATGATCATACTCGTCAGTATCTTGGATGTCACTTATTCTCGTGTTCGACAAATCGTGAAGATTTGGCAACATATTTTTGTTTCTCAGTTCAACCATATTTATTTCATCCTTCATCGTTTTGAAACTGTTTGCTTTGCCTATATAGATCCTTGCTGTCATACGTTTAAAATATTCAGGTGGTTGATATGGTGATGAGTAAGGTACCTCATAGTAGTCAGTATCATCATTTTCGTTATCGGGATCCAAACTTATGTCCAATTCAGTACCATCACAATAATTATATTGCCCATCTCCATCAAAATCTTCCTCTGTTTCAGTTTTCTTCACACAACAATTCGGTTTACGAGATTTTCTCATCCACAAAATTCCAATTATAATGAGAATCAAAACTAGAACTCCAGAGATGGGACCTAAAATTAAAGCTGTTAATTTAGAGGATCCTAAAGTTTTTTTCTTAATTGCATTCTGACTTAATGTTTCAAATACTGATTTTGCATTTAATGATTTTTTCCATCTTTCACCCAACGTTTTGACCTTGATTTTCAATCTGTATGCCTCTCGTGCCATTTCATCATTGAAGCACACTCCTAAATCCGTGTCTACTTGTATATTATGTTTAACCAAATCGGATATAATTTGATTTCGTTCATTGCACAAAAATAAATTATCTTGAATTTTAATTTTCTTCAAATTTGGAAACACGTTCACACACTCCTCAACATCGAAATCCGATAACCAGTTTTTTGCCACATTAAATGTCGTTAAATTTTGAAACCGTGTACTGTTATATGAGAAGGAAATATTCCTCAATTGATTTCCATCCAGATTCAATGAAGTCAAATAAATGTTATTTTGAAACAAGTTCACATCAATGGTTTTAAATAAATTATTTGACAGAAACACAAATCTCAAGTTAACATTTTGCTCAAACACGTTTGATGGAAGTACTTCCAAAAAATTGTCACTCAAAGATACTTCAATTAGGTTTGAGCAGTTCATAAATGTATTTTCATCAACTGCGACAAGTTCCAAATTGGATGCATTGAATTTTGTTATAAAACGAAGTGTATCACAAATGTTCGATGACAAAACTTCCACCTTTGAGGTAACAAAGGAAATTGAACCAATGTTCATGATTTGAGAATAGTGTGGAATTAATATAAAATTTTTATTGGATTCCTTCAAAACGATATTTGTTATTACACAGCTTGTTGCTTTGCCAGGAGAACAGGTAACTTTACTTTCACTGTGCTCAGCAATGATAAGCTTAATCAGAAAAAATGAAAAATTAATGATTTTAAAATAGAACAACATAATAAAATATGGTTAGAACTTGAAGTGAGCTAATGACTGACTAATTGTAATTTAAGTATGTTTGACATTGAACTTACATTGAACGATATCCTGTTGAGATAAAAAGTCATGAGAAGTGTTTTGATTCATTGCAAAATTGATGTAAAAACAATAAAATGAGAAAGGTAAATATGATAATGAATTTTTTTCGATGAATTTCAAAATTTTACTTAAAAACTTATACTAATTGCATAAATTAGGCTTAATATATCGATGTGATTGTATGGCTTCTGTTTATTCGTCTTTAAACGTGATTAAATGAATTCACACCGTCAATGTTAAAATGATTATAATAAAATCATCGATAACCCTTAATAAATGTAAGAAGAAAATGAAAAATAATCGTCTTGTGGGTCTTAAATCTTCAAAGAAAACGGTTGCATCAACTCATGATCCCTTGCAAAGCTTTTCTATTTACTTACATTTTATTTCAATTCCATACAAATAACCGCGATACTATGACTACTACAGTACAATACACTACACACATAAACAAAATAGAAGTAAATTGATACAGTGTTTCATTGTAAAAATAGTTGAAAATGAAACAGTACACAAAAAGAAAACAGTTTAAATTTTCGATTTGCCAATTCAAATCACGTTCATCCCGAAAAATGAAGAAATTCATTTAAAAACTTAAAGAAGATTTATGTGGGAGTTATCATTTTATCGTAAAATGATTTTATTTTTATCTAAATCCAGATAAAATGAAAATTCGAAGTCAACTAAAAAAATTTGTTGTCTAGCTGAAATTAAAACTTTCAGTCTCCATAATAAATAATTTTGACTAATGTGTGGACGCAACACTAAATTATTCATATAAGAATTTATTTCATTTGCCCTTTTTTTCATTAATTAATAAATTGTACACTGTAATGTGTCTTGTTACTTTTTTGTAGTGTTTTTAAACGATACGAATCAACAATTAAATAACAAATATGAAAAAAACGAAGGCAAGCAAATAAAAGTAATGTTCTTCCATTTACGAATAACTCCAAATTTATTACATTTAACACTCTCGACATTGTTTCCAGTCACTAATCTTGAGAGAAATAATTTTTATATGAATAAACCAACAATAAAAAAACATGCAATGGCCAGTAATAATTTTTAAATGTTTCACTTCTGATCATTACACATGTTGATAGTAAAACAGTATTAAGTGCATTCCAGGGCATGGAACATTATTTATTTATTATAATTTGACTAGAACGCTTCCTTTTATTTTTAGGAAAACTATTTTTCAATGATTTTAAATTAAAATTAAACCGATATAAAATTTTGAATTTATTTGAACCGTATATTGATCAAAAAAATTGGATTGATGAATGAAAGAGTCTTTTAATTCTTACTAACTCTCATTCTCATTGCTTTCAATACACACCTTATCACATTGGTGTTGTTTTGATTTATTTGTTTTGATTTGTTTGTTTTGATTTGCATTTTTGTTTTTTGATCTCCTAAATTATTCAAAAATAAACAAAATAGAATGACAATTACAATGACTGGCAAAATCATTGAATTATAAAAAAAAATAAATAACAATTTTTGTTTTTTGGGTTTAATGTACGGTCAAAAAAATACACGTGCTGTTTATTAAAAAATATTTTTGTCAGCGAAAGCTACCTTGAAATAGGAACATTTGTGTAAAATCTGCTTTTATGGTCCAGTGGATGTTACCAGTGCGTTTTTCCATCAGACACCTCAAATCTGAAAAATCGAATACAAAATGTTAAAGTAGGAGATTCTAAATCTAACCCTATTTACTCATTTTCTGGCGTTCCACAAAGAGGTTACCTTGGTCCTATTCTTTTTGTGATATTTATAAACTCTATCTGTGATATATTCAATGACTAGGATATTTTATCAAATGCTGTCGATTTGAAATTATTTAGAATAGTGAACAGTGTCTCCGATGCTTTGACTTTACAACTGACGACGAAATGATCAAATGATTGCGAGAGTTAGCAGAATGCTTGAATTTGTTAAAAGGAACGCAAAGCAGTTCAACGATCCATATGTATCAAGATCACTCTACTTCGCACTTGTACGATCAATCCTGGAGTATGGAAGTGTTACTTGGAATCACTTCACTGCCATTCAAATAAACCGGATTGAATCTATTGAAAAACGATTCTCAAGATTTGCTCTTAGAGGTCTGAGATGGAATGATTCTGTAAAACTTCTCTCATATGAACACTGTCTAATGCTTCTTGACCTGAACAATTTATGTGATAGACGAAAGGTTGTTGATTTCATGTTTTTATACAAATTGTTTTTATGATGTCTTTGACGTCCCATATCTTGTTCAACAAAATGTTTAAATTCAAATCCATATGCCACAAGATAACGTGGCTTTATCTCAATCGAGACCTACTCAATTAATTATGGTATGAACGAGCCTCTGACTAGAATGAATACTATTGTTAACCAGCATAGGGAATTGGCTACATCTGACCTTTGGTTAGTTCAAAAAGTGCCTAATTATCAACGTATTTTATTTTAAAAGAAAATCCTGTATTCCTTCTTTTCATTCAGAACAAAAACAATGCACTCACATTCACAACAATAACTTTTAATTGTATGTTCTGTCCTATAATTTATAATCACAAATAACAAGGAAAAAATTATTCGTCACGTAAGAAACATTTAAGACATTTATTTGCACATTCTTAATTATTATCATTGTCATTTCAATACCCCTCTCCACAATGTTTCATTTTGTGGTTTAATTGAATCTTTTTAAACATCTATTCTCAAATTGGAATGGCATCTGCTTAAGATTTTATAATGCGCTTACGAAATATTTTTAACTTCATTTCAATTCACTTCTTTGAATATATTCAAAGTTTCTTAATGACGAACACAAAAATAATTAAAACTTTTAACTTTCTTTCACAACACAGCTCGTTCGACTTTTAAGTTTCCTTTTATTTGGAAAAAAATGAAAAAAAAAATAATGAAGAATTTTTACATGCATTTAATGTTAATTTTTATATTTTCTCGATATTTAATTTAAAAATTTGCCTAATTATAGTTTTCCTGTTGTGTTGTTTTGTTTCTTTAATTTTTTTCATTTTCATTTTTTTTTGGAAAAAAGTCCTATCTGAATTACGCTGCATATGAAACAAAGTTTTAAGTTGAAATAAAACGTGTCTTGGCTTGAAATTTCTTTCTTTTTTTGCATTGATTTCTGTTTTTGTTTCAAAATAATTCCTTTCTCATTTCCTTTAAAACCCGATAAAAAAAGAAACCAGCCAACGATGAAAGAAAAAAAAAACAGGTAGTACGTGACAAGGCATTGATTAAAATCTCATGCTAATTTGATGTCTTTCTTTGTTATTCAATATTAAATCGTTCTACAGCCCAAATCGTAATAACTGCCCAACATTTTGTATGAAAGGTATGATAAAAAAATTAACATAAATGTAACTCAATCACTCTTCGTGTTATTTCTTGATTCTTGTTATTTTGTGCCATATGTGGCCACATACTTTAAATGAGAAAAACAAGATACGTGTCTAATATTTGTAAGGTCATAAATTGATTTATTTTCAAAATAATCAGAGAATTTGAAATTAAGTAGATAAGAAAATGTAAATTCAAAGTTATTTGTATATAAAAAGAGGTGTCACTGTTGAATAATTTTCATAAAAATACATGCTAAATACTACTTCTTTATGATATGACATCACATCCTCTCGTTCTTCAAATAAAATCATACAAGTATCATATCAAAAGCACTTTCATGAATATTTAAACGGATGATGAGAAGAAAAAGCGAAACACACACACACATAACATGAAGTTATTTTCCTTTTATATCGGTTTGTTTTTCTAAAACACATTGACACTTGTACATATGTGCTTTATACATGAAGTGTCGTATGTCATCACTTGGCATCTTATAAAGTGCATCATTTTCTTATGAATATTATTGTGACTTTTTATGTTTTCATTTAGTTTGACAACATCAAAAACTCTTTGGTTTGAAAATTATATTATAAGTCCACTCAAAGTAAAACAGCTCGATCAGGGTAACATTGGCACTTTAATCATTTTAAAGGTTAAAAAAGTGCATTATGATTGAACTCAGTTCATTAAAACAGCATCCTTCGTAAGTCGATCTCTACGTCCATCACCCTAATGATCTTTAAATGTAGGACAGATGATGTTGGGACGTTTTCAAATTACATTATAATAAAATACAATTATACCCTCAAAAAAATAAATTTATTCAAACAATAAAATGTCAAAAGTAAAAAGCAAAAAGATTCAAAATAATTTGACCTTGATTTCCTTTTTAGTTAAAAATCCATATTAATTTTCAATCATCCGTAATTTTGCCTTTAATGGAAGTCCACCTTTAGCGCTCACTCCAACAGAATAGGTATCGAATTCAATGGGTTTGTTATCGACAGTTTCCCAGTCATACTTACTCAATAATTTGACAAGTGCCACTTTGACAAACAAAAATCCCATTCTAACTGCGATGCATTTTCTTGGGCCATCACCAAATGGAAGATAAGCGTCCTTATTCTGCAAATTTGAATTTTCCAAAAATCGATCTGGATCAAATTTAAATGGATCGGGAAAATATTTGGGATCATATTGCAATCCAATTGCTGAAACGAAAACTGAAGTTCCTTTTTTGATGGTCAACTTTGAATTAGGAATTATGTAGTCTTTAGTGCATTCTCTTAACAAAACGGGCAGACCAGGAAATTTTCTGAGAGTTTCTTTGACACAAGCTTCTAAATATGCCATTTCATGAATTAAATCATATGTGATAGTGCCCCCATTTTTAGCTAAAAATGTATCAATCTCCTTTTGAGCCTTCCTTTGTAAAACCGGATTGAGAGCCAATTCATATAAACAGGTTGCAACTGTGAAAGGACTCGTATCAGCACCAGCCAGGTAAAAAATGATACAATTAGCTGTGATTTCATTCAATGTGAACATCTCATGGTTATCAATCATGAGTTGCATGAAATCATTTCTACGAAAATTTTGTTTAGCACGACTGTCGATTGTTGTTTGAACGACATCTAAGAAAAATGTTTTGACATCTGATGATAGAACGGAAACTGGAAGTATATCAAGTAATTTTGGGCATAAAAATTGAAGGGTGTTTTTAAAATCTGAAAATTTATCGGCACTCAAGACTTTCTTATGCATTTTCTCAAAAGGGTGATTTGGATCTTTAAGGACATCAATATCAATTCCAAATACAATTGATCCGATTAAATTGAGAACGTAGCGATAAGTTTGATCTTTGTTTTCAAAAATAGTATCAGATTTAACAGTTTCCAGGACATATTCATCTAATTTATCAACCTCATTCATAATTGTTGGAAACATTGCCTTCAATTTTCCTGATGAAAATAACGGATTAAATTTCCTTCTCAGATTTTTCCATTCTTCTCCTTTCATTGAGAACAATTGCGTTAACAGAGGCTCTTTTTCCTTGTTATTGTAGACATTTCTATCATGAAAGTAATCAAAATCAGTTACAAGCACTTTTTTGACTAATTCAATGTCTCGTATCAGTACTGCTGGATTTGTGTATGTATAAATTCCGATAAAAGGTTCTGATGTACTGTTATATAAGTCCCATACAGCGTTTCCCATTGACCTTTGTTTCTTGGCATGAGTCTGCAAATTTCCATATGGAATTACAGGCTCAATAAATGGAAATTCATGGCGTTTCCAATGAGTAAAAATATGTTTCAGATAAAGATAAACAACGAAAATTATTGTTGAAATCGTTAAAATTACTAAAGTTATTAACATTTTAATTTAAATTTTAATATTTAAAATTAACTTCGATCTTAAATGGTCGCGTGTTAAGACTTGACTGACAATTTAATTCAAATTAATTGTATTTATAATAATCATGATGATTTGTAAATATTAAGAGACGATACTTCATTCTCTTTGTAAATAAAATATTCCATTTAAAATCCTCTCTTCTCACATAAATTATTTAATCTCAATATTACATTGAAATAGATAAAGTTGTTTATTAACTGATAAATACTTAAATAACAATAAATTATTAATCTTCAAGATTTATTTTTACTTATTTAATACATTTTATAAGAAATTTAGTTCAAAACAAGTAACAAAAATATAAATTTTACTTGGAGCCAAATCAACTAAATCTAAAACACATTAAGTTTCAATAAAACTGTAATTTAATGTCTTTCGTTTTCGACTTTTATAAAATATGTCTTTTAAGGTACTATTATGTTGGAATAAATAATGAGACTTTTGAATGAATGTGAAGGTAGCACCAAACGAAATCATTTGATATGGAATAATACTCGAATTGATTAAATTTATACAAATTATTTTGTATTTTATTTGCTTGCTTTGCTATTTCAAAAAATCATGAATTTCAGCACATTTCTCAAAAACTTTGTTTAAGAATGTTAAAGAAATCATTCAAAAAATTACAATTACTTCTTTACTGAGCTGGCTCTATAACCAATTACTTAGTCAAAGCCTGTTGAAGGGTCCGTTTCCAGTGCTCTCTATCTTGCACCACCTGTTTTACACTCTTAACGTCTTTAGATCTGAATTGACATTGTTTCAACTTGCTTTAGGTCGCCCAAACCTCGACGGTCGTCTGGATCATTTTGGAACAGGGTTTCTGGGGCTCGGCTGTGGCCTATTAGTGCTAAATGCCCGTCCTAGCTTAATCTGTTTACCTTTACGAATGCTAAAATGTTTGGTTCCCCATATTTACGTTCCAGTTCAAAGTTGTATCTACGTCTCAATCTTCCATCCTCCAGTTTAGCACCGCAAATAGTTCGCAGTACTTTGCGCTCGAACAAAAGTAGCAGTTGTTCATCGCTCTTGGTGGTTGGCTTAGTTTCTGACCCATATAATGCTACTAGCCTTATGAGTGTCTTGTAAATTAAAAACTTGGTTATGTTGGCCTAGCGTTTGGAACGGAGATGTCGTAGTAGTCCATAGAAGCATCTATTGGCCGGTATGATTCTTCTCTTGATTTTGACTGAGGAATCATTATCAGCCCATATCAGCCCTCCCAGATAGACAGACTGGTCAACAATATCCTCTGATCCTGACATAATTTATCTCTTGTTGGGAAACAGCAACATCGTTGGTCTTCTTGTACTTGCTCCTCGTTTACTTTTTCAAAAAACCATGGAAAGCAGTCAAACAGGAGCTAAAAACACCATTTTAACTTCATGTTAAGAGTAATTGAAAAAATGAATTATCTTCGTTAAATTACTATTTTTTGTATTTATTTATTTATTTTATTTTTCCATTTTTAAATAAACAATGAGACTTTTACAAGTAATTTTCTAAACAAATGAAAACAATGTAGAGGAAAATAAGTAGGCGTGATTTTTATTTATATCAGTAATCAACTGTTAACTTGTTTTGTATTGAATTGTATTGTTTTGTGTTTTATATTCAATTAGAATCAAATAAATTGTTTATTCATTTTTTATGACTCTTGTTAAAAGATAATCAAAAAGAATTGTAACAGCATTTAAAGGTAATAATTTGATTTTTATTGAATGTTTTGTAGTTTTTGATGAAATTTAATTTGAAAAATCGTCTCCAAAAAGTTAATGCTTTTTTTTCTTTGTTTAATTTAAACAAAAGCAGAATAAAAGAAGACTTAATTGAAGCGAGCCAAATGTCGATTTATTCCTTAAAAATACATTTTCATTTAAGATACAGAAGCATTTTAATCGACAACACTTTTAATAAATACAAGAGACATTTTGTGTGTGTGTGTGTCTTTGTTATGTATTGAAGACACACATATAAATTTATAAATTAGACATAAAATTTTATTACCTTCATAATATATTTTACAAATTGACCGAATACTAGAAATATTTCGTATGACTTTATCCCTGAATCGTGTGTGTGTGTGTAATGAAATAGAAACAATAATAATAATAATAATACCTGGAGTATTGCCAATAAATATCCAGTCATGGACTAGTTAGACTCGACGAGGACTCACCAATAAAATAATATTGAATTGCATGAAAAAGCATGAAACATATTTTTGAAAGTTCAATATTCAAAAAGAGCCAAACATGTGTTATGTATGTGTGTGTGTGTGTATGTACTTGTAAGTGCATTGACAATAATAATGATAATAATAACAAACTTCATATATATGAATTTAAGCGAGGCGAGGAGTATTTATTTATTTTGATGTCATGGAACACGTTTTTCATCATACATACACACAGAATTTTATTTTGTGATTCTAAATAGATAATCTCTTAAATAAACGTTATTTTGTTACTTCTGTGTTATTACTTGAATAGAATTAAATTGTATCTGGGAAAAATAATGTGAATAATGATGGAATTTTACTGCCAATAAAGCTATGCCAACTAATTTAAAAGGACTGGATTAGAGAGTTAAACTATTACTTTTTTCTATTCATTTCATTTTAATGTTATTTCAAGTAAAGCAATTTTCTTTGTTTTGCATTTTTTGTTTATTTCAGAAACAAAAGAGAAGAAACAACAAAAAATTAACAAAAACAATTGAAAATAAAAGTAATTTTCTCACAATTGTCTAATCAATGTTCTCTTTTTCGATAAATAAAAATAACAAGGAACACATACAATCAATACGTGCTCCGAATCAATAAAATTTTCTTCCTTTATTTTAGTCGATCAAAATTTTTGACTCAATTAGCTTCAAATTAGCCATTTTTTATGTGGATAAAAGTAGGTTTGACAAAATCGTAGACAGAAGCAACCATTGAATGCCATGTCCAGTCTCGTGCTTTCTCATTAATGAAATTTATTGCTTTCACTGGTCATAAAGATAGAGAAACTTTTATATTCATTACAATAAATTTTCAATTTAAAGTCACATTAAATGATGTACAACTAAAAAAATTCCTTGATATTTTTAGAAAATCTGGGAAGGGGATTTGTGGCGCTTAAAAACTAATTTTAATTAACAATGGACTCTAAGGCAGTTCAAAAATTTGATTAAAAAAGTCCTTACATCAAATTTCATCAAACTCGTCATACTTTCGTCTTTTTAGTGCATTTCGTAAGAAAAAATGCACTATTACAGACGGTTTGTCCGCCGTTACTCTGACACTGATAGCTATTCATAGCTCCGAAATGGTCCATCGGAGCGAGGTCGGGCTTTTTATAAGACAGATGAATTCTTGAGGATAATTTATAGCTCATTAGTTTTGAGATTGTTCAAAATTTTAAAAAATTGTTAATTAATTTGTTTTGTTGGATGGAGAAGTTTCTTAAAATGAATTGGCCCTGAAATTAGGCTTCAGGTTCGGGCTCAGGGATTGGGCTCTGAAATTAGGCTCCAGAGCCTGAAAACGGTCAAAAGCCCAAAATGTCTGATTTTTAATTTTTTTTCAAAATGAGGGATTTTTTTCATAAAATTTAAAAATGGCGGATTTTTTTTCAATATGGCGGTTATTATCAAAATTAAATATATTCAATGAAACTAGAAATGCACTTTTCTAAACCGCCCAGTGGTTAGGAGTTCTAATTTTTATGATTTGGCTTTGATTTTAAACCGATTTTGGTCTCTGGTGAACATTGCGTGCGCCTAAATCCTTGTCAGGTTCTTCACCTATCAAAGAAAACATTGGTTAAATAATAATTTTACGGTTATTTTTTAAGTTAAGTTAAATTTTTAACCAAATCAGCACTTTACAGATTTTCCTTCCTCTAAAAATTTTCATTCTCATATCACAAGCAGACAAATGAATGAAAATGATAATATTCAAAATATATTTATTGCATTACAGTGAACGAAAACAGAATTTGAAACAAATATAAAATAAATAGTTTTAACCAATTATATTTTTCATGTAAAATTCATTTTGAGAGCCAAAAAACATTTATTTTACGGGTCAAATCCAGGATTAAATTTGAAAAACGGAGGAAAATCTATAACAAATAACCTTTAAAATTAATGGCCAATGTCCTGTTTATTGTTGTTTCCAAATAGTAACTAGTAGTTTTGTGTGTTTTGTATGAAAAAAAGAAGAAATATTGATCTAAATTTTGTTGTTACTGTAAACGAAAGAGAATTTATTTTCATTTTACTTTAAATTTATTTGAATTTAATTAGTTGATGATTTTAAATTTATTGCACTTCATTTTGTGTCTTTGATTTTATTTGCAAATTCCATTGAAATTTAACAGAACTATTTTAATAAAATTCATGTTTGCACTGGCACAAGCCTCACACTCACAAATTAAAATTAATAAAATAAAACTTTACCTTTAATAGTAGTTTCCACAATAAAATTATTTCAATATAAAAGCAATATTCAATTTATTTTTTTTTCATGTTCATGGTCTGCACTTGGTCTTTTATTTTTAATCGAGTAACAACCAACTTGAACAATGAACAAACAAACATTTAATATAATAATTGAATATCACGAAAAAGCAACTAGTGCCACTTAACTTGATATTATTCACAATTTTTCCATTCATTCACATTTCACAGATTCAATCGACATATAAAATTTGATATTGTATAAAAGTTAAATATTTTACATGTGGGTAGAGAGTGGTTGATTGCACATTTGCTAGCATATATACATTGGACCACATCACGCACAAAAACTTTATCGAAAACTTTTGCCTTTTATCCTTTATTTTTACTATAATTTTCGTTCATGATAAAAAAAAAATGTTGTACGTGTGTTATATGAGAAAATAATAGGAGTGACATGATGTAATTGAGTAGCTTATTGACTATTATGGGCTTACAATTAAGTGTGTGTGTGTTCGATATTGATGCTCATTGATTTTAATTTAATTAACTTATCGTTCTTTTTGCACTTATGATGGTTAATAACATTTTTTTTTTGTTTTTTTAGGAATTTTCTGCAGAAGCTGTAAGTTAAACGAAGCTCATGAAGCAACATCATCGCGTCATGGCGAAGGCTAACAACCTGAAAATAAAGGAAACTGAAGCGGTTGTTGTGGGTCCAGAAACTGCAAGTGGCCAACAAACAATCCGTATTCAAAATCAGTCGATTGTCACTTCTGGTGCGGGTCCTGGAGCGACTCAAAGTAATTTCATTCTTGTTCGGGCAGCTCGATCAGATTCCGGGCAACTCATTCTTCAAAACGGTCATGAATTGTTGACATTGTTGAATGAAAGTGCTGCTGCAGCCGCTGCAGCTGGTGAAGAATCAAAACCAATTGTCTTACAACAACGCAGTATTAAGACAAGAGCTGGTAGTGGTAACTCTCAAAGCTCTCTCAACGAAAGTACAAATTCAATTGCTGTGCACCATCAAGTGATTAAAACATCATCAGATGCTTCCACATCGGGATCCCAAACAATTCTCCTGCAATCTGGTAGTGGTGGTATGAAAAAACTCACTAGTTCCGATGGTTCCAGTATTATTTTACAACAAACACGCTTAGCAACAACAAAAAGTGGCACAGACACAAATTCTGGTCCAATTTTATTGCAAACGCTCAAGAGGTTGGATAAATCACCGTCCATTTTGGTAATTCGTAATACGGGTGGTCAAGGAACACCGGGCACCTCAAAAATGGTATCTGCCCAAGTTAAACAAGTTCCACGCTTAGCACAAAGTCAACAAGAAACTGTCACTGTGATTTCTGAAGGTCGTGATAGAAGTGTCGAGCGTGTTAGTAACAGTAAACAAACAAATATTCCACTTGGGAGCGGTAAGTACAAAAGACATTTTCCTTGTTGATAAATCTTTTTTATATTAGCCTATAAAAGTTAACAAGTAAACAAAGAAACATATTTCCACCCTACAAAATTTCATTCTTTTCTTGTTACTCGTAACACTTAACACGAGTGATAAAATAGATAAAAGGTGTGATAATAACAATTAAATCTCTGAGCTTTGACAATGAATGTGCGATATTAAAAAGGAAAAAAAAGACGATTATATCTTAATATACTCAACATTTTCAAGTATTTTTGTTATGTACGGGCTTCATCATTAGCAATCAAAACACCTGTCTTTGTTTTATCAAAGTGACACACTAGGATTTCACGTTCATAAAATCACTCTTTTGAAGACAATTTATTGAGGTACTTATAGTATAATTTTTATAGATGTCTTATTTGAATGAGCAATAAGATAAATTTAAGGACTCTATTAAAGTTAATTGTGGGTCATGAACCACATGCTCTTTGATAAATAGCAAACCGGTAACAGGAACAAAAAATGAAGTCTGCAAGTATTCGGAATCAGCTGTCTTAGAGGAGCCCTACGTATCTATTAAAGAAAACTAGAATTTCGAATGAAAACTATTAAAAAAAAATTGAAATGCGAAACTTAATAATAAAGAAACCTAGCAAGAAATTTTGATTGATTTGACATATCTTTAGAAAGAACCTTTCAAGAAAATCGTAGAAGATACCGGTCAAGAAATCCTTCAGGTCAAAATTTTAAAGGCCAGTTTTGGTCAACATGAGGACAGCCTGGCTTTTTTGGCTGAAGGCCAGAGCAGCAACGTCTAGATGCCTCTCTTATCGCAGCATCACAAGTAAAATAAAAACATTTGAAAGGTAAAGCTCTGATTTATTTTAAAAGGAATCCATTTCTCATGTTTTTAGTTTATCCTTTTAAATTCTACTCATCATAATTAAAAGACGTTTTATTCATTTTTTTCTTCGAGTCCTTGCAAAATGAATAAGAAAAACGAAAGATAAAAAAAACTATTTATTAAGTCAAGTATCAAATATCTTCAAACTGATAAATGGAAACAAGTTTTAAGTAGACTAATTTTAATATTTTTTTTTCTTTTAATTCATTCAGCTTTTATTTGATTAGTCTACTTTATTTGAGTATCTCAGAAAAAAGGACAGACAAAAAAAAATGAAGATACAAGAATTTTAAATGAATCATTAAACGATGTGCTTAAAGAAATTAAAATTGTAACAAAAAAATGATCCGATACTTATGAAATGAAAAGTAAAGGAGAAAAAGAAGAAAAACGGTTTCTTTTCAACAAATTATTATAATTGAATTAACAAATAATAAGGAAATTTGCTCTTTTCTGTATAGTTCTCGAAAAGATTTTCTCTTTTAATAAAATAAAATGACAACTCATTAAGATGAAGTACAAAAATCATATTGAATTGATGATAATTTATTTTGGCATCTTATTATTTTGTTTTAAATTTAATGAAATTAAGTGTGCAAAAAAAACCTTTGACTTATAAATGTCCAAAGTAAGTTATTAACAATAATTGCCTTTAATAATAATGATGATAGCGTGTTTCATGACATATCATTGTCGTTGGTCGTTTTATTCATCGTCTACTTCTACTCACTAAACATCTAAACGTTTTCAAACGTTAAATTTCATTCACGATACGATGAGGAATTGTACACTACATAAAAAAAGTAAATAAAAAGAGGATAATTGTCCCTCTTTTGTAATAAACAGTTTTTATAGCACAAAATATGAAGAAGAAAAAATTGAAAATGAAAAATAACTGTGCAAGTGATTGTGCAATATTAAAATTTGCTTTCGTGTTAGTTTTTTTCTTCAGTTTAATGTTAAATTTTTGTTAGTTTTTTTTTAAATATTTAATATTTTTTGCAAAACAATTTTATTTAATTACAATTTGGTCTTGTGACATTGTGTTCAGTGATGTCATTTGATAATTTATGCTACCGGTTTATGAAGTTTTTATTAGCGCGTATGTTACAAAGTATTTTTATTTACAGTGAGTTTTTAAAAGTTAACATCAGTCTTTATTGCTCTTTATGACTCTTTGTTAGTCTTTTTTATGACTCTTTATTGACCTCAATAAAGATAAATCTGGAGTTAACAGGACTGGGTAGGACTATGAAAGATGCACAAAGAGTCATTGAGGTCGATAAAGAGTCATAAAAAAGACTAACGAAGAGTCATAAAGAGCAACAAAGAATGATGTTAACTTTTAAAAACTCACTGTATAATAATTTTTTGAGTCAGTTTGAAAAGACACGAACAACATACTAGGCATACCATTTGCGCTCTTTTGAACGGGACAATCCCGATTTGTTCCGATTTTTAAGATTGAAAAATATTATTATCAGGAGAGTCCAAAAACTGACCTTCATTTCACAAAACTTTCCTGAAAAATTATTCAAGGAAAAAGTCGTTGATAAGTATGCAGATCGATAGAGAATCAAAAATTTCAGCGTCTTGTATCTGCGTTTTTAGATTAAACCCTCCAGAGTGCTGACAGGGCTTTTTGTGAAATTAAGGTCGGTTTTTAGACTTTCCTGAAAGATTTTGTGATTTACACAAAGAAAAAGTTAAAAACCGCAAAAAAATAGAAAGCCAGAAAGGTCCTTGATGTCCGAAAAATCCCTCCTCGTGGCTACAAAAGTGGTTTATGAGGTCGTTGAAAACTTCAGTCTAGTAAAAAATAAATAGTTATTAATTGTCCCGCTTTTTGCTTTCAAATCCCGATTTTTTATTTCACAAGTCCCGATTTTTCATTAGAAGTACCTGCTATGCCTATGTGAGGCGTTTCGCAAGATTTGGCCTCATACATCAATCATACGTTTTTTTTCAATGTCACTTTCCTGACGGTTAGAAGAGCACTGAATTACTCATGTCAAAAGGAAATTTGTACTGCGAGCTAAAAACGATTTAATTGATATCCAAAACATTTTGTTGTCCCAGATGGTCGGACTAATCATGGAACGTACGAACCTTCAACTGTCATAATTCGAATTGTTACATGGAATTTGCTGAGCTAAATCTTTTTCTTATAAATTCACTTTTCGTATTCAAACAAAATATCTTCAAATAACATAAAAACCATAATAGTAAGCCTGAAAAAGATTATCGAAAATCACAAAAGAAGAAGTCACACAAAAAATTGCAAACAATCTTTTTTTCTAGTTTTTAAAATAACTCAAACTAAAAGTAACAACGCTTCTTAGTACAAAAATAATACAAAAAAAAAACAGTTTGTAAATAAATTAAACACAAAAAAAACATTTACAACATAAAGAAAAGAAAGAAATGAAACTAATTTGTCTTGTTTCCGGTAGTGACTTAGACTGGATGGTACCCAAATTCAACACAATTCAACATTTTCATGATTAACATTTCATTTTCAAATCAAAAACCAAAAAAAAATAAAAAGTTAAAAAATGTCATTTAAGCAATTTTGCAATCAAAAGAACGGAAAATTAAGATTGCAATTCAGTGTTTATAATTCGCAACTCAAAACAATTGTCATTAAAATTCATCACAACAAATTTTTGTAAACAGAACCACATGGTTTTTCGAAAAATAAAATAAAATATTTTTTTATTACCTCCCCTTATCAGTCAAAATTTAAATCATATAGCACGTTGATACAAAGTAGCTGTATCTCGTTATTTCATTCATTTTATTTGATATATTTTGCTCTTTCTGCGCAACTTTTTTACACATTGATACGAGTGCGACTGAAAAAGAATGAGGATATCCTGTTGTTTGCTAGTTTCAGCCCAATTTTTCATTGTGATATTATTTTTGTCTCTTTTCAACTCACAATATTTGGATTTAAAAACAATTCGTTTACATATAACTGGTAAAAGTGTACTCGTTAAAATTGTATTGTAAAGGAAAAAGAAGGAAATGCATTTTCACAAAACATAATCATACACTTGCACATTTCTGTTTCTACATTTACCGTACAAATCTATGTGCATAAATGATTTTCATGAAAATTTTTGGAGTTGAGTATTTAGTGCTTGATTTTGTGCCAATTGGCTTCAGTATTGCTTCTTCCTTCGGTCGTAAAGGAAGTTCTCTGTGCAATCTTTCGTTGTCTATAATTTTTTCCTTTCTTCTATATGTGTTATGTGTGTGTAAAAAAAAATAAAAATAATTATAATTCGGTGTTGTCTCACTGTATTAGATGTCCACCAAAATTGATGTTAATCATTAGATTTTTTAAATGTGAACAAATTAGAAAGGAAAAAAAATCACACTCTAAAATTAAATGTCGTATCGATGTACGTTAAATATGATTTTATCGGTAACTTGGTGTCGCTCTATGACGAACCCTTAGTTTGTTTCTTGGAATGTGGAAAATAATTTCACATCAAATTAAATTTGAATAATAAGAAAAACTTATGTTTTAATATGAGTGTGTAGAAAAAAAGACAATGTCTATCAGCCAAATGTGTAGTTAAAATCTGTGAACTGAAAAACCTGAAACAAACTTTTAATTTTTTGTTCAGATTTTTACATTTTTTAAATTAAATTTGAGTGTTTAAAAGTGCTGTTCTTGGAAAAGATAAAAAAAAATAATTTGACAACCAAAAAATGGCAAAACAATGACGTGATTTTTAAATTTATTATTAAAAATTATTCAAAAAGTTAGTTGATAATCGGTAAAAAAAAATATTCTCAATTATTTGACATGAAATAAGTTTAATCTTCTGTGATGATTTGTTACAAATATTGAATAAATTTTAAATTCTTCTAAAAAATCTAAGTTGAGTAAATTTTGTTTGATTTCAAATCTTCAAACTTAAATAAAATTTTGAAAGAAATGTATAAAAACGGTCCTTTTGACGAACATTAAGATGATTAAGATTAAAAAAATAAAGTAACAAACGGCAGAAAACGTCAATCAAATAATTCTTTGTAATTTATAAGTAATTAATTAATTTATGGATTTAAACAGAGACCAGCAGACACAATTTATTTATTTACCTGAACGTATTTTCAACTAAATTTATCAAACAATGTCTTGAAATTGCAATCCTTACCTTGAAGGTTATTAGGAAAAGGAATTTAAATTGAGTTATTTAATTTAATTTTTTTCCGAATCATGGAATTTTCTTCTTAGGATAAGGTTCTGAATGGATTTATTGTTTTCCTATTTTAATTTTATTGAGAGAAATTTAAATTTTCAAAAAATATTGATTAATTTTCAAGACTTTATCAACGATATTCAAAACTTAGTTGGTCAAATTTGAAAATATCGAACCCATCCATTCGGCCATTGATTTTTATGACAAGGGCATTGACGGATTGCCATACGGGCTAACTGGTAAATGCCAGAAAGGTCGCAGTGGATCGTCTTGTAAGAGTTAAAAGTAAAAGTTAAGTTTAGCGTAAATTTTAAAGAAAATCATACGGAATGCCAGAGCCATTAATAATTTTCAATCCACCCCTGTAATACATGGGGTAATTTTAAATATGTTTGTGATAAGCGCTAGCACCAGCACTTGTGAGCCTTTTTATATGGTTATTTCAATATTAATGAAAAAATGGCTAAATATATAAGTGAAAAGTTAAATTAAAACCCTTACAATAAACTATGGAAGTGCCCCCCACAATGCTAGAAGACTTAAATGTAATGAAGTCAAGAAATAATACTGCAGTTCGATGGGTGGACCAGAAATCGAAAAACTACCATAAATCCAAATGGGTCTTGAATGCCCTCACAGTCATCGATAAGTTAATATCTGATGTTTAAGTTTTTGGCTCAATTTTCTTTTAATTTTGATTTTTTCTCAGTCCACAATACGTACAAATAATCACTAATTCTGATACATTTCGCCAATCAATCACATAGTTTTTTGTGTCTATACAAAAAAAATAAAAAATCAAAAAATTTAATGAATAAATCAAACAGGCTAATAAACAAACAGACAAATAAAAAAAAACAAATACATACAAATAACAAAACAGATAATTGTCAAATAATTGAAAATTGTCAAAACATTTCATGTACAAATTTCAGTTAATTATCATCATTTTCAAATAAACACACAAACACACATTATACTATTAATAAAATATGTATTTAGCATATATAGTGAAAGAGTGTGTAAATTTGAACAAAAATAGTGTGAAATTCAATTTCAATTTTAATAACGACAATGATAATAATTTTAATCAAATAAATTATCAAAATATTTATCATCGCTTGGCATATCAATACCATCAATTTATTTTAAAATAAATTATTATTTATTTAATATTATTGTTATTTTTATTATTATTATTATTATTAGATGACCTCTTATTCCTTTCGACAATGAACAAAACAATACACCTGACCTGACCGATCGACCTCTGCTAATTTTTTTTTCATTTCATTGAAACACATTCACACACACGTGAAAATTTCATTGTACGAAATTATCGAATATGTGTGAGATAAAAATAAATAAATAATTTTAAAATATTTATTTTTTTTTTAGTTCAATTTCTGTTTGTTGTCAATTTATTATTATTATTATGTATTTTATTATCATTTTTAGTCTTGTTATTTTATTTTGTTTGTTATTATTTCAATATAATTTAATATGATTGTGTTTTGTGTTCGTTTTAACAAGAATATTTTTTGTTTCTTGTATCAAAAAATGTCTTTGAGTGACCTACATTTTTAAAATCAGTCACATACAGTCCGAGGAAAAGAAAATTATCATTCTGATTACTTTAAAAAGTACCAAAGATTTTTAATTGTTTCAGTTCTGTGTCAGAAAATATTTGGTTTAACTTTAAGTTTGCCTCTCAGGACTTTGAACTAATTTCAATTTTTATATGAATGGTTTGCTAGACGATTGAAATTTTTTCTAAACCAAATTAATCAGCATTCGAAGTTTTTTCTTTCAGAATACTTAACTTTTTTCTTTGCATGTTATCAATTTGCTGATTTTTCTTTATTTTCCATCTTTTTGATTTTTTTCCAATTACTTCAATAAAATACCCTGTAAAATTGTGACAATTTGTGTTTGAATGCAAGTTTATATATTACTCAAAATGATCTGTATATTGGATTTGTCCAAATATCGAAAGAAAAAAAAAAATAATTTTGGCACTTTTGTTTTTACAGAATTTTTCACCAACAAATCATATGCTGCTGCAAACTTGGACAAATTTAAATGAAATACATTATCTTGTGATATACTTCCTTCGCATCCTTTATAAAATCAATTGCTCTATTAAATAAAAACAATTCATTTTAAATTAGAAAATAGCTTTGAGAGTGTTTATTTTGAAACTAAACGATTTATTTTCGACGCTGGAGAGCAAGTTTACGACCAATTGAACTCCCAATGGTGTCTCACCAGAAATGAGTCGATAAGTGAAATAGTGTAAAGCTTGTGATCATTTCACGTTAATTCACTTTAATTAAATTTCTGTTACAAATATTTTGTCAATTTTAACCACTCACTAATAATTTAATATTTGTTACGAATATTAATTGATTATCATTGTTATTAATAAATTTAAATATTTGTATCGTAAAATTAACAGCGAAATGAAAAAACATAAATAGATTTCATGTTTTTCGTCCTCTTTGGCTTGAAATACTCGTAAAAGGCGAAATTATGTTCAGGAGCTCATTTTAATCCTGAAAGAATAAGGAAAAACTTTACAAAGTTTCACTGAAATATCTGAATGGGATCACCAAAATCGATTTTCGTTTCCAAAACAGTATCGTTTACACTCTAAGTTGAAAACGCCCGCAGACCACCCCGCATAATGTGCAATGGGTAAAATAGTGCCCATAATAAAAAATTGCATTGATCAAACGCCCTGTAAGCGTCAATGAAAGATCTCCGTCTGTGAATTAAATCACTTTGTACTGCGGGACATTTTCAGCTTTCAGTGTATTCGCAAACAGCTTCTTAACCATAAATTTTCATTCATAAGTGTGACTCATCGTCAAAGCATTTCCTGAATTTCAAAATTAAGCCTAAAATAGCAAGTTTTAAATTAATATTTTCATATTCTAAAAATGTGATAAGAAGAATTTGGCTTACCCATTCAAATAATATACATTTTTATCTTGTTTATGTTTTATTTAGGGCAGATGTACTTAAATAAAAATATATTTAAAAAAAATAATGTGACAAGGCCGTTTTTCTAATGTACTTGATGCTCTTGAGTTATTTTTTCATGTTTTAAATACATAAAATTTAAATATTTTTTTCGCTTTTAATTTAGTTCACATATTTCATCAATTTATTCCACTCCATTTCATCACAATTATTCTATTTGAATATGTATTTTTTTTCCTGTATTTGTTTTAACAGTAAAAGCCTAAAAACTAATAAAATATATTTTTTTTTATATATAAATTTTAAAAATAAATAAATATACAAATAAATATCAGTTCAAGTACAACAAATACAACAACAAAAATAAACGGTGGAAATTTTTAAGCCCTTATCTTGGATGTGGCTTGAATCAAGTTTATTTTAACCCTTAAATTTTTGTACTGAAATTTCAGCTGAATTTCCATTTTAGCTTTTTAATCTTGTTCTACGAATTTTCTTTTTAAATTAACCTTCAAGCGATGAATTTTTTCCAAGCTTGAATGTGTCAAGACTAAAATGTACTTTAAATTTGACTGATTGTAAACTTTCATGCTCAATCTAAATAATAAAAAAAAATAAATGCAACACATTTTTATTTCAATTTAAATGAAAAAAAATCTGTTTATTTTTTTTCCTCCAATTCAAATACAATAAAATAATGTTTGTCGATAATGGAATTTTAAATAAAATTCTATTAATACTAAATAAATTAATTTGATGTTTGTGTGTCCGTTATATTTTTTTCCGGTTCTGATTGTGTGTGATATTGTGATAGGAAATTGAAATGTGTGTGTTTACAAAATAAAACTAATTCAATATGATGATGATGATAATAATAAAAGTGATTGTTTGTGTGATGTTTATTTGGAAATAAAAATAAAATACAAAAATAAATTTAAAATCAATTGCAATTATGTTGAATATTTACAAAGAATTTTAAAAATGAATAAATTCAAAAAAAATCTGTTTTATGTCAGGAGGTTAAAATAAGTTTTTACTGAAATGTGTGTGCTTTAAACGATTCAAATGAAGTCAGTTACTGACAGAAATTTTCCGGATCAATCTCAAAGTAGAGCTTTAGATCGGCGGTCTCAGAAGAGAATTAGCACTCAGACCTACAGACGGGTCCATTGTGCATACCCATTATCATCATATCTGTTGAAGAAGGAACCAAATCTAGAGAATCCACCAAAAGAAAGAAGTCCACTAGACCTGGTTCAGTTCTGGAAAGTGACCACACCAAGCTTAGCAGGGCTGACACCTTCATTTTTATGATGGAATCAATACTGGGGAAGTACTTACCTAGCGTGATACCACGCAATCTGACATGCTTAAGACATACACAAAGCAGATGTGTAGCAGTCTCCTCTTGTTCAGAGCAGGATTTGCACATTGGATCTTTTGAGTCAAAATGACTGAGATGATAGTCTAGAGTACAATGACCAGTGAACATACCAACTACGACTCTGAGCTCAGTATGGTTCAATCTGATATAGAGCTTTAACTTAGAACCCATTTAAGTTTCTTCATAGAAATTTCACACCCATTAAAGTTCATTTTAAATGACTTTTGAACATAAAAGTCAAACCACAATCAAAATCGACTTAATTCAATACACAAAACAACAACAAATCACACAGAGTTAAATAATTTGTCCTACAAAACAAGTTTACTCATAACTAACAAAAAAAAATAATTTCTAACACCCTGATATGAACTGAATACTGATAGAGAGCAGAATAGAACAAAACTAAACAAAGCAAGCACACAGACACACACTACTGATTAGAATCAAATTAAAAGCATCAATAAATTAATTGTGTATCACCTAAAAAACATCTAAAATATTTATACATTTAACAGCCAACACACACACACACACACATTGAGAGAACAACCGATGAATCTGAACACATAACATTTTCCAAAATAACAATCAAATATGAATAAAGATATCGTTTTCTGTCCTCATATATAATTGTACATTTTGGTACCAAAATTGTGAGAGGAATCGAGTAAAGTGTTATTTAAACATTTTAAATGCTTTGAATTTTCCTGCCAATTACATGAAAATGAATGAATGAAACATTTCCCTTTATACAGAAACACACACAAAATATGGAATACGTGAGAGATGGGAAAATAAATGTGTTAAAATTTGCAAAACCAATTCCCAATTATATTTCAGTGATATCATTAAATGCATATTATTATTATTATTGTCATTGTATGTCGTTTGTTTGTTTTATTGTGTTATGTTATTATTTTGCTTCAATTTTGCATGTGTACAGAAAAGTATTATAAGAGTCAAAGGAAATATTTTTGGTATATCTTTAAAATGGAATAAATTGTTTCTATTTTAGTTTAGGAAGTTTTAAGGAAATAGGTGACACATTTACATGAATTTATGAATTAAAATAATTTGAATGTAATAAAATTTTGTCAGACGTCGCTTGGAATCTTAAGGGAATTTTGTATTTGATTGTCTCTTAAATTCAATATTATTCGGGGTAAGAAGATTTTTAAATCGGGCTGAAAGCGTTAAATTAAAAGATTTGAAGAAAAAACATAGCAAAAATCGAAAAAAATAGAATTTTCACGTAATTAAGCTCTTATGATTTAGACTTACATTTTAAAAGCAATTCTAATTCAATGAATTTTTTTAAAATTTTCAAAATGATGGAATTTTCGAAAATTTTTAAAATGACGAAATTTTTCAAAAAAGTTTTAAATGACATAATTTTTAAAAAAAATTGAAAAAGGCGAAATTATTTAAGAAAGATCAATATTGCAGAATTTTTAAAATTTATAAAATGGTGAAATTTTTAAAAATTTTTGAATATTAAAAAAAATTCCGGCATTTTAAAATTTTCTTGAAAAGTTACACCATTTTGAATTTTCTTGAATATTTCTGCCATTATGAATTTTTTTGAAAAATTTTAAAAAAATTAAATCAAAAATTTTCTTAAAAATCGGGCATTTTGGGAAAATTTGGAATTTAGACCGTTTTCATTTTTCCTTAGAAAATGCACTAAAAATAAACGAAAATTTGAAACTTAACTTGTTAGTGCAATGAAACTCAACCAATTTTCTAAAAAACAGTATTTTACAGCCTACTGTGAGTTTATCATGAACTTAGTTAAATTTCTTATCAATCTTCAAATAAACTTTTCAACAAAAAAATTTAGTACAATTTTTTATCTGCACACTATGAATTTTTTGAACTGAACAAATATCTATAAGCCTTTGCTAAATCTTTTTAATTATCAACTTGTGAAATAATGAAACACGTTTTTAAAAATATTTTTATCTATTTCATAGAACACAAATTTAAATTAAAATGTCTTAAAAAATCTTCTAATAATGCGACTTAACACACATATTTTAAGATAAAAATTACGAAATGACTAATTTCTGATGATAAAATGATAAGAAAACAGTTAATTTTATTTTTAAATTAAAATTTAATGATTCAGTCTTTACGAGATTTTTTAAAAGTCAGACATAAATATTTAAAAATTCAGTAACTTAAAACAAAAACATTTGATTTCACATTAAGAACATAGCGTGAGCAACTGAAACTAAAAATGAATTTCCAATGAAGGAAAAAAAAGTTCAAGTGTAAAAAAACATGAATTATTATTTTTTTTTGTTTGAAGCAAGGGAACACTAATTAAAAAAAAATGAAATGAAAAAACACTTTTAAAATGATTCCTTTTAACGTTTATGTGTAATTTTTTTTTATTATAATTAAAAAAATAAAAAAAAACTGTAATCAGTAAATGAGTGAATTATTATTGTTATTATGGAACTATTTTCCTTTTTTTTTGCAAAAGCACGAGGAGAAAAGTAAATAATTAATATTAAAAGAATCATAGAAAAAAGTGAAAAAAATTAAATAAATCAAGGATAGAAAAACAGCAAACAGAGACAAATATTAATAAAAAAATGTATTTTTTTTTCATTGTTCAGCTTTAAATGAAATTAAATTAAGATAAATGATGATTTTAATTAAAGTGAGCAGTGACTTGAATTTGACTTGACTAATTTTAATGAAATATTTTTAATTTAAATTTTTATTCATAATTTTCAATTCAAAACCACTCTAAGCCAAAATCTCAACCACACAATTCACTTTCCAATATAAATTTCAACATAAAAATATAAAACAATAACTCTCACAATAATAAACTGCCCATTAATTTATTGAAATATCGTGTGAGAGTGTGTGAGCTTTTTTTTCAACGTTTTGGCACACATAATCATAAAAAATAATAAAAATGAAAAAGTACCACACAACACATGATGACAAAAAACAAATAATAAGTAATAAATAAAAATTTTTGCTCCACATATGTACACTCATACATACACACACACACACACACACACAAATATACGAGACTGGGAGTCGAGTCGAGTGAAGTGAATTATAAAATAAAATCAACACACAATAATAATAATTATTATCCTCACTTTACGTAAAAACACATATGAAACTTATAATTCAGAAAAGTGTGTGTGTGTGTGTTTATGTTTTGATATTGACTGACTGAATATTGTTTTGTTTTGTTAGCACATCATTATTATCATTAAAAACTACAATATGACCAATGGCATTACACAAATTTTGTTTATATAAAGCTTATGCATGTTGGTAACTAAAAAAAAAATTATGGATCACAAAAATGAAAATAATAAAAATCAACAGACAATGTATTTAATTATTTGATAAAATCAATTTTCATTTAAAATATTGCATTGAAAGTAATAATGAAAAATGTATCGCAAAATGAATAAAAATTAAAGAAATTGCTCATAAATATTCTGGGGCAATTTCTCTATGAATTCAATAAAATGCGATTCTTGGGCCGCTTGAATGTCTATCTTTGATAGGAAAAGTTGAAAATGAGAAATTTTAACCACAAGACGGTTTAGAAAAGTGCATTTTGATAGGTCTCGTTTCATTGACTAAGCCGCCATTTTGCAAACTTTTGTAAAGTTCGCCATTTTTGAAAATTTTTGCGCGAAAGAAAATTTTCCGCAAAAATCCGCAATACAAATTTTTTGATTTTTTTTACAACTCCGCCAATTTAATTTTTTTTTTCAAAAAGTTTGTAATTTTTTTAAAAAATAAAAGAATCAGCCATTTTAGAAAAATTGTCCATTTTGAGAAAATCTGTGATTTTAAGCTTTTGACCCCTTTCAGGCTCTGAATGCTTTGAAGTCCAATTTCTGAGCCCAATCTCACAGTTAATGAGTTAAAGTTCATTTTTATAAGCTCCTAATCCAATAAAAAAATCAGCAAATTTTTTTTTAATTTTTAACCGTTTACAACGGTTTTCAGGCTTTGGAGACTCTTACTAGTATCTTATGCATGGTATAATTCCTTATAATTTACGTACAGAGCGCGTTATAATTTTTCCGCTATCTATACACATACGTGAATTATAAGGAATTATACCTTGCATAAAGTGCGCGTTAAGCTCTATCCATTAGCACAAACTCAAAACTAATGAGAAATATATCATCCTTATGAGCTCATTTATCTCACAAAAACCCCGACCTCGCTCCGATGGACCATTCCGGAGTTATGGATATGAGTTATTACATCAGTGACAGTGTGAATTCGGACAGGTTTTGTAAATGAATCATTTTTAAGATTATAATTTTTTGAAGAAATTCTTGTCTTATTTCTAGTAAAATAACTTGAGTGAGATAATTCTCAAGTTTGAATTGTCTACAAAATGTTCATAAAACCGCTCAACACAACAAAAATTGGATTGTGAAAATGCGCTCACTGAAATCATTTAGACTTACCCTTCCTTTTTCTTTTGAATTTTCATTAGATCATTGATTTTTTTCGTTTAAAGTATAAATTTTTTGTTTGTTTATCAATAAATTTTTATCAAAAACCAATAAATCACAGTGATTAAACTAATTTTATGACCACAAATGGCCAAACATGTTCTATAAATTTTGGTAACTATATTTGACAGATAATTTGAGAATTTTTATATTGAAATTTAAAAATGAAGACTTTAATTAAAATGAAAACACTGAATAAATAATACTACACAAAAAAAATAAAACTTACACGAAACAATAAACGTTAAATAAAAATATGGCAAATTATCGACATCAATTGGCAGCACATCAACAAGCTCGTAATTCATATTATGGTCAAGGAGTTCCGGCTTCGTCAATCAATCAAATGCCACCCCATAATTTAATGTATCAACAACAACAACAACCACACCAGCAAAATCACAATTCATATATGAATTCAGGTGTCACAAATGGTCATCACCATCTCGCATCACATCAAAATCCATATTCACATATGACAATGGGACCGAATGTGGGCCAAACAGCACATCACATGCTAACTCGTCATTACATGAATCAACATCATCAACATGCAGCCACAAACAGTTTAATGAATAGACATCATCATGCAATTAATATGAGTACAGCAAATGTACCATTGAATGCAAGTAAGTATAAACCACGAAACGTAATCAAACAAAATAATAATAATAATAAAGTAACTAATAATTATAATGAAAAAAATTGAAGAGGCAAAATATTGCTCGTTATTTGTTTTTGATGGATTTTCATTCATTGGTCATCAATTACCTTTAATTGGGCTTAAGAACAGTCTTCATTTTAACTGAAGGACTGCAGAATCTGATTAAAAGTTTGAATTGTTCCTCAATTCTTATTATTTTTTATTTTCCGCAACAGTTAGAAACAATTCAAACTCAATGTGGATTGAAAAAAAATTTCAATGCATCTGCATAATTTGATTATTTTTTTCTGTTAATACATTTATTGTGTTTCGGTTATTTATTAACTTTTCTTATTTTTTACCACTTTGCTTGTTTTGGTATCGATATGCAAAGGAAAAAATTTCAATATTTTCATTAAGAATCAGAATCACAGACATGTTTCAGGTACATGCCGAACGTGATGAAATGTGACAATGAGAATTTTGTTTTTTTCGCCTTATTTATTGAAGTTGACTTGAAATATGCTTTTAAGTCGAGGCAAAGTTTTAAATAAAAAATGTAAATTTTAAGGTTCATTTTTGAAGTTGGCAGTTCGATTATCGCGTTGGTCATGAAACTTCAACTCAAATTGGGTTAAAGCCTAGATAAAGATGGTGACTGCTTGGGATGACAGGATAAAAGCTAAGACTCTCGGATGATCAGAACGGGCATTTCACAATGAGCCTGACTCAAGTGCGCTCTATTAAAGTAAAGGTCAAAGGCTCATTTAATTTCATTGAAGAAAATGATGCCAATAACAATATCACTATTTATCTAAATGGCTAATTTCAAAAATTGAAATAACTTTTTCTGTAAAAACATTCATTCAATTTTCTCCTTATACCACTTATTATTTGAAATAACATAAAGAACCTTGAGTCGTGTCTTGTTAACAGATATTTGACACATACTTAAAAAAATCACCAACCACATAATCAAGATAGTTTATAAGTTGAAGTGAAATTGGAAGAATATTTATAAAGAGGGAAGTCAACTGTATTATAAAAAGCATAACACTTGTCGTTTATTTTTCTAAAATTTTTCCTTCTTTTACATTTTCTTTCTCGTATTGTCAGATTCAAATGTGACACCTACAACCACATACAAAATCATTACATGATACCTCTTGTACAGTAAGCATCAAGACACAATTTGGAAAAGAACATAGAAAATGACATTTATTGGTCACATATGTCTCTATGATGTTTTTCTCAAGTAGTTTCAACAAAATTTTTATAGGATTTTTTTCCATCGTCTCTGTCTGTACCTTTATTATTTTTTTGCAAAACCACACAAAAGCAAACCAAAAGAAAACCAGAAGTCGATTTAATTTTAACGTTTTGTATATGTTTTGCTCAGGATTGTGTGTGTGTGATGATATGTTAACACAAAATTTTTATCTTCTGGCAAATGAATAAACTTGGACGGATTTTAAATATTCAAAAGGAAAAGTTTTTCATTTTTAACAGACTTTTTATACCCTTGTCCAACATTTATAGAGACATTCCTCTCAGTTTATGTCTCTGTGTATGTGTGTGTGTGTGTGCTTTAAACATTTGAATTGGAACATTGATTTTTATTTTATTGAAATTTCTTAACTATCCATGTGTATTTTTTTGTTTGATATGATACATAAAAAATTTTAAGTGGCTTGAATTTACTTTGGAAAAAATCGTTCAAAAAAGATGCCATGTGTGATTTTATATGAAAAGAGAATGAAAATACATGCAAAAATTATTTAAATGTCTGTCCTCGACTTTTATTATTACGATGTCATCATACACACACGTACAATGCATAGATAAAAATACAAAGACAAAATTTTTCATTTTCATGAATGAACTTTTATTTTATACTAGATTTTTTTTTTAATATAAAATAATAATAATACTAAAATTTAAAGCAAAAATTTGCGAAGTAATGCAATTTACGAATGAATTATTACATTTTCGTTTATGTGCAAGTAGAAGACATACAGGAAAAAACTCATAAATGCATGTGACAAATGTTGCCTGGTTTTGATTTTTCTTTTCTTGTCTTTTTTCAAATTGTTACGAAATTAAATGAATTAAGGTAGGTTATAATCATGCAATTGAAATATTTTCACTTAAAAGAAAATAAAAATAGTTAGGTGAAGATGAGATATTAAGAGACAGAAAAAGAACGATTATTGTGCTTTTGAGAGAAATAAAGAGAGTAGGCAAAAAAGAGAGAGTGAGTTAGGGGAATTAATAGCATGAGAGAAACCCGGTAAATTTTCTTGACAGAGAAACGTTTGGTCAGAGAACAACCGTAATCTCGACTCAATAACGAGAGGTCAAAAACTGACTTAAAGGGAGAGAGAGAGAGAATGATGCGAGGAGGCATATAAATCGAGAGAAAGAAAGAGAAGATGAGGAGTTCTTCGGGACATTATGACTGATATGAAAAATAGAGAGAGAATTAAACACAAAAATAAGAGTGAGAGAATATTAAACATCGTGTAAGTGAGAGAGGTTCAAACATGAATAGAGTCAAAGAGAGAAAAACTGAGAGTGACTTAAATTGCAGGAAAGTATAGAGAACTCTTATAAGGTATGATTTCGTTTCCAAGGGAAAAGTCGTTGATGAGCATACAGATCGATAGAGCATAAAAAAATACAGACAATTGAATCTAGGTTTTTCGATTTGACCTTCCAGAGGGCGTTGAGAGCTGATTTTGTGATTTGCATGGAGAAAAAAGTTTTTAAAACAGCGAAAAAATATAAGTTAGGGTAAAATTCGTTGAACACACCTGGAACGTGTCGGGGAGGGTCCAGGGGGTCAGAAAAACCCCTCTTCGAGGCTGCCAAGGTCGTTGATGAGGTCGTTGATAACTTTAGTCTAGTTTACCCTATTTTTACAAAATTTTTCAATTTTTTTAAAAAAAATTTCCCCTTAACAAAATTTCTCTTTAAATAAACACGCTTAAACGCACAATAAAAAAAAACTAATAATAAACACTTGAAAAGTATTTTTTGGTACCATCTTGTGGTTGTAAATAATAACAATCACATTTTACACAAACAACATGTTTCGAATACTTTCAATTTTTCGTGTAAATTTTTTCATAAAACTTGACTTTTATTGTTGTAACAAGACATTTTTCAAAAATGTTTCTTTTTATTGTTGGTTTTTCTTTTCGTTCTCAATTCAAATCAGATTGTGTAAAAATTTCAAATATTTAAGCCCTTAAAAGCGTGATTTAATTCATTAACGAACAATTTAACGAAGAAGAAAAAATTAAAAATAAATTTATGGTGCCAAAAAATTGTACATTTATCATTTAATTTCATATTTATTTATTTTTCTGAACAAAATTGCAAATCTCATTCCTTTTAAATGTTTTCATTTAACTTCCAAACACTTCTTGGATAAGAATTCAATTATCTGAAGAAAACTCTTGCAATAAATATCAGAAAGAGTAATGTTGCCTTGTAATATGGGGCATAGAAGGGAAAAAAAACCTTGTCTATCTTCCAAAATGCAATGCAATGTTGAATGTCGATATCCAAAAAAAGAATAATAATAATAATAATAAAGAAAAGGAAGAAGAAAAATTGTATTGAATATTTATATTGCAACTCAAGCAAATAATGTATTTTAATAAAAAAAAATAATAATAATATTATAAAAGCAAAGTACAACAAATTTTGTGTTGTAGTTAAATGTATTTATGTGTGGCTTTCGGCAACAAATATTGCGAACGTGTGCCTTTTTTACTTCTCAAATTTGTGTCTCGACTTGCTGGTTTTTTTTCCTCTCTCTATATTTGTTTATGTGAGACATGAACGGGGTAAATAATAATAATAATTGAGTTTCACACGTAGTGCATATGTGTGCATTTTGAAAATAAAAAGGTAAATAGGCAGGATCAACATGAAAATAGAATGACATAGTTGTAGCATCAATGAGCCAGTGGTCGATTTAATGCGAGACAATCGATACAAATTGAATTGCGTTATGAGACAGGTTGGTGAAGAAAATGTCTCTGCTCAGATCAGATCAAATCAGATTTCAAGGGCGGTCTCCACAGAAGAGAAACAGCACTCAGACCTACAGACGGATCCATTGTGCATATCCATTTATCTGATGAAGAAGGAACCAAATCTAAAGAATCAACTAAAGAAATAAAGACACCACTAGACCTGGTTCAGTTCAGGAGAGTGACTTCATCTTCTCAGAATGCTAAGCAGGGCAGGCATCTTCATTTTTATCATGGAATCAAAACTAGGGAAGTACTCACCCAGCGTTATACCACCCAATCTGGCAAGTGTCTTTGCTTAGTTTTAACTTTCTTTTGACGGGAATTCATGATAAAGGCCACAATTTCCTTATTTTACGTTTGCAGGGTTATAAAACTCGGCGAAGTCCGTGAGAACTAGTGTCCATTCCCATTTTTTTCAAAATCCACAAAAAAACGCACAAAAAATTTATCCCCTGAATGCTTTGGATCGACTGATGTATTTCAGCCTTTTTTTTATTAATCGACTTTTTTCTAGAAAATTCCACACAAAACGGTTCAGTTGACTTTAATTATCAAACCACTGTCCCTGCCTAATATTTACACATATGTTTTAAATCCGTTCTCAACATATCGTCAATTCCCGTATAAAAATACGAAGAATATTAAAAAAGTAAATAAATTCAACTACCACAAACGTATTTCAATGCAACTTAAAAGTACAAAAAAAAAGTGCTGAAAAAAACACGAATAAGGCTCTTAAAAGGGTTTATTTTCGATGTTTGTCCTTTTCACAGAGAGAGTGTTAAATAGAATCACATACACAAACTCACATAAATGAATGTAACAATTTACTGCTTGAGATTCCACATAATCATAAAATATAAACACTTGCACGGAATAAATAATGGGCCCAAAAAATATGTGAATGTATTATTATTATGTTTTTTTTTTAAGAACTTTTCTTAATATTGAGTTGAGCGAATGTCTGTTTAAAAGTACAGTCAATGAAAAAAGTGAATGTAATTTATCTTTTCAAAATGTAAACTGAAGAAAAGAAATTTTATTATTTCAACGATGAGTTATTTGTGTTTATTATTATTATTTGGTTTAAGAGGCCACAATTTTTTTTCCTTTCCTATTTGTTTTTTACTTGATTTTCTTTTCAATATTTTAAAAGTGTATAAAAAGAAGGGTCATGGTGGTATAATCAAATCGAATTGAATTGAAATTGTAAACATAGACAGACAGTTTTAGCAAAATTGTGTAAAATTTTTGTTTTGTTATTATTATTTTTTTTTTGTTTAAATTTTATATTTTTACAATGAAAAAGTTTCGTTCGTGGCCTTTCGATTCTTTTAACTTTGACTTGAACATTTGAACTGCAAATAAATTTAGTTTTATAAAATGTTTCTGTTTTTATTGTAAATTCAATAAAAATGCAGAAAAATTAACTATAAAATGGAAAGTAGGAAGTAAAATATTTAATGCAATAAATTATTCAAAATAAGAAAATTTACTGTGTTTTGCTTATTTAATTTTTTGTTTAACAGTTTTGATTGTGCTGGTTTCTTTAAATTGTGACTTCTGATCTTATGGCTTTCAAATTGTATTGAGTTAATGTCCTAGGATTCCTAGAAATTTTTGATAAATTAAAAAAAATTAAGAATATAATTTTCATCTGAATCCCATTTGGACAGAAAAGTTCACATTGTTTTTCTCACACTTTGTTTGTTCGAAATTTGGAAACAATGAGAGAAATAGAGACAAAGAACGAGAGAGAGAGACAAATAGAGAGAGAGGAACAAATTCTGAGAGATACAATTGGAGAGAGAGAATGAAAAGGTTTGAGAGAGAGAAAATGAGAAGAGACAAATTCAGAGAGAGAAGGATATTTCTTAAGAGAATGAGCAAGAAAAGAGCAGTTAAAAATAGCAAAAGCAAAAGAGAGAGTATGAGAAGAAAATGAAGAGAGAAATTGAGTCAAAGAACTAGAGAGAAAACGACAAGGAACAAACGAGAGAGAGACAGACAGACAAATAGATAGAGAGAGGCAAACAAATAGAGAGAGAGACAAACATATTCAGAGAAACAAAATAAGAGCAAAACAAATTGAGAAAGAAAGAAACAAAGAGGTTGAGAGAGAGAAAAAGAGAAGAAACGAATTAGAGAGAGAAAGATATTTCCTAAGAGAAAGAAAGACAGAGCAAGAAAAGAGCACTTAAAGGAAGATAATGAGAGAGTCAAATAGCGAAAGCAAAAGAGAGAGAGTATTAGAAGTAAAGGAACATAGAAATTGAGACAGTGAGAATAAAGATTGAGAAGAAATGAAAGTGAGAAAACGAAAAATAAAGTAAAAGAGAAAGTGAGAGACGCAATAAGAGCAAAACATTTTTTTAAAATATGCTATAAATTTTGACAAAAGAAAAATGTGTTCATTCAAAATTTTATTTTATAACAGAAAAATCTTAATTATTTAAAACCCAATTTACAAATTCACTTAAAACTAGATCAAACGTTTTTAAAGTATCTTTAACAAAGTATCAAAACTAATACATATTCAAACTAAGAGTCTTACTAAAACTTTGATTTTATTCCCATTTTGGGATTTAAAACTCACAAAAAGACATGAAATTGAAGACACATAAAAACTTTTAACAACAACAGTCGTAAAAAGTAGTAAAATCAAGGCAATTTAAAAGTGATTCCAATGTCCTTCCTTGTAAATGTGAAAGTTCTCTTATTTTAAGCAATAAATGAAAACTGAAATGTCAAAGCACGTACAATTTTCTTCATATACTCATCTTAACATCTTCAAGTCCATATAAAACTCATAAAAGGAATAAAAAATTGTCACTTGATTAAATATTTAAAAAAAATTCTTTTAAAATAATATGAGAGGAAAAAGAAACAATATTGCATTTTAAACTTAACTTACATTTAACTAAAATATAAAAGTTCGTGGTTCACATTCCTTCACGTTCATCGTTCAAATCACTTCTTTTTTTTTCATGTTAATGTTACTTTCAATGTATTACAGATTTTTAACGACATGACATGGGAAAACTTGAAATAATTTTTACTTGTAAAGCGAATATTTGATTGCCATTGGTGACTTTTCATCTGTTTTCTTTATACTTTTCATATTATTTGTTTCACTTTAATAGCAAAACATTATCAGAATATCAAAATTTTCTAAAATGTACATACATACATTTAATAATACTAATAAAAGAGGACCGATGACACTTTTGTTGATAATTTACATGACTTTGGGGACAAGTTTGAGCAAATTGTCGATTTATTTAAAGGATGTGTTGCGATTTTGAAATCTGTTTGTTGTGTGTGTGCTGTAATGAGAATCAATGACATTTATTTTTTTTTTCGTTGAAACGATTATTATATCACTCACATGTTTTATTAGAATTATTGATGTTTGGGACATGGGATTATTTGAAATTATTATTATCGTGTTGTGTTTGTTACATATGGGTAAATGTTAAAATTACATCACAAATGTTGATAGATCTCATGAATTTGAAATTAAGATTTGATTTTAATTTTATTTCATGATTTTTTTACTTTAGAAATGTACATTGTATAATTTGGCCAGAGACCAGACCTTGAAAGGAAGCAGAAAAACGGTTTCAATGCAATTCAAATACAAAAAACTTACACAAAAGATTTGCATTTTCATAATTATATTTTCATTTTCATTCATTTCCAAAATAAAATAATATAAATTTCAATAAAGATTAAAGAAATAACCAATTTTTTAGTGTTAAAAAGACATACAATGCAACTTTCAACCCATATTTTAAACAAAATGCGTGTTTTAAGCATATTAAAATTTTCCCAAAATAAAATTCACCTTCACATGGCCTATGCATTATTTTTTACTATTTGAATATTTTTTTTTTGGAACACATTTTTCTGTTCACCTTAAAAATATTTTTGGTTTTTATTTAGAAGACATTTTGCTTATGTCTACAAAAAAACGTTTACTATGGAATGTAATGTACAAAATCGAGGTAAAGCTAGGTGAAAATCTACTAAAAGGAATGTGTAGGTTTTTTTTTATATGTTTGAATTAAGAGTAAGTGAATAAGTGTATTTTTGTTTTGTTATTATTTTACTATTGAAATTGCACTTGTAACAAACTGGAAAGCAGCTGGAGATATATAACAAAAGACATATGTTTACTATTTTTAGATAGCACTTATTTGAATTAATAGAAAAGAAAAACGATGCAATAATAATAAAAAAATATCTTATATTCAAAATCTGTAAATAAATTTGGCAATGAATATAACTTTCTATTTAAAGTTTTTAGTGCATTTCGTAAGAAAAATTTTGAAACTGGCGAATTTTTTTTAAAAATTTCAAAACGCCAGATTTTTTTTTTTTTTAAAAAACCGCCATTTTGAAAAAAATTGGAAAATCGGATATTTTGGGCTTCTGACCGTTTTCAGGCTCAGAAGCCTAATTTTTGAGCCCAATCCCAAAGCCTTATCTTAGAGCCAACGAGTCAAAATTCATTTTAGTAAACTTCTCGATCCCACAAAACAAATCATCAATGAATTCATCAACCTGAATTCTGAGCCCTGAGCCCAATGCAAGCTATACAGTAAACCTTTTCTTTTTCACCGAAATAAATCAAAGGTTTGGAACTGATTAACTTTTAAAAATGGGAAATTCTAACCACTGGGCGGTTTAGAAAACTGCATTTCGATGGGACTCGTTTCATTGAATATAATTAAGATTTAATTTAAATGAATGTTGAATGTTTCAAAAATTTTCAATTCTTAATAAAATCAAAATGGAAGTTTTTTTTGAAAATGATAAAAAAACAGCCATTTTAAAATTAAAAAAAAACACGCCAAATGGTTATAAAACCGCTATTTTGAAAAATTTCCACCATTTTAAAAAATTTAAAAAAAAAAATTTGAAAAAATCGAAAATTTTGGGCTTTTGACCGTTTTCAGGCTCTCAATCCTAATCCCAAAGCCCAATCTCTGAGCCCAATCCTTGAGCCTAAACTCAGAGCAAATGAGTTCAAGTTCATTTTAGTAATCATCTCCATCTAACAAAACAAATTATCAATTTTTAAAATTTTTAACCTTTTTAACGGTTTTTAAGGCTTTGGAGCCTAAGTCTTGAGCCCAATCTCAAAACTAATGAGTTTAAAATAATCCTCATGAGTTTCTGTATCTTACTGAAAAAACCCAACTTCGCTCTGATGTACCGTTCCGGAGTTATGGAGCTAAATGTGGGTCAGAGTGAGGGAGTGACGGCGGGCAAACCGTCTGTAATAGTGCATTATTTCTTACGAAATGTACTAAAAACCAAGTTGAATCCCAATTTAATAGGAATTTTCTATCACGTTTTACAATTTTCTTTATTTTTTCAAATTTAACACCATTAACCTGAAACTTTTCAATAATCATAAAACATCATCAATTATCATGACTTTTCAACATAAATGGAATATAAAATAGACAGAAAATCATGACAACTGCATAATCGTTTATTTTCTTTTCCTGTTTTATGTAGTGCCACATAATGATTTTGCAAAAAACGGCTGATTTTCATACAAACACACACACAAACATTCAAAAACTAATCCATCCACAAGATAAATGCCATTTTATGATCTCTTTGGCAGTTTTTCACACATTCACTTATCACACAATCCTTTAGACACACACAAACACAACAAATGACATTTAGCAGCAAATAAAATTCTACTGCACTGCATTAAATACACACTAACACACACACACTTATTAGGAATAAATAAATATTAAAAGAGAGACAATCAAAATTATTGTACACTAAACATCTAAAAGCAAAAAAATCAAAGGCAAAGAGTCAATAAAGTATGGTCAAATAGATTAGTGGAGTCAATAAAAAATGTGTGCACCTAAAATGATATCTAATCTAATATATTTTTTTGATACCACGCCTCATGCTGTGTGAAAATTCAGGATTTTTTTTTAAATTTATATTATATAAAATAAAAAAGAGTAGTAAAAAGTGTGTTTTTGGCATTTTTCTATTCATTTGTTTATTTATTTGTCAAAATGAAATAAAATAAAATAAAATATAATAATATTAGATTAAGATAATAAAATATTGTGATTTGTCTCTCATAGTCCCGTGTATTTAGAAAATAAAATAGAAAATAACTGAGTTTAGGATAATAAAATATTGATAAAATGTGTGTATCGATGTTTAGTTGGTCCTCTTATTTATTATGATAAATTTATTTTAAATGGATTTTTTTTATGATTTTATTTTTTTTTTCTTTCACTTAAACGATAAATTTGAATGCACATTTTAAAGAGGAATTATCAAAATATTTACCTTTAAATTTAAGTTTCAAGAAGATAAATTGATTTTTAGAGTCATTTATTTCCTTACATGTAGCACAGACAATTTCCTTGGAGACACGACAGATGTTAACAAGTTCTTGAATTTAATAATAAGCACAAGAAAATATTTAAATTTTCAATCGTTTCAGGTATTCGTTGCCTTATGTCACTTTATTAAAATACTTAAATATGAGTTTCAGGAGAAAATGAAAAATGGTCTTATTCCCTGACCTGTGCGTTTATTTAAAAAAAAATATATTTAAAAATCATTCATCTTAAATCCTTTACTTTTTTTCGTTCATTTTATTTTATTTTATAAGCAGAAGTTTTAACAACGTCTCCCCATGTTTTGTTCTGTCTCTCTAATTAAAATGCATTTGTCAAGTCAACAACATTTATGTGCAAAGTACAACGACAAAAAATCCTTTAAATTACTTTCTAAACGGATATACAAAGTATGTACATATGACTATTAGGTTGGAAACGGGCGACACAACATTTTATGTGTATTATTTGTGTGTTGTATTCGTCGTCGCGTGTCCAAAAAATTTTCTAGTAATAATAATAAATGAAAACAAAACTAATTTCACAGTCCAGAAGAGAAAATCTTCATAATTTTTACACTAAAATAACATTTTTTTTGTGTTGTTATTGTTGTTGATGTCTGATAATTCTAAATATTTAGTGACTTTTGAAAGTAGAGTTAAAAAGGGTATAATTTCCTCTTATTTGCAATTTTTTGGGTTCTGTTCTGGTAAAAAATTTATTTGAATGAATGGTTTTATGAAATTTAGAAGATCCAAGGGAGCTGTCTGTGGATCTAACGATATTGAGCTCGAGACGATCAACTGGGTCCAAAACTACTTGATTTCTTGGTTGACCAAGTATCACGACAATTCAAAAGAGAAAGACTGCTTAACACATTAACCGCCGCTGGTCGATTTTTCGACCAGTAACTTTGGAGCCAAATTTCTCCTAGAAGTTCACAAAATATTTTCTTCAAATTTTCAATATAAATAATTAGACATGTTTCAAAAATGTCAGGCTAGTTAGTTTGATTTTATCGATTATTATAAGAAAATTATTAGCAGAAATGAGATAGAAAGTCATGTAATTTTTTCTTCTTCGTACAAGAATTCTGTACGTATTTTTGTGGTATTATACGAAACTTTCAAACGGCTCTCCTGTAAAATTGTAGTTGTGAAACTCAAAATTTTCATCGAAGCGAAAAGTGATCACTGTTACGCAAGGAACAAATTGTAGAAGAAAGTTTTGCTCTAAACTCAATATTTCTAGGAGAGGCGGTTAATGGGTTAATACGTTTTTAAAATCTAAGTTGGCTCAATATAACGAAGTAACCCTTGTTCTGGTGCCAGGCCACAGCAATGTGCATGGTATCGAACAAGCTAAAAATGGCATTTCCGCTATCAATTATTCACCAGAACCAGTCTTGCCGCTTTCTCTGACTTGCATGTACTTTTAAAGCAAGGATAGAGAGACTAGGCTTTTCCGGGAATGATGGAGCAATCAGGCGGGCGCTTTGAGGCAGACTCGCTCCTTTATCAAGGAACCTGATTTCGGTTTATCTAGACAACTGATCAGATTTAACCGTATTGAGCTTAGAGTTGTAGTTGGTATGTTCACTGGTCATTTTACTCTAGACTATCGTCTCAGTAATTTTGACTCAAGAGATCCAATGAGCAAATGCTGCTCTAAAAGGAGACTGCTGCACATCTGCTTTGTGTATGTCCCAAGCATGTGGTATCACACTGGGTGAGTACTGCCCCAGTATTGATTCCATCATAAAAGTGACATGTTTGTCTTGCTTTACTTTCTGAGAATGCGTGGTCACTTTTCTAAATTGAATCATGTCTAGTGGACTTCTTACTACTTTAGTTGATTTTTTTGATTTGGTTCTTTCTTCATCAGATATGATGATAAATGCACAATATACCCGTTTGTAGGTCTGAGTGCTGGTTCTCTTCTGTGGAGACCTCCCTGGAAATCCGATCTGATCTGGCTCAATATTTCATCTCAAATTATCTCAAAAACTTCCTCTTCACTTATGTTATTTGAATTTCAATATCACTTTCTTAAATTCAGCCATAATTTCAAATATTCAAACACAGACCTTTGCCAACTTATTTCTTTTATCTCTTAAATTGAGTAACAACTCATCTATAATCTAATGAATTAACACCGGGATATCTTTCTTTTAATATCACATAACACTTAATTTTTCTCCCAAAAATATTATAAAATACAATTAAACCGTGAAACATGGCATACGAAAATACAAGAGTAAATTGTGTTAAAATAACAAGCGATGGTGATAATAATGCCAAGGGACGAGTACTTTAAACTTCATACTATTATAATGTTGTTTAAAAAGAGTGAATAAATAAACGATAATTTACATGATTCTCCGTTGGAGACCAAAATATCACTGTATTTTGCTCCTAAATTATTATCAAAAACATGAGAAACGACAATATACAAATAATAATAGTCCGTTCCCTTTTTCCTACAGCTTACATAGAAAATTGTAAAAACAGAAAATTATTACAAAATTATGACATTATTTAAATTATGGGATAACAACAACAACATCATCATGATCATCATCATCGTTGTTGTTTGAATAGAAATTTGACCCAGAAGTACTTTTATTTAGAGGTGAAACAGCTTTAGAAGACCATATTTTTGGCACCTAGTGAAAGCAAATGGATAATTTATTTTGCCTTTTTTACCTCGGTAAAATATTTGTTTTGTAAATTGTTTGAAAGCATGTGAAAAGCATGTTGTTTAGAACGGCTTATTGTTATTCATTCGTGAGAGTTATCTCATTTCATGTTTATTTTGTGTGAGTGAAAGAGCCAATAAGGCAATGTATCATGCGATGCATTTTAAAGTGCAACAATGAAAAAGGTTTTTTGTCAGGTAAGGTCATAAATTTAAATACTTTCATAATTGTGTGTGTATTTTATGTGAAACTTATAAGTTGACAAATTATTAGACCGATCTGATTCATTTTATTATGGAAAATCCTGAAAATTTATATCAGCTCAAAACAATGAAATACAACTATAAAAGATATCATTAAAATTGCATTTACACCTTCAACACTGATATTAAACATATTTTTTTATTTTATTTTTGGCATTATCTATCATAAAATATACCGTAAAAGTCTGTAATTTTCTTCAATTTTATTGTAATCGTATTTTTTTATCTAAGGCATGAAATAAAATTTTAATAACAAACAAAAAAAAAAATACAAATATTTAACTTTAGTTTGACGAAAATTGTATTCATTTTCCGCACTTATCATAAAATATTTTTTAAAAAAATATAATTGTACAAAATACTTTGGACAATGTATTACATTGTACATTTCACGTGAAAACGTATTCCAATGAAACAAAAAGATTTGCTTGGTTTAGGTGTGATTGTAAGACAAATTATAAATATTTATTGCATACCTCAATAAATGCATTTTTTCTTTCTTTTTTTTATAATTATATGTTTTTTTTTAAGAATTCAAAAAAAAGGTTTGCAGAAGTAATAAACATTATACAAATTATATGTGAACTTATTAAAGGAATGAGAAAAGCAACAGTGAAGTGATTGTTATGAAAAAAAAAAACAAAAACAAGCAAAGTGAAGAGAAAAGCTATACAAAAAATAAAAAAAAAGAAAATTAGGGAAAAGGTTTTGTTAAAATTTATAATACGAAGAAAAAGTAATTTTGACATGCAATCTATTTGATTTAAAATTCATAAATTTACATACATAAAAAATTTTAGTTACTAAAGTTTTCGACGAGGTTATCAAATGCATCTAAATACTTCACGATAGAGAAGCTACCAAGAGCAGAAAATGAATCCAAATAACACAAAGAGTCTTTACTTAGTTGATGCGTTCAAACCAAATCAGTTCTAAGACTTAGCTTGCGCTGATAATGCTTTAGTAAATTTTGGAGATCATAAATCAGTATTCGTGCTTTTATGTCGTTTATTTCAAACCGATGCGGCACATATCTTCAAAGGCCGCTGTAATGCCCATATTACACACAATACAGGCAAGAATGCAATCAAATCAACTTGGTGTTGATAGTTTTGTGACATCAGTCGTTGCTGAATTTCGTAATTTTGCGGGTGCGTCCTCAGAGCTGCGTCATTTTTTTTTAAAATGTGACGTTCAAGAAGTGACGTTAGTAAAACATGTTTCGGTAAGAGTTTTATCTTTAGGAGCATCGTTGGAAAAGATACTTTTGGTTTTAAAACTGTTGAAATCGTATTTTTTTGTCAAAAGGATGAGATGAAAATACTCTGTCAAAAAAATGGGTAGAATACTTCAAAATGAATTCAAGTCCGAATCTGCTCAAAACTGTCCAACATTGTTATGCAATAGTTCCCAAAAATTGTTTTTTGTGAGCGTATCTTCTTCTTTATGAATCGAGAAATAACAGATGACAGAAATCATTTAAATGATGATACAGTTGAAGCTGAACCGTTGTTAAAATTCAATTTTGCTGATATGGGAGATAATGCAGTGGAAAATCAGTGTCAAAAATTCGAAAAATATATAAAATAACGAGATGGTACAGTGGCGACAAAGTAAATAGCACAGTTAGTGGTTTTTCATACAAAATGACCATTTTGAGGCTCAATTTAAGTATATAAGGAGTTGTCAGAACGTTTTCTAATCTTCTACAAAGTTGTTCGTATACTCTAGGAGAATAGAATAAAACGTTTCTAATAGAACACACTTTTGTATTTCTACGCGATTAAAAACTGTGAATGATTTTGTGAAAAGTTGTCAAAAAAAATTCCATTTTTATATGGAAATTGGAATTTTTTACAAAATAAGCTCCACAGTTTTTAAACGCGTGGAAATACAAAAATGTGCTCTTTTAGAAAAGTGTTCTCCTAGATTATATGTAGATTATTTGTAGAAGATTAGAAAACATTCTGACAACTCCTTATATACTTAAATTGAGCCTCAAAATGGTCATTTTGTATGTAAAACCACTAATTGTGCTATTTACGTTGTCGCCACTGTATCAAAAATTTATTTGAATTAACAATTGATATAACTTTGATTTTTTCTTTGTTCAATAACTTATAGAAAAAATATTGAAAATTTTCAATATTTTTACTATATCGATCTGGCAACGCTAGGCCCTAGAAGAAATAAGTAAAGTAAATAGATCCTTAACATTTTACTTTGAAAACTTTGATTTTTTTGTTTTTAGATCGTCTGAAATTTCAGGAATATTTTTTTTAAATTTTCAAACACATTTTTTCTCTATTAATAAAAACAACCTTTTCAAAAATATATGAAAAGAGTAATAAAGAGCTGTCGGTTTTCGTTTCTTTTACAGCTTTTTTATTTTCATTTAATTTGACTTTTCATTTATTCCAAGTATTTTTTTCAGTAGTTCCTATAAATTCAAAGTATATTCAATTTTATGTAACTTTTTTTTATTTTTTGACATACAAATGTAACTTAAATGTAACTTAAATTTAACTATAACTGTTAATAAATCATGGAAATAAGGAAATATGTTTTCATTGTGATAAGAAAATTTACTTTTATTTTAAATTCATGCCAGTCAAATGAAATTTTGGGTGAAAATTATGTTTCTTTTGTTGTTGTTGTTGTTGTTGTTGTTGTTGAGTATCTATTTTTCATTTTTTAACTTTTTTTATTACAATTTCAATTTCAGATGGAGAACCAATCAAGCTACCTGACAATTTGGAAAGTCTCCCAAGGGCAGATCACTTTCCAACACAACGACATCGATGGAATACGAATGAGGTAAGTTCAATTTATTTTTAATTTCAAATTTATCACAAACGGACACACCATTCTGCATTACAAGACTTTTTGGCTGGAATTTCTTTTAATATTTGAATACCAAAGTAAATGAGAAAATTTTACATGGTTTCACACGGAAACAGCACACATTGAACAATTTCCTCTCATATTCCGTTCAGTTTAAACACAAACAATACATTTAGTTCTTCTATGTTTAAAATTTTAAAAAGGAAACGCATACGAACAAGTGTTAATTGATAATTAAATAACATGTAAAAATGTTTCCTCATTTTTCCGGCAAAATTTTTCAAGTTTATATTTCAAACATGTATTTTACATTTTTAACAACGTTTCAAGTCAGTTTGGCGAGCCAAAGCAAAAAATTAAACACACAATTTTTAAATTTTATTACACTACAATTTGGACAAGAGATGAGAATTTCAAGGAACGGCAAATAAACAGTTGGTCAAACAAACGGTTATCATGAGAAATTATTTACTTTAAATATACGTCTAAAAATTTTAGTGAATTAAACGAGGGTTATTAGACCACAAAAGAAAACAAATCATAATTTTTATACATTGCAACGAACAATGCAAATTTTTGTAAAAAGGAAGCAAAACAGAGTCAATTGAAATAAAATTAGTAGTTTTACACAACATTTCATTGCATGTTATTCGAACATTTAAAAGGAGTTTCTTGTTATTTTCTTTTGTCAAAGTTTTCATCCAGTTATATAAGAGTTTTAACATGAAAAAATGGGTTCAATGTCAATTTGACTAATCAAATTTAAACAATACATTTTTTTTTGAATAAAAGTGTCCTGAAAATGGAAATCTTGATTCCAAAAAAGAGAAAAATTGTGAGGTTAATGCTTTTGACATACATTTTCAATAAATTCCACTGTAAATTTGTCAATTTTAATGCATATGCAATGTATTATATGTACAGTGTACACTAATATCATGTGTCATTTAAATGCATGTGAATGTACGGAAAAGAAATTACCGTTATTTGTTTTCCATTTCCTTTTTCCGGAAATACAAAATTGATAGATATATGTGTAATATTTTCATTTTAACTTAAAATGAGGACGAATTGATTTTCTGTTTTCAAATGATTAGAATGAGATTTTGGTTTATCAATTCAAAATTCATATCTGTTTGATAGTTTTATGGCAAAATATGGTTTGCAATGACATGTCAAAATTTGTGAAGAATTGATTTACATGAAAATCACTGATATTCATGAAAAAAGGGTTCAATTCTTTATTTTTTTGACTTTGCTCATTGAAATTGTTTAACATTTATCTTTGAAGTAGCTCAAGATCCTTAGCTAACCATTCCGCAGGGCTTCACCCAGACTATAAAAGTGGCCACTTGTATCTTGTTGTCCGTGTGACCCCAGTATTTTGAATTGAAGGAGGCAAATCAGCCTACAACTTCAAATTCGTTGGGTTTAGAAGGTGTCATTACATCTATCATCATCCTGTTTGGCCCAGGTTATGCTTTCAGATCCACCAGATGCCACATTTATTGTCCTAAAAGTAATCGATTTGTTTGTTGTCATATTCATAGTGCAATGGCCTTTTTATGCACAATAAAGCACTGTCCCCCATCCATTCGTAAGAAACATTATCAGCTCAACTGACAACCTTTTCGTTAGTGGAGTGCCCAATCATTAAATTTGCTTGGTCTACCTCCCTAGCCTCAAGGTTTTTTTCATTACTTCCAGCCCCTCACGGCGATGATGTCTTCAAACTATTACCAGTTCCAGTATGTCTCCTTCCTCCTTGCCATTCATCCGAATGAGGTTCATAATTGAGACAAAAATGTCTCTTTCCGTTCAATTCGGTGGCGTCTCCACGTATTCCTTGTGACCCAAGTCACAGAGCTTACAATAATAACGGTTTGTTTGCCATTACAACTGTACTTTTAGTTTGTAAACTATAGGATTGGGCTAAAGCTCCAGCCCCAGGTCTTAAAAATGTCGGTTAATCAAATTTGAGCTCTAATGAGATTGCAACCAAACTCTCATGTTAAAAATCTGAAAAAAAAATAACAACACAGCTTAACAAAATAAAATCGATGTGTTTGCTTTGAGAAATCCCGAAACACGTCAAAAATATTTTTGAATCCTGATTATTTTCCACTTTGAAATTTTAAAATTTACTGATTCGTGTTTGTTTTATGAAATAATGAAATTTGTATGGAAAAGAGCCATTTTCCCTTTAAGTTGAAATTATTAAATATCAAAGTTTAAACTTTTCTGAGGTTAAAGTGTCAAGTTATTTATATCATTGGCAAAAAGAGCTAACAGAAAATATAAGTTTCAATGTAATTAGCGAAATTTTATTGAGCTTTTTAAGGTAACAAATACAAAAAAAGAGAAAAAATTAATTTTTTTATGTATCTTTAGAACAAAATTTATTATAAATTGAATATTATGCGGGCTTATTCTGATAAAATTTATATTTTCTGTTAGCTCTTTTTCCCTTCTTTCTAAAAATATAAATTACTTGACATTTGGAACAAAAATTAACCTCAGAAAAGTTTAAACTTTGATATTTAATAATTTCAACTTAAAGGGAAAATGGCTCTTTACCATACAAATTTCATTATTTCATAAAACAAACACGAATCAGTGAATTTTGAAATTTCAAAGTGGAAAATAATCAGGATTCAAAAATCTTTTTGACGTGTTTCGGGATTTCTCAAAGCAAGCACATCGATTTTATTTTGTTAAGCTGTGCAATTAAAAACTATTGCAATGAACATTCTAACTTAGAAGCTTCCTTTTCAAACATTCACCCAAAAAAAAATTTGGTGCCATTAAACTTTTTCCATTACCGTTTCATAAAATTACATATAAATAATAATAATAAATAAAAGTCATGTAAAGGATTATTCTCATACAATTTTTCGTTTTTACTTACACCAAACATAAAATTATGAAAAATATTCGCCAACTCACCCAAAAACAACTTTTGAATTACATTATAAAGTGCCCTCGTTATGCCTTGCATAGATTTGTAAAAGCTTTATTTTTCTAATAGAAAAAAAATACAAAATAAATAAACACTTGTTTTTACATTGAAAATGAAAAAAAATTGCGCCCATTTCATTATCATTATTATGATTATTATTTTTATTTTTTTTCGTATTTTTTTAACAATATTAACTTCATTGTATTTTTACATATTTCTGGCTCTCTAACAAACATTGAACTTTAAGTGGACTAAAAGTTAGTGAAGTTGAATACAACAAAAATAATTTTTACAAAAAAATAATGATAAAAAAATGAAATTTTTGCACCCCTGCTTATTGTTTTCGTTGTAAAAGCAGATAGTTTGTTGAAGTGTATGAAAACAGTGTAAAAATGCCGGAAACAATAGAAATACACTCTCTCATTGCATTTTCAATGTTGTTAAAAACAAATTTAGCATTATTTCTAGTTTATTTTTGGTTTATTTATTTTTATTTATTCATATTATTTTTTTTTTTTTGTTAACACTCTTTTACCTTGGCTGTTCAAGCCAACAACAAAAAAAATGTTTGGACAATGGGATTTTCATGGTTTTGGTTCAAATAAAAGGTGTAAAATTTTTTTGTTGGTTAAAGTTTTAAAAAAAATATTTTTTTTTCCCAAACAAACGGTTATGAACAGGAAATTTAGATGGTAAAAAATTGCTTTTTAAGGTAACGATGCGTTAAACATTGGTTCCTGTATTCAAATGACTAGAAAATTTGTTGTTTTTAAGTGGTAATATTGTTAAATTACATTAAATTATAACATTAATTTGTGTATCTTTTTTTTCCTGAGATAAAGTTGACGCGAAACTTTCTGAAAAAGTTGAATTGTACTTGTACTTGAATTGGATTTTTTTTTTGATTTTTTTTAAATTTTACATTGAATGTGAATCCTAGGCCTTGAGTTGACAATCGAAGCATCACTTAACTAGAACTCTTATTGTCATTTGAGCCATGAATCTATTTTAACACAAATGTCTCGTTTTCGGGCTACACAATTAAAATTTAGGGCCCATAATGGTGGTGCCTCGTTGACTGAGTTGGTTGAATGGCTGGTATGATTGATAAGAATCCTGCGACGGGGGTTCGAATCCAGTTCTTGGCATGACAATTAATTTGTGTTTTTCGAGTTCCGAATGTGCTCAAATTTTACTTAGAATACATAAAAAATCTCCTGGGATTTTCAGGGGCACTGAGTGAAACCTGAGGGCGACTGGATCGGATGACAGTATAAATTGTAGGTCCCACGTGGTTAGACGATAGATAAAAGGCGCTTACTATGGAAAATTCGGCTGAAGTAGTATGAAAACAAAACGACCATTGGGTCCGTGGTGGAGCTTTTTCATATCTAATCTGAGCTGGTGGTGACTGCTTGAGATGAAAAAGTAGCTCAGGAAGACTCTGTGCTATGAGGCCTGAATCGAAAAAAACTCTTAAATCAAATTTAACGATTTTTAGTCTTTTAGACTCTGCAGCCCAAAACCTTCAAGGTCACCTCTGTGACTTGAAAAAAAAACAGACCTCGCTTAAGAAAGACTTTGAAACACGGTTGCATTTATCAAGCGCCCACGAACTAAAAATGCATGAGTTAAATTCCATTTATTTTCAGTTTTTTTTCAATTTATGTTTCCACCTCCATTATAATTAAAATCTAACCTTTTTACTCTTATGACTTTTTAATAATATTTTTTTTCTATTTTATCCCATTTATTATTAAACTCATGCACATATGATAAACGGGTCTCACATTATTAACTGTAGAATGTAGAAAATGAAATAAAATGTTATTTATTGTTTTATTCTCTTATAAATTATAACAAAAAGTATACAAAAAAAACTAAATGGCACTTTGAACAAAGTACCAGCATTCTTTTTCCTTACCCACAAGAAAGTATCAAACGATTTTGTTTTTATTTGAAGGGGTACTGTCTTTCTTGTTGTGCGTTATTCCGTTGTTTTGCCTTTTTATTACGAGAACAACAAAAAAAATTCATCTCACAAACATAAGAAAATGTAAAATTATTTTGATATGTGCACATATATTTTTTTTCATTGTATTACAGTGTGAGATTCTTATTTAAAAGGGCAATTCTTAAATAAAATTTGAATTTCCTTATCACATAAAAATGTGTCGTTTTATTATTTTTTTGTTGTTGTCTTTCATTGTTGTCATAAAATTCCCACTTAAACATACGATTTTCATTACAATTGAAATGTAATGTAATGCAAAAAAAAACGAGACAAAGAAAATGGAAATACAAACAAAAAACTGAGAAAATTGAAATCAGACGTACGTCACGTCGTTCATGAATAATTTTTTTGGCAACAATCATGTCTTGTCCTTATTTTTTTTTACATAAACTTGCTCTTGTTCCTTATGAATATGATTTTTTCCTTGAGTTGTATAAAAATATACAATAATGATAATAATACAAAACGATATGTAAAAGTGCATTTTATTTCATTGAATGGAGTTTTTTTTGCAATAAATTACTTTACTTTTTCCATGAAATTGATAACCAAGGAAAAACAATAAGAGATAAAATATCCCACGGTGTCATTTCCCTTATTTGGTGTGAAATTCAGTCTTTTTATCCATATTTTTTAGGGATAACGAACAAATTTATTACTCCAAGTTATTTTTTTTTGTATAAAAATGATCATTATAATTTTATTTTATATTTTATTTCAATAAAAAAATATAAAACTTGAGTGAAATTAAATCAAGAAAAGGGTTTTCTGTCACGTGATTTATGTTTATTATTTTTGTGTTCCTTTCTTGTTTTTGTTGTATTTTTTTATATATATTTTTTTTTAAATATAAAAATATTTTATTATTATTATTATGGGTTGTTGTCGCCTTGAACATGAAATTTTGTTGGTTTTTTTATTGTTAATTTATTAATGTTTGGAAAAAAATAAAAAAAGGAAAATTAAATGACACAGATTTTATTTGAGGACATAAATTATTAAAATAAAAATTTATTAAAAAGTTTCGGAATCGGAAACAAAATTTAATGAAATATTAATAATTTTTTTATTAATTTTAGGAAATCGCTGCGATTCTCATCAGTTTTGACAAACATTCCGAATGGCAATCTAAGGAGGTGAAAACACGGTAAGTTGATTGATGATGATTTTTATTTTTATTTCACTGATCTGAAAAAAAAATCATTTTGGAAAAGTCGTTGCACAGATGGTCAAAGAGGAATCAGACAAAAACTTCACTCTTAGTTGAAAACGCCCTGCAAATCAACCCGTAGTGCTTGGCGATGCGGTTTATTTACCAGCCAATTATGCGTTTGCGGCGTTTTTTAGCGCATTTTTTTTTCAGAATGGCGTTATTGTGGGCGAACGTGCTTTCCGCCAATTACGAATTGCGAAAAAAACGAAAATCGCTGAAAACCCGCGAATCGCGAAAAAAAACTCAAATTACGCGAAAAACTGCCGATCGCGTAAAACCGCGAAAAACCCCACATTACCGGCATTTTTTAAAAATTTCGCTAAAACAACCCCCGTAAGCGCCCCGTAATCGGCCCGAAAATCACACTGGGGTTATCACCAAGCACTACGGGGTGATTTGAGGGGCGTTTTAAACTTAGAGTGTTCCTCTCCCATCGCTTTAAAGTTATTTTTGAAGTCCTTGCTAACTTCAGACCAATTATTATTCATCGATTTGCAAAATAAATAGTAATTTTCAAAGTGCCCTGGTGGTGGATCTTACCAAAAACATTTTTAAAACCTTTAAATATCCAAGTTATCCTCTAAAAACAATTTAACACAACCCGTAAATTAAAATGTAAAAAATATTTAAATTAATGCTCTCACAAATATATGAACTACTTAAATTTAAGTTGAAAAGGGGTTTAAATGACACTAATTAAGTTATAAATGAAAATTATGTGTGTGTGCCCTTGATCTCACATATATGAAAATTTATGATGCTTGTAAGATAAATCGTTTAAATTTCTTCATATTTTGTGTTGAGTGAAATTTCATATGAAAATTAAATTCACAATGAAGAATGAAGAAGCTTACAGAAAATTTTTATTAAAGACTTGAAAACAGAATTTAAAACCTATTTTACGAAATTCTTAACTTTTTCATGTATTTTTCGTTGTAAAATTTCTATTAAAATTTCAAAGAATAAAAAACACATTAAAACTACTTTTAATTGCCTAATTTTAGCTTGTTACACTTAAAAAGTTTTCTAATTGTCTCAACTTACATTCAAATAAAAAAGAAAACCCTTGCTAAATGTCTGTTATTAGCTTACAAAATGCATTCAAACGAGAGTGTTATTTACTTACATTTACACAGAAGAATAAAATACAAAGACAACGTTTTGGAAGTTAAGAGACGACAAACTCAGAGATTTATTTAATGGCATATGTTTAGAAAAGATTTTTTTTTGTCCTTTATTTTTCCATGAAATTAAATTTTATTTTCAATTTGCGAGTATTTTCTTTTCATAAGAAAATGGAGTGTAAAAATTTACTGGGTGACACAATTTTGCCTTATAAATATTCTTTTTCCTGTTGTCCAATGAAATTTTTCGGTCAACTGTTTTTTGAATTTTATCAAAATCTTATCGGGTAAAAAAAAAGAGAATTCATCACTTTATTTTTTATATTAATTCGCTTTAAGTAACATTTATATGACTTACATTATTAGCACTTTCAGTAATTTACATGCAAAAATATTACCCCAAATAAAAATAAAATGAAACGCTTGCTTAAATTTCATTTCATGTATTTTTCTTATACTTTGTATAAAAAAAATGATGAGTTAATAAAAAAAATAAACAAACATTTTTTAAGAAAGCCATTTACTAGCATCATATTTTTTACGATGAATTTTGTGTTTTTAACAAAATATTGAATGAATTATTTGCATGTAAAGCTCATTTATTTTCTTCACATGTTGCAAGAGAAATGTGCGAAAAAGGCCAAGATATAAAATTTTACGCGACATTTCTCACAGCAGGAAAAAAAGTTAAATTTTAAGTGCCAAACGGAAAACTCATATTTTTATCTTTTACGATTTCATTCCATTTTCATAAAAAATAAATGTATGTGGACTTGGAATGCAATTTTATGAATTTCGTCATCACATGTAAATTTTACATTTTTCACTGTTCTTATTCATTTCAGACCGAAAAGTGGTTCCATGCTTCTTTATTCAAGGAAAAAGGTCAGATATCGACGTGATGGATATTGTTGGAAAAAACGAAAGGATGGAAAAACAACCAGAGAAGATCATATGAAGTTAAAAGTCCAAGGAACTGAGGTAAAGTTCGTTTAAATGAAAAAAAAATGTATGAGTCACATGACCTTCATATTTTTCATTTTATTTATTGTTTTAATGTAAAAACTGTTATAAAATATGTTTATGTGTGTACTTTTTAAACCAAAGAAAAGTGTTGATGGCACGTGTGCTGCGTTACAAAAAAAAACTTTTTATCTGAGATGGAGCAAAAAAGAGGATATGGGAAGAGAAAATGATAAATTGAATGAAATGTGTAGAAAATAAAAAGTGAATAACATAAGTTATTGCAAGTGTTTAAATGTTTTACTGAATAGGGTGTCTATTTTAAAGGTACCCGAACTCGAGCCTGTTATGTAGAATCGAAGCGAAATCCAAGGGACTGAATCGTGGTCCTTTTTGTTGACTCGGTTGGAGCGGCTGTTCCGAATGAGGACCATGCGACTTTACAAGGTTTAAAAAATTCTATAACGGTCAGTTGATAATCAGGAGATTTACACTAATGGAGCTGGCCCATATTTTTTTTGTTTCTTTCGAACCGCTGGAACCAGTAGCGGATTGGCCATACGGAAAATCTGGCGAATTCCAGAAAGGTCGCAGTCGATCGTCTTGTAAAAGTTAAGTTAGTAAATTTTAATACAGAATGCCAGTGTCGTTAATAATTTTCAATCCGCTTCTGGAACCATCAGAGCCGATGTGACTTCCAAGAAAGGCCGGCGATTGAAGAAGTACATCGAAAATGAAAGAAACCTCGTGAATGAGTCGGACTTGAAAGTGAAAGAAACGTATGTCTGCTTCATAACCAAGCTAAAAGAATGTCGACAAATGGATTTCTGTCCTGGAAGTTCGCTTGACTGGCCGATCTCTAAAAGTTTTTACATGTAATTCAGAGTATGGGATCGAAAATTCCAAACATTTCGGTTCACCCTACTACATAATAAAAAGGACAAGATAAAAACTCATATAAACATTTTCATATATGTAAATTATTTAATTTAAAATAATACAAATACTCACACTCACACTTTGTTCTTAACATTATTACTCCCCTTTTAATCTGAAGAGGGTATTCATTCATTTTTCTAATCCTATCTCATAAATTTTTGTTCTTACATACACTCATTTATATACATTTTTTTTCAAGTTTTTTTCCTTTGAATTTCTACATTTAATAACTTTTAACTGTTAACATTTAATATTAAGTAAAATTGTCCCATTTTTTACACTTTCATTCTAGAATCATGATAAATGTCGAATATATTTAAACAGTGAACCACAACCAGCCTTAAAAGTCATACATTAACATTATTTTTCCTTCTTGGTTTATTACATTACAAAACGACATAACATATGTGTTCCATTTTTTAACTTGCTCTTATTCTAATAAAAAAAAATCTTGATGAAATCGTGATCTTGGTTTTATGTTGGTCGTGTCAAATAGATATTATTTTTCCTTTTTATCTTCAATGAGCAATGAAACAAGATAAAACGACAAAAAGGGGTAAAAATTCCATCATTTGTTTTTTTTCTCATCATTTTCAGAGTTTCTCAGAAAAAAGTGTTAATTTTCATTTCAGTTTATGTTAAATTTTTAAGAAGACAGTAGATAAATGCCTCTCATTACTTATACTCACAAGATTTTTTCTTATCCAAATGAATTGGTTGAATTCAAACGAAATTGAAATGCAAAGGAAAAAAATTTGGAAATAATCTCGTAACAGAATGGAGATCAAAGATATGAGGACGATGAAAAAATACTAAATAAGAGATAAAAACAGTACTAATCTCATGCAAATCATTTATGTTAACAACTAAGATTTCCATTCATGACTATTTTTTTTGTGTATTTTCAAATTCAAGAGAAGAAAAAATGTATAAAAAGCAAGTGATTTTAAATCAGATAAAATGCTAATCATTACTCTTTCATTTTTTTGTATTATTTTGGTCTCAAATGATCCCTTTCCCTTTGATTCTTTTCATTGTAATGTATTGTACTTTAATTTTATGATTTTATTTGAAATGATATGTAAAGTTTAGGTTTTTTTCATGACACGTCAAGTTTCGATCTTGAAAGATATTTTGAGATTTTATTCACATTTGATTTGATCAGAATTGTTTAACTGTGATGTAGAACGAAATTTAGTTAAACATGAGAATTTGAACTGAAATTTTGCATAGAAATTAGTGTGAAACTCTGAAATGAGCTTTTGAACTTGAATTCAAACGAAGAGGTTCCATAAAAAGAAAAAAAAATGTTTACAGTTTAAATCTCTTTCTTTTCATTTGATTAAATTTGAATTTTCTTTTCAGTGCATCTATGGTTGTTACGTCCATTCAGCAATTCTTCCAACTTTTCATCGAAGGTGTTATTGGCTGTTGCAGGTAAAAAAATAAAAAAATTGTAATATAAAACAAAAAACCTTAAAATATATGGTTCATTCCTTTATTCGTCATTCAAGTCACTCACAGTTTTTTTTGTCTCTTAACTTTATCAGAGACTAATTTAGTACGACACTGATATTGAACAAAAAGAATAAACGTATGACGAAGACTATCTTTTACTTGTCTATACAAAAAAATTTATACGAGATTTGAAAAAATGTGAGAAATTGTTTGTCTCTTTTTCTCATTTTCATGCTTTTCAACGTAGCATTTTTTTCATTGAAAGGTGTATGAAAATTCTAAATAAGAAGGAGATAGAAATCTAGAAAAAATATTTAAAGAAATTCAATTTTTAAATGGAAAGTTATATAACGGAAGTAAAATTTTATTTTAGACCATGAATAGAATCAAGTTCAATTCCAAGCTATTTTAAATTATTGTAAATTCAATTGATAGAAAATTTTATTCACATGTATATTTATTTTATGTTTAAAGAATCCTGACATCGTCTTAGTGCATTACCTTAATGTTCCATATCCAGACGATAATAAAATGGCTGTTATAACACCCAATTTAGCATTATGGGGGGATAAAAAAGAGTGGACGAAGGAGGAATTGGTTAGTCAATTGAAGCCAATGTGTAAGTTTCTTTTAAATGAAAATGTTTGTTCATAATATTTAATTTTGTTTTGAATTATTAGTTTTCAGTGAAGATGAGCCTGATACAAGCAACGACATTGAAATTTCGACTGCCGAAACAGTTGAGGCAATTGTAAGTCAATTAATGGAAAAACAACGAATGGCCAGACAGGCTGCTTTAGTTAAACAATTAGAGTGTGGATGTCCCGACTCAACGTGTGCTGATGGAAAATCGTGTTCGCATCCTATGCGAAGAATCACTTCGCGTACTCCCGAGACAAAAAGACAAGAAAATAACAATCAAGTGTCAAGCACAACACCAAATATTTTGGTTGGATCAAGAGTGAGTTGATATGATTTTTTTATTAAAATATTGTATAAAACTTTTTTTTTCAGTTATATCCCAAATGGATTGAACGTCGGCAACGTGATCAAATGATTGACAACACTCGCCTCCAAAAATACGATACAAATTCCCTACATTTTCAAATCGTTCCAACTACTTCTCAAAATCACCCATCGCTTATGCGACAAACGTACCAACAATCACATTCCCAACTTTCTCAACAACAACAAACTCACATCCCTCCTCCACTCTCCCTTCAACAACAACAACAAATCCACCCAAACCAAAAAATTGCTTCACATCAATCAAATTTAAATCGAGCTAATGGTACAACCAATAACGGCATTCAAATAATTCGACCCACAAATCAAACTAATAACATTACAAATAACAACAATAATAACGAAATTAATTTAAATAATGAAGAAAACAATCATCAACAACATCATTCTCACCAACATCAACAGCAGAGTATGGAAGAGGACACAAATCAAAGTACAACAAATTCAACTGCATTCAATAATCGAATTACCACACAACAGCAATTAAATGGAAATAACAATAATAATGGCAACAGTAATAACAATTCATCAAATTCTAATGGCAGTACAAATGGTAGTAACAATAGTAATAATGGGAGTGCACCACCACTCGTCTTGAATTTGTCTCAGGTAAATGTAATTGCATTTATTTTTGTTTATGATCAATTTGTGTTCTTCATGCAATTTGATTAAATTTTAATTGAATTA